>JAMJFZ010001899.1:3437500-3650000 GCA_026225945.1 Cricetomys ansorgei
TAAGTAAAAGACAAAACCCCCAAATCACGATCAGGCAAAGACTATTGAAAGGAAACTTTTTACTGAGCCTAATGTTGCAGAGGACAACATAAGAGACTCCTTGCTGATTAAACCAAAACAGAAAGCAGCCAGAAAAGGGTGGGACAAAGGTGTTTGCAGTCCTTCAAGGTAGACCATCAGAGGACGTGCTTCCTCTCTGACCTGGATGAAAAAGACTGCTACAGTCCACCAAGGCTGGTGGTGACACAAAGTCCAGCGCGGTCCAAATCAGCCATGGCTAGAAAAGCACTCTGAGAAGATGGGAGCAGATTCAGCAGCAAACAGCTACAGTACCTGTGTAGCTTCCCCAGGGCACTTGCGGCATGTTCAAAGCAGCCTGGTTGCTATAAAGGCAGTCCTGCCAGCCGCCAGAGAGTGGGCGCTTGCCTTCATGAGGGCAGCCAGGCAGGGGAATGACCTGTCAGGTGGTCTGCTCTCAGTTTTAATCATTCAGTGAGAGCATTGAGACAATCACAGATCAACACACAGTTAACAATCCTGACAACACTGAAGAGGCCTAATAGTATAAAATGAGGCTTCACACGCTCAACTCCGTCCTAGCGCCAGAGGGTCCCCCTGTGCTGCTCCACACAGACCGCTATTCTGTTTATCTGTTCACCTGGCGATGGATATCTGGCTTGCTTTCACCTCGTGGCCATTGTGAATAATGCTGCCAAGAATGTGGGTGTCTAAATAGCCCTTCGAGGCTCTGCCTCAGTTCATTAGACTATCAGCCCAGATGCAGGGTGGTGTGCACGCCTTTAATTCCAGCACTTGGTAGGCAGAGGCAACTGGATTTCTGTGAGTTCGAGGCCAGCCTAAACTATAGAGTGAGTTCTACGACAGCCAGAGTTACAACAGAGAAACTCTGTCTCTAAACACACACACACACACACACACACACACACACACGAGTATAAACCCAGAAATGGGTTGCTGGACTCTTTGGGAGTTTTTTTTCTTTTTTTAGATCTTTCATTCTTTTATACTAGGATCAAGAGAACTTGGTAATCTTGATTAGAATACTTTGAGATGACTTTGAACAAGTCTTCACCCAGTCCATGTGTACCTCCGCCTAGCCCTAACCCTAACCCAGACAGCACTGCACACAACCCGGGGGCGAGAACTCTGAGAGTTCTGGTGCAGTTCTGCAACATGGCAGTCATCCACCTATTAGAAGAGGACCAAGAGTCACACAGGGCCACCTCTTCTGTTTTACTACCACAAACAAGTCCTGTTATCTCCGAAGTGACCACTAGGGGGCGCTCCCTTTAAACAATGGACACAGGCTTGAGAAGCTGAACGTGTTAGCAAGGGGTTTATATTTTTCTCCTTATGGGTGCACGGAAAACAACACAGCGATCCCAAATGGCTAAAAAGAAAAAAAGAGTTAGCACTAAGTTGTGAGCATTTTACAACCTCCTTTTTCTTTTCAGCAACATACTGTGATTTTAAAAAATGAGACATAAAAATAAAAATAACAAAAAATTATGCACATAATTATGGTTCTTCTTCTTAACGAAGTTTTGCTCCGAGTTTTTAAGACAAAAGCAAACGTTTTAAAATAAACTGACTTAAAGATTGTTATACTTGTTTTAGTTTAAAATGCTTTGCTATGTGTATGCTTATTGTTTTATTTCCTGGCATTAACTTCTGTTTCCTCCTATTTTTGTGCTTTAATTATATTTCTTTGTCTAGTTTTGGGGAAAAAAAAGCTCATCCCTTAGTTGGGGTGGAGCATAGCTTCAAAACAGAGTGCCCCAGGAGACAGTTGATTTGTCCCCTCCCTCACCCAGGGTAGCTGAAGCCATTAATTTCCATGCAGCATGTTCACCTGTTTCCCTTGGTATGGGTCAGGAGTTCTGGCTCAACTCTGAGACTTCTTTGAGTCTCCCGTGATAATGACAATGTTTCCATTTTTGTCTTTGTTTTTCTTGAATGTTACACAGGGTTATATTTTACCCATTAGTCTAGTACACATTCGGAGATAATTTTTATACAAAGTATGAGACAAGTCTCTTTTTAAAATCCATAGATACTATTCTAGAGGGATGGCTCAGCAGTTAAGAGCACTGTCTGCAGAGGACCTGGGTTCGATTCCTAGCACCACATAGTGGCTCACAACCCTCTGTGACTCCAGTTGCTGGGGGCCTGCTGCCCTCTTCTGGCCTCCATAGGCACTGCACGCATGTGGTGCACAGACATACACACAGGCAAAACACCCATACACATAAAATAAAATGAAATAAAAATACTACAATGCTATTTCCTAAGAAGGCTGTAGCTGTGCTGAACTGCTGTGAGTTCCACTGACCTGTATGTCCTTTCCTGAAACATAATTCTGGTTACTATAGCTAGATAAGTCTAGGAATGAACAGACTGACCCTGCCTACCACTTCATTACTGTCAATTGCTTTAGCCATTCTAATGCTATTGCCTTTGTATAAAAACTTTAGAATAATCTTGTCCGTAGCCACAGTATTGTTGGGAATTCAAAACAACCTGTGTTAGAACTATACGTGCACTCAGGGAGGACTGAAGCTCTGACTCGAGTCTTGCAGTCATCAGGCACAGTGCGACACATCACCTACGCATGCCTGCCTGTCTTCCTCCTTCCTGACTGTCACATGTTTTGTTGAACTTACTTCTGAGAACCCCTGTGTTAGTGGGAAATGGCAGAGCTTTTGAATTTTAATGTTTTTGTGTTTATTGCAGACATACAGATACTTAGTTTGATTTTGTAAGTTTACCCCATGTTGGGCAGCGCTGCTAGTCACACTTTCTCCCACAATCTCTGTGTGCTGATTCTTAGGTGTGTTGTGGGGTACTCACCAGAGAGGACTGCTCCAACATGAGTTTAGGCCGGCACCTACACCAGGTATTTGGGATCCCAGTGTAGCACCCGACCCTTTATCAGGATGAGCTTTAAGCACAAAAACCATGTTCTTCATTGACATATTCCAGTTAACAAGAACAGTTAGCCAGAAGCAGAACTACAGAAGCTAAAAGGCAAGGTTAGTACATTTTGAGACTTTCCCAGAACAGTGTGGACTTTGATGGATTAGGCCTTTCTTTTAGTTTTGGCAGGTGGTGCTGTCTATGTGCTGAGTCTTACAGCCTGAATTGCACTTTCATGGAGTCAGTTGTGATAAGGTCTCAGGGCCTCAGTAGGCCCTGTACATATTCTATGTAGTCATGTCATCAAACTGCTAGGGGTAGATGTGTGTGTGTGTGTGTGTGTGTGTGTGCGCGCCTGTATGTATCTGTATGTCTGCATTGTGTATGCATGTCTTCTTGGAGATTTATCCACTCTTTCTATTCTCGTGGGCACCACTGGACCGCTGGTAACAGTAGCCCTGGGAGCACTGAGGATGAGAAGTGCACGTCCTCAGATTTAGAAGTGACAAAAGCCAAGAACTGGCTGGACTAGCAAGGTAGAGGCGGTGGCAAGTCCCAGGGGCCGCGTCCTTTGTTCCTCTGGTCTCGCAGGTGTGTCCATCTCTCTGCTGACATGAAATGTCTACCTGCTACAGTACAGGGACATACATGAGATGCTGGGGTCATGGTTGCAGTGCTGGCCCTACTAGGGAGGGGAGCCTCTGATGTTGGTGTGATGGAATACAAGACCACAGGGAGGATGGTCTTTCCTCTAGAGAAGTGACACGCCTTTAATCCCAGCACCCGGGAGGCAGAGGCAGATCTTCGTGAGTTCCAAGAAGTGAATTCTGACAGTGATTCTGTGTGAGAAGGCAATGTGAATCTCTCCTCTGAATCAAATCCAGGTAGCTCCCCTAACTTGCTTTTACCCTAGGACAACCGTTGAGCTGTCCTCTGTGGGGTGAGGTCTGCTGGGCCTCTCCTGTCCAGTCCTTCCTTGTAACGTGGCAGTTTTCTGCACGGCCTGGTTGCCAGTGTGGTTTGCCCTCCCCCGATGTTCCAGGTGAGGTATCAGTGTCTTGCAGACTCCTTGTGTCTTTCTGTTCTCACGCCCCCCTCAGCCATGCAACTCCAACACGTTTGTTGTTCTGTCTTGCAGAGACAGAGGCCAGCACTGAGCAATTCAATTTGACCATCTTAAAACTGAAATTTTACCATTAAAAATCTTTAACGTATAGTTTGAGAATTTGGGGTATATTTGCTACTAGAGTTGCTAGCGTTTCTCATAAGGATGGAGTTCTCGGGGTAGGGCCCTCCTCTGTTGGGGTTTTCAAAGTCAAATTGCAAAAGGAAAGCTGAGCACAAGCTCATAAAGCGCCCACTGGGTGGAGTGTTGGGAGCCTTCCTCCCTGATCACTTTGTTGGCAACAGAGCAAGGATGGAGGAGGAGGTGTGGGTGGGTGGGGGTGGGGTGGGGGGTCAGTATGACCTTTCCTGGGCAAGCAAAGATCCCAGGAGCTTGAGTGTTCTCTTAATGGACCAGTGCTTCCTGTCCTGCCTGCTGCTAGGTGTGGAATGGAAATTAAAATGTAACGAATCCAGAGGTTGTCTGATGGCCACACTGGAAGCCACTTTGGATCTACCCAGTGTTGAATAAGTCATCTGAAGAAGAACTTCTGACATCTGGGCATCTGTCCTCCAACATTAGGGTGGGGTAGAAATTTAGCTAGGTCATGTAGATAGTCCACTGGGTAACGGTTCACATCACGTGAAGCTCTCACGCCTGTTCAAATCAAGGACATTTTCTAACCACCCTGGGAACCCTTACACCACTAAGCCCTAAGCAATCACTTGTAGTGAGATCCTTTGAAGGAGCTTGTGATTTTGGTTTCTTTAAAAACACAGAATGGCGTATGTTTTTGTTCTGACTCCAGGTGTGGTATATGAGGAAGAGTTAATCTGGAATGTTTGTGGCCAGTGGCTACGATTTGATTACTTGCAGCCGTTTTGCCATGTGTAGCTTGTCCTTATGATTACGTGCTGCTTGGACTTCTGGGAACTTTCCTTCCAGTATACAAGGGTCGAAGCCCAGAGAGCTGGGGCTGGGTGGTTGTCGGTCGTTGGTGGGTTGGCTGGTTGATTGGTTATTGCTTACAGGAACTTCAGTAGG
This sequence comes from Cricetomys ansorgei, assembly GCA_026225945.1. NCBI lineage: Eukaryota > Metazoa > Chordata > Mammalia > Rodentia > Nesomyidae > Cricetomys > Cricetomys ansorgei. The sequence continues at coordinate 3,442,587 of JAMJFZ010001899.1, forward strand.
AAACATTGGGTTGGGAATATTAAGATGCTAGTTCGGCTCACTACCAGCTCCTGCTCTCCAAGCTTCAGACAGCCAAAAAGGGCTGTGACTATTTCTTTCTCCCTTCTTTCCTTCCTTCCTTCCTTCCTTCCTTCCTTCCTTCCTTCCTTCCTTTCTTTCTTTCTTGGCCACAGACAAAGGCCGTGAAGATTTCTCTTTTTTCTATCCTTCCTTTCTCTATCCTGAGGTAGAGAGTAAAGCAGTGTGGAAGCTCCCTGCTACAATCCCTCCTGGTCCTTCACAGCAGGATGCGGGGAAAGTCACCAGGAGCAAAGAACAGAGAAGTGGCCATGGGGCCACGTAACAAGGGCAAATGAGTGCATGTGTGCCTGTGGAGGCTAGAAGAGGGTGTTGGATACCCAGGAGTACTGTTACAGACAGCTGTGAGCCCCCAGGTGTGTGCTGGGCTCGAACCCGGGTCCTCTGTAAGAACAAGTACTTCTAACTGCTGTGCTGTCTCTCCAGCCCCATCAGCCCAATTGCTTGGAGCTTCTATCTACCATCCTGGACACCAGGCAAGAAGCAAAGGGATTGAATACGGACCTGGTGGGGTTCATTGCTTTTGTCTGTGTCTTCCCTTCTATCCCCCATTCCTCCCTGTCAGAACGTGAATGTTTTCTCTGTATAATTATATCTTGGAACTCTCTCTCTCTCTCTCTCTCTCTCTCTCTCTCTCTCTTTCTCTCTCTCTCTCTTTCATAGGGGATCACAACTAGACATTGCCTTGGGGCTCAGAAGAGACTTTAGATTTGGACTTTTTAACAAAATTGGAACTTCTGAAATTTTAAGAACTCTCAGAGATGGCATTCTACCATCTGTGAACGTATTGTACACTATGAAATGGGAAATGAGTATTTGGGGCTGCTATGGTTTGAGTCTGAAGTGTTCCTCCAAGACTAAGCACTGGATGCTTGGTGGCTGCTGGGAGGTACTGCATCTCTTAGGACATGGGGCCTGAGGGCAGGAGCTGCTGGGGTGCGCTCCTGAGGATGCCCACCGCTCCTCTTGTGCTTTCTGCTGCTCACCATCAGGAGGAGAGCAGCCTCACTAGGCCCATTTGCTGCAATGATTTCCTCCCTCACCACAGGCCCAAAGCACCGAACCATGCACGGACCCGAGAGACAAAATGAATCTGTCCTCTTATTAAGTTAATTGTCTGCAGTATATTGTTACAATGATGTAAATCTAACTGGTCCGTCTTTCTCCTGTAGAAACTTTCTGTGGGTAATCAAGTCTTTTCATCCTGAACCAGGAGATCTGATATCAAAAGAAGGGGAGAGGAAGGGGCGAGTGTCGCTGAACAGTTAGTTATAAAATATACTGACTTGCTGGGTAAGTGTGGTGAAATTTTAGGCCCTTTTTAATACTGTCTACCTACCATACTGACAAAGAGGTAATGACCTTCTGTGTTAGTGTGGGACAAAGAACACTCTTAAAAACGCTCTGCGTATTTATTTAGTTACTTATTTGTGTGTGTATCCAATGGGGTACAGAGAAATGCAAGTCATTTATTCCTAAGGGGGTAATAGTCAAAGGACAGGAAGAACTCCAAAAACTGTCATGCAAAACCAAAAATAACCCAGCTTTAAAGCGTGCAGAGTATGAACTGCTGGGTTTTTTTTCTGGAGAAGATGTAAAACTAGTCAATATGCACATAAAACATAGACTAAAGGATTAGTTATCAAAATGCAAAGAGATGCCATGTCACACAAAATAAGGTGCCCATAATTTCAGGTTTTCTTAAAAAGGTTTTCATTCTGTGGACCATGCTGACTTAGAACGTGGGATTCTCCTGCTTCAGCCTCTCAAGTGCTGAGATTGCAAGGGCACATGACCACACCCAGCTGAGGATATCTATAGTGAGGAGGAGGAGGAGGAAGAGGAGGAGGGGGGGAGGAGGAGGAGGAGGAGGAAGAGGAGGAGGAGGGGGGGAGGAGGAGGAGGAGGAAGAGGAGGAGGAGGGGGGGAGGAGGAAGAGGAGGAGGAGGAGGAGGAGGAGAAATAGCAAACTTTGGTAGAAGTATGAGGAAATTGAGCGGTTGATCCTTCACTGGTGAGATTGTAAACTGGGGCTACTGTTGTTGAAAACAGAATAGAGACACACATTTATAGTTAATTAACTTTCCAGCAAAGATGCTAAAATCACACCAGGGGAAAGGGATAATCTCTCCAGTGAATGGTGAGGAAATAGCTGGACCTCTCCCTGCAGGGGAGTTTTAGACCCTCAGCTCGCAGCATATAAAACCAACTCAACGTGGAAAAATGATGCCTGAAACAGAAAACTAACTACAAGAGGAAAGCGTGGGAGTAGAGCAGTGGCTGGTGATTGTTTAGGCATGGTTCCAAAGCACAGGCAAGAAAAAGGAAAGAGCCAAGTCCCCTTGAAACTGCTAAGATTTGGGGAGAGGTAAGGCTGTGCAAAAGCACCATATCTGAAGAAAACTTGTCTTGCTAGAAATAGAGAAAGGAACCCTTGGCTCCACATGATGGGGAAACTATTCTTGTCCTTCCATAACCCAGTATCCACAGGAAGCTTCTGCAAATAGCTGATAGAGAAGACTCTAACTCATTCAAATATGACTTTTAAATAGGAACTAACCCAGCATTCATATACAGAAGGTGCATACTTTTAAATATGAGAGTTTCCACAAAAACGTTCATCAGAAATGAGAACATGGCCAAAGGTTTCTTTGTGAGTTAAAAAGAATCCTTAAGGGCTGAAGAGTTGCTCAGTGGTTAAAGGCACTTGTGAAAGACCAGGGTTCGATTCCCAGCACCCACACGGAGGCTCACCATCTCCTCAGGCGCCACACACACATGTGGTGCACAGATGTGCATGCAGGCAAAACACTTAGACAAGGAATATAATAAAAATAAGTCTAATTTTTTAAAAAGAATACTTATGAAAGCAACTGCTGGGCTGGAGAGACGGCTCAGCTGCTAAAGGCTATGCTCACAACAAAAATATAAGAAAGCAACTCTCACTGTAAAGAACCAGAGAAGAAGACATGATAACACAGGGAGACATGACCTGACAATTGTAGAAATTAAAGCAAAACTGGTGGAATTCAGAAAGATTAAAAACAAGACCAACAGGACAATGAAGACAACATTACAAAGAACGGAGCAAGGAATGGGTGCTGCAGAGTGGTTCAGAAGAGGAAGCAGAGAGCAGCCAGGTGGTAAATCAAGAGAGCAATTAAAAGGTTCAGAAGAAGTGGGGCGGTGGTGGTGCATGACTTTAATGCCAGCACTCAGGAGGCAGAGGCAGGTGGATCTCTGTGAGTTCGAGGCCAGCCTGGTCTACAGAGTGAGTTCTAGGACAGCCAGGGTTACAACAGAGAAACCCCGTCTTGGAAAAAAAAAATAAAGGTTCAGAAATATTTAATGCAAGTAAAATCCAGCCAGTCATTGCTTAATTGAAGTCTATGATGGAAAAACGACCAGGCTACAGGAAGACGATTATAACGTGCAATTCAAGTCAATTTTCCTTTTAAAAGACAACGAGATCTACATTTTGAAAAGGCACAATACCACTGTGTCTTGGTCTCTGGCTAAGATCAAGTGTAAAAATGCACACTGCGCGTAGAAGAGACTGACCCGACAGAATGAGCAGAGAAGCGCAAGTCAGCAGTCATCACAGTTTAAAACTAAAGATGGACTCCCTTAAGCAGCTAGACTATCTGAGTCACATAGACTTTGGCCCGTGCTAGAATGCAATGAACACTAAAAGTTATGCCAGAAAAGAGGAGTAAGCAAAGGATGTTATATCCAGTCATGCTGCCCTCTTGGAATAAGGGCTACTAACCGTCATAAACAAAACAAAAGGTGGTAAATGGAGGGATCGCTCAGCACTTAAAGTGCGCTTGCAGGGGACCCAGGTTCAGTTCCCAGCACCTACATGGGAATGGCTGGTCACTGCCAAGACAGGAGTGCCACTATCTCACCTTAAGGGCTATTTTGCTGTTCAGGTCATTGTTGTATTTCATAAGTGTCACAGCTGGGTAGGACTATTATTAGTTTCTTCCTTCCCTTGAAAATGTGCATAGCACCTTCTAGTATTAAAAAAGCTAGTCCTTAGGAAGGAGGCTTTCTTTTTGCGTCAGATAGAGAGCGTTGCGAGATAGAAGCAAACAAGGGAGGTGGGTTGCCCGGCCGTCCACAGCACCACTCCTGCACCAAGGATCAGGAAACACCACAGAAGAAGGGCTGAGAAGATTGTAAGGGCCAGAGGACCAGGAAATCCACTTTGAGATGTGTCAACTAGAGACGACAGGGAAACTTCATTACGATATCCCATCAGTGTGGCTTCCTGAGCAAGATCCGAGCAAGAACAACAGCAATACACATGCTAACATAGAAGAGGAAAATCTCATGGGCCACCCATCGATACAGAACTACAGGTAACCTAGGAATGCTGAGAGTGGGGGAAATACCCTCACCAGGGACGAGCCCCTAACTAGTTATCCAATACCAAGAAGTGAGCCCTGAAATTCTGTCCATGCAAGTGAAGCCAAATGGGCTTAGTATATACATATATGTGTAACAGTTAAAGAAAAAGAGGCCATGGTTTCTAGAGGGAGTAAGGGGAAGGGTATGTGGGACAAACTAGAGGGGGGAGAAAAAAGGGGAAAAGATGTTATAATCCTATTTTAATTTCAAAAAATAATAAAATGTTATCAAAAAAGACAAAAGTCAAAGCTAAAGCTTACATTTTGAGCGCATAACTTCAGGAACATGTAAGTGACGTTGATAAAAACAGAAAGAGGACCTAGGGATGTGGCTCAGCAGGCAGAGTGGGAGCCTCAAATGCGCAAAGCCCAGGGTCAGGACCCAGAACCCGGGGGATGGGTGTGGTGGTGGCACAGGCCTGTGATCCCAGCATTCAGGAGGTGGAGGTAAGAGAATCAGAAGGTCAAGGTCATCCACCCTTCCATACACAGGAAGTTTGAAACCAGTCTGGGCTAGAGACCCTGTGTCAAAACAAAACAGAACAAAACTGGAAGGCCTAAGAGAGGAACCCTTTAAAGCAAAGGTTGAGGTTAGTTGTGGGCGAGTCGGCATGACTGGGAGTGGGTAGGAAAAGCTTCCAGCGTGGTGCTGGGAAGTAGGGACTTCAGAACTCTGGGAGAGGCCAGACACCAAAAGGGAGACCAGAGAATCATTTGCATGGGGGAGATCTTCCGGAGAGGAAAGAGCAGGCATCTGAGGACTGAGCCTGGAGACCCAGGGGTGGAGAGCAGCAAAGAACCAGTGTGGCTCACTGCAGCACCAGCACAGAGCTTGCAGCTGCTGCCTGCTAAGTGTAATAATTTGCACGAGGAAACAGATGTGAAGACACACGCCATGTTTTTAGAACTAGTGGGAGAGAGCGCGGACGCTCCAATTGTGCATAAACTTCCACAGAGCGCAGACACGCCTTATAATCACCACCATCCCCCATTGCAGCGGAACAGCACGGGTGATGGGCCACTTCGCTCCTGTCAGTCCCCCCAGCCACCCCCTTATCCCTTCTAGCCAGCGTCCGTGTTTCTCTCACGCCCTAATTGTGCACGCCAGCCTGCTCTAATTTCCTCAGTGTCATTAGCTGGCTGCTTTATGTTGAACGGGAGGGTAAACTCTCCAAGGGCCAAAAGTGAGCTTGGCTCTGGCGGAGTGGCATACATCTATAATCCCGGTATTCAGGAGCCTGAGGCAGAGGGATGGAGAATTCGAGTCTAGCCTTGGCCACACAATGAACCCTGCAAACCTTGCTTCTGCGGCTTTGTTGACAGGGGTCCTCATACCCGTTCCTCCCACCGGCTGTGGTTTGCATCCTTAATAACATCTGCTCCAGGAAAACCTCAATGTGTGGCTTCGGTCAAGCCTTGCGCCTGCTGCTCAGCAACTGGCGGACTTCTAGGCAAATAATAACAAATCCACAGCGGTGACGTCCCTCCTTGTGGTGGGAGGTGGAGCCTCTGCCGGGAGGTCCATTACCTTCTGCATGCAGCAAAGAAACCACGGTTAAGATGAGCTGTGGGCTGCATAGACAAGTGACTAGAACGAAGAGTTTCTGATTCCGAGTTCAGCGTTTCTTGTATAGTATCTCACGTGTTTCTTTAATGTGACTTCTTCTGTATTGTTAAGTTATTTTTATGTTACTTAAGTATAACTTGTTATTCAGCATTGTCATGTTTTCTTCATATTACTGAACTTGCTAATAAAAATTAAATAACACTACTATTACATAATCAGGCCAACACACACACACACACACACACACACACACACACACACACCCCGTATACAAGATCAGCTCCTACTATTAGTTCTTATTGTCCTATAAATGTATCCTCTCTCTGTCTTGCCTCCTTTCTTTAAAGGGCCCTTTCTGAGAGCAAGATAGTAATTTCTTAAGTTTAGTCTGCCAGGCTTTCTTCCTTAATGCAGCTTATCCTGCGGTAAAAAGGAAGGACTCTCCAAACTGGCGTTCAGTATATGGAGAGAACAGATTCAGAGTTAGGGAAGCTGAGGCAGAAGTCAGGGAGCAGAATAAGGGAGAGAGTTCTCCAGGCAATCGGTACAGGTGTTCCTTTAAGTGGTTGGCTGAATATCGGTCAGACAAAGTGTGAATGAAACTCAATGAGAATCGGCAAACAATTGCCAGAGAGCAGTGACTAGGATTGTGTTTCCGTGATAAAAAATTCCTCCCAAAAGCAACCTGGGAGGAAAGGGCTTATTTCATGTTACAGGGAAGCCAGGACAGGAACTCAAGCAGGAACCTGGAGGCAGGAACTGGAGCAGAGGCAACGGAGGAGTGCTGCCGATTGGCTTGCTTCGAGGTTCATATTCAGCTACCTCTCCTATACAACCCAGGACCACGTGCCCAGGGGTGGCACCACCCACAGTGGGCTGGGCCCTCCCACATCCATCATCAATCAAGAAATCCCATAGATTTGGCCTCAAGCCAATCTAAGGGGGGCATTTTCTCGACTGAAGTTCCTCTTCCCAGATGATCCAGTGTGTATCAAGTTAATTAAAAAACAAAACAAAACAAACAAGCAAACAAAAAAACTAGGCAGCCCAACAATCATATTTTATGCCAGGAACACTTTACAAGTTAACGCAGTTATTTCAGGCTTGAGGACAGAACTCAGACACAGAGCACTTGCCTATTATGCGTAAGGCCTAGTTTGATCAAGGGCTGAGGTTTGACCTCTGGCACCAGGAAAGAAAAAGAAGGAGGAGGAGGAGGAGGAGGAGGAGGAGGAAGAGGAGGAGGAGGTGGAAGAGGAGGAGGAGGTGGAAGAGGAGGAGGAGGAGCCAAAAGAATCAGATTCTGGCTGACAAGATAGCTCAGCAGATAAAGACCCTTGCCACCCTGATGATCTGAGTTTGGTCTTAACAGTCCACTTAAAGATGGAAAGAAAGAACCAAGTAGACAAGACTGTCCTCTGACCTTCACATGTACATAGTAGCATGTGCACTCACACACATCATACATAGTATTGTTGTTGAATAATAAATAATAAATGAGAATTGCTGATGTAGATATGTATCTTTCATCTAAGGTGAAATACAACCAGAAATCACACAGAGAGTAAATGCTTCATCTCCCCAGTAATCACTTAGATGCAAAGAAGTAACTACTGACAAAGCCGGGTAGTGGTGGCGCATGCCTTAGTCCCAACACTCGGACAGAGGCCAGCCTGGTTTACAGAGAGAGTTCCAGGACAACCTGGGCTACATAATGAGGTTCTGTCTCAAAACCAAACAAAAGTGATCTCTCGACTGCAGCTCCAGCTGCTGTGCTGGCTGTGTTCCCCCCACCACATCCTGGACTCTAACCCTCTGTAACTGAAGTTTATCTGTAATCCAGATAAACTCTTTATTCTGTAAGTTGCTTTGGTCATTGTGTTTATCACAGATCGGTGAACACCAGAGAGAAAAATCTAGAAAATGCGCACTGAAGGTTTACAAAGTCATGGCTGTATTTATCAAACAACTACTTCCAGAACGGCTAACATAATTCCAAGGATTACTAAGGATATAGACCAGTGGGACTGCTTATCCATGCTAGTGAGACTTTAAGTTCCGAGGAGCACTGTGGGAAGCCATTTGCTATTTTCTCATAAGGATGAACCTGCTCAGACCCCTAGCAAGTGAGCCGCTCCAGTTCTAAGTACATATCCCTGAGAAAGTCACACGCTTAAAAATAAGTCGCACTGCTCTTGTTTGTTTGTTTGAGACAGGGTTTTTCTGTTTTAACTCTGGCTGTCCTGGAACTCACTCCATAGACCAGGCTGGCCTCGAACTCACAGAGATCTGTCTGCCTCTGCCTCCCGAGTGCTGGGATTAAAGCTGTGCGCCACCACCACCCGGCTAGCGCTACTCTTAACAGCCAATAATGAGAAGCCATCCAACAGTCCATCAACAGTGAAAACAACAAATTAATTTGGGCACATTCCTGTAATTGAACACCACAAAATAATGACCAGGAGTGAAATATCTCTTGTCTTTTAAAACTTTTGCTGGACCTCGCAGCCAAGTTAACAACATGCCTTGAGAGCATTGAAGACTATACACTTAATCTGTTGTCCTACTATGCCCTCAGCCTGTTTAAATTTAATCTGCCTTTTAGAAAACAATGTAACCAACCTTACTGTGCCTTGAATTTCCACGCAATCAGTTTTTAGAACTCGAGACAAATGTACAGCTTTACTCTTAAGTTATGTACTCTTCCATGCCAGTGACCCAGAATAATGTATGTGTGCATGTGTGTGTTGTAATCATTTACAGAAAGTAGCCAACAGGTTGGAAGAAACCTTAAGCAACAAATATCTCACAAATGCTGAAAGCAACATGGGGATATAGATAGCATCTGTTTGCAGTTTTGAGTGCTATTTTGTATCAGTTTGGGGCAAGTAAAGTAATTTCTTCCCTCGTAAACCTCTGTTAAAGATTTCTAGGCAGTATCCCACATTCTTTTCACAGGCCATGTTTTCTGTGCTGTTCAATTAATACAAAAGAAAGCCCTTTGTTAGGGACAGATGAGAAACACTGGAGGAGAAATGGAGAATTCAAACTTGGACTCACTCTTGGTCAAATTAACCCAAGAGGAAGTCTCTTTGTTTTCATTCCTTAATGTGTTATCAGTGTGTGACTTCTTCAACTGGTTCATATTCACTTAGGAGCTTTTTAATTTGTTTTGACTTTTTCTTTGATACAAACGTGTGAGTGTGAGTGTGTGTGTGTGTGTGTGTGTGTGTGTGTGTGTATATATATATATATATATATATATATATATATATATATACATGTACTTATTTATTTCGCATTTAACTTTGTAGATGTAAGAAAAATGTGTTGATCAAGTAGTTGATCTTTTTTGGCCATCAATTTTTGAAGAATGTGCTGAAAACAAAGGACTCTTCATCCAGAAAACAATACATTCACAGGAAACTTGTATGAAATTTTAGAAGATCCATAGATCTTTTGAATTCAACTATGAACAAGGGGATGTTTGAGATCTATACTGAAAACTTAGCTATAAAGTCTGTGGATTCAAGGTCTCCATTTTAAGGAACTACTTTACAAGAACATGGCTTAGAAACCAAGGGTCATTTTTTCTTTTTCTTTGAGACCCAAGGTGATTGTACAATAGCTCCCTGGACCACAAAAGTCAGTTGGAGCAACATACTTCCAATAGTTACAGAGTCACAGAAGGCCAGTCTTCTGAAACAGGACAGCACAGAAAATCAGAAGACTTGACAGTGACAAACTAAGAATTTTTCAGAATCTATTTTAGACAATAATAAAAGGAATTCTGCTTATGAATCTGGAAAGGATGAAATCCACTGGTCAGAACTTGGGAGTGGTTGCCAAGCAATTCCGTAGCTCCTTGGGACGCAACCCTGACGACTCTGAATGGAACCAATGGAGGGACTTTTATGTGCACAGCCCACTTGATTTGACCAGAAGAGATGGGGAGCCTAGGAGGGGGCAATCCTAGACTGTTTTTAAATGCCTAAAGTAAAAGGGATATTTAGGGGGATCTTCATGGATGGTAACAGTAACATGCTGTGGAAATGGCAAAGCCAAAGATACAGCCGTCATACCCTGTAATTTAAGGCCGTGTGATTTAAAGCAAAGCATATCACCTCTGGGGTTTGGTTTGATGGGTACTAATCTGCACTTAGAAGCCACTGATATAGCCACAGGCTTAGCACAAGAACTGAACGACGGCAGCTCTGAAACCGTATGAACTCTCTAGAATTTCTATCTTCCTAAAAAAAAAAAAGGTTCTGGGCCAGAGAGATGTCTCAGTGTGTAAAGACACCTGGTGCCAAAGCAGAGAAGGCCTGACGACTGGAGTTGTATGTAGGAACCACACAGTGGGAGAAGAGAACCAGCTTCAAGAAACAACAACAGATTCCTACTGTCTACTTAATTTTTCTGCAAGTTCAATTTTTTTCTCTGAAAATAATCTCTTAATTTTTTAAATGTACATTGGAAATTGGAAACTATTTTTTCTCAAGAACCATGTAGAATCAAAGTGTCACTTGTTAAATGGTTGTAAACTATGTGATAACTTCTTATCTTAATTCATAGGAACAAACTAAGCTCCACGTATCTTCAAAAGAAACTTAAAGAATACCTTATGTTCAAACGGGAGTGGATCGCTGTTCCTGGTTGGACAAACCAGGAGGAAGCAACACTGAATGAGCATTGTGGAAAACCCGGTTCCTTTGAGAACCTGTTTTGTTTTGTTTTCTAATTCCTTGGCTTTCTGACGCAGAATCTCATCATGTAGCTCAGGTGTACTGAATGAAGTTCTTCTGCTTCAGTGCTGGGGCTACAGCTGTATGCTGCCGTGCTTGGCTAAGACAGACTCTTTTTCAACTGAACATAACTGGATGTAAAACAAAAGAAGTGGTCATTGTTCCCAGAAGTACTCTAAAAGTAGGTTTGGTTTTACAAGATTAATTTAAATGTCCTGAAAGGAAAAGTAGTTTATATTGAGGTAGCGACTATTTGTTGGGGTGTTGACTATGTATGTGATTACTCTTAAGCAAGTAAAAGACAGCCATCACATTTAAAAAAAAGAATTTGTGTGTTTTTGTTTTGTGTGATGGGTGTTTTCACATGCTTGTAGGTTGGTGTACCACATACATGCAGTGCCTATGGAGGCCAGAAGGGGGCGTTGGATCTTCTGGAATCAGAGTTTCCTCAGGTTTTGAGCCACTATGTGGGTGCTGGGAACCAAATCCTGGTCTTCTGCAAGAGTATCAAGTGCTTTTAACCACCGAGCTATCTCTGCAGCCCAAACTATTGCATTTTTCATACAACCAGATGTCAATAATTTCTAAAAAAAAAAACCCAAATGCCTACCAGTCCATTTAAACATATTTTCAATGCTAATGCTTGCTTAATACCTCAAAGCCTTACATACCTTCAAAACAATAGTTGTCTTGTGTAAGTGTTCTGTGTTACGTGTGGGCACAATAAAGAACAGAAAGCCACCTCCAGGATGCGAACATCAAACTCAAAAGCAGAGAGGTCAGCCTCAATGGACTGGACCCAGAGCTCACTTAGCTGAAGTGTTTTACTGTTGTAAGACATTGCTAACTGACCTTCCCCCCACGGATACAAAGGCCTTCCCTGCTTAATGAACAGAACAATACTGCACACAGTTTTGGGCTGATTGTCTGGTGCCTTTACTGTGTGTGATTCAGGCAATCTGAGGTCTCCCAAGTATTTCTGAAGTTGCTCATTGCTGATTGGCTGCTGAGATGATAAGGTCTCTTCATTAGCAATATCATAAATAAACGCCTTTAGCATGTAAGAAATTAGGGGCAAGGTACTTTTAGTAACAATTGCCTCAGCCAGGACTTTACATTGGGAACAGGTTACATCTCAGGAAGCAGCTGTTAATAGTCACCATTCATTTACAGGTTTTTCCCAAGACTAAGTTCACACATTCCTGAAAGCAGTCCCTCACACATTCCAGCGTCTTATCCCTACGGTCTTGGATTTCTTCCCAATAACACCAGTCTCCCTGCTCAGAATCCTGTAACCATGCTTCTACTTGTTAACTATACCTAGAAATATAATGCAGGTTTTTTAAAAAGTGTTTCTGAAAATGTAAAAGGCAATCATGATCTAGGATTTTTGCAAAGGGGAGAAAATTCAAAAGAAAAATTCTCCACCTCAGCCATTGTGAATGCCGTAAACAGATACAGGCATGGTGTCCCATGCCTTCATCCCAGTGCTCCAGAGACAGAAGCTATCAGATCTCTGCGAATTCCAGGCTAGCCAGAGCTACATCATGAGATCCTATCTTGGGGGACGTAGGCATTATAGCACAAGCCCATCATCCCCCAGGTTTGCAGTCTGTATCAGCAAGAAAACAAACAGCAAATGCTGTTAAGAATGCAGGGGGCAAGGAACCCTTAAGCACAGCTGGTAACAATACAACCGAGTACAACCACTGTGAAATCAGTACCGGGGTTCCTCAGAAAAACTAAAAATAGGAGTACCGTAGGAGGTAACTATACCCTGGGAATATATCCCGCTATGGCTAATTCTGACCGTCAACTTGATTGGATCTGGAATCAATGAAGAGATGGGCCTCCAGGCAGGAATGTAGGGTGTTTCCAGAAGAATTAGCTGAGAGGAAGTCCTCCAGATCTTCAGCCTCAGCCTGGGCTGCTGACCTGTTTGTTTAGCCATTGGACCGAGACGCTACCTGCTCTCTGTCTCTCCAGAACGCGACAGCCCTTGTTGGACTGCCTGGCCTGCATAGTATACGCTAATCCAATAACCCCTGTTTTGTAATACAGTCATCTTACGGGTTCTGCCCCTCCAGAAAACCCTGATTAATGGTTACTTAAAGGAATTAAGTCGACATGTCACAGAGATTCTTGCACATTTATGTTTTGGCATTCACAAAAGCCAGGATGGAGAACCAGCTCTGATGTCTATCAACAGAAGAATGGTATATACACAACTGAGTTTCAGTCAGCCCTGAGTAATAATGAAATTAGGTCATTTCAGGAAAATGGATGAAACTGGAGATCCTCGTGGTGAAAGAAGCCAGATTGGCAAAGACAAACATCACGTGTTTTCTCCATATGCGGAATCCAGATTTAAATATATATGTGAAATGAAAGAAGTAGAATTATTTAGTAGAGAGGAAAAACAATAGGGGGGTGAAGAATAGAGGTGGGCAGGAGGACAAATACAAGCCAAATATAAGACATATACATGGGAAATATAATGAAACCTATCACTAATAGAAATTACTGTTTTACCCTTATAGCCTATAGAGAAGCATGCATTTCATGGTTGGGATCACCTCCAATCTGCTCATGGAAAACCGGTCAAGAGGACTTCCCAGAGTGAGAGATGCTTTTCTGAGCTGAACTGTTTGTTCCCTTGGCATGGCCTAGATGGCTTTCTTCCTCTGCTCTGGCTCTTTCTGTTTTTGAAGAATGATGTTGAGTATTCAGTATCAGGAGGTCACAATCACCACAACAGAAGCCCCCCGTCTCCTTGTGTACATACTATATTTCAGGCTGAACTGGTGAGCTTATTTTCATACAGTAGACAGGCCGTGGACCAGGTGGACAAACTGTCAGAACACAGTAATTCTGTGTACAGCAGGTACACAGGTACAGCAGGCTGAGATCAGAAGTCCACGGCTACGACTTGCTCATGCTCATGGGAGCAAATATCTAGGAAATGGGCTCTTTTTGATCCTGATGACACTTTGTACCTGGTGGGATGGAGTGTGTGTGCAGAGTCACAGCAGGTGCAGTGTTCTCTCTGGCTACGTGTATCTCTTCAGTTAGGCTCTGCTGGTTGCTAATTACTCAAGTCTAGTGATCATTGACTCTGCTGGTTTTCTTTTTGCTCTTATCTCTAATAGCTCACTTGATCTCCGACAAAGTCTTCTTTGTTGCAGTTTGATTTCAGCCACACATTCTGATCGTTCTCAGGGCTCTTTACCCATTTTTCCTCAATAACCCGTGCTTCAGCTACTTTAAGCTCCTTTAAATCCTTTATAGTAAACTTGCCAAACTCCTGAAAATTCTTGATTCTATATGACATCTGTTTGTAGTTGATACATACATTCCCACAAGAACCACTGTGGCTCTCATGGTCCCTGGCTCTTGCCTGTTTGTGGGATATAGTGATCATATGAAAACCCAAATGTTGGGGAAGTTTATTTTTAGTTATGTTTGAAATTGTTTTATGGACTGTTGGGTGAGGGGCTGCCTAGGTCTTAGCATTCTGTATTGTCTGCAGGTGTTGGATTTCTGCGGGGGTTGTTTGATTGCTTATGATCTTCACATGTTATCAGTAGAACACCTAAGGAATTCTGAATCAATAAAACCACCTGAGCTCAGATGCTCTGGGTTCCACTATGGACTCTGGCGCTGGACAGGATGGTGGTTCCCTCTGCCGAGGTCTGGCAGGGGTTTGAGTCTATTAAAATGCCTCTTTGTCTTCTTTGGTGAGCTGCCCCATCACAGCAGCTTGCTACCACAAATAGTGCACCAATGTGGGTCAGGGCATCATGCCAGCTAATCCAACGTGGAAACAGGGAAGAAGAAAGAAACTTCAGATTTCACAGTGTCCGGTAAAGTACACTCAAGGAAGCTCCTAGAGGACAGAGATTAGGTATTAATTGGAGGCTCCTGAAGGAAGAGAAGAGAGAAAAAGGAAATATGAAAATAAAAGGCTGTGAAATTAATAAACAAATGAGGAAAAAAGCTCGTAAGTGAGAGTCTCAGAATGGAGGCCCTTAGAGGTAAAGAATTCAGCTGGGAGCAGGAAAAAGCAAGGTTCTTAACTGCTCTTCCTGATCATGGAGCCAGCGCTCCTACCTGCTGCTGGTGGTAGCATGCTGTTTCACAAACTGACTTTTCTGATAGCTGTGTTGTATGTGTGTGAAGCTCAAGATGTTGTGTCTTGAGGTCTGTGAAGAAGGGTACGTTTACCCATAGCGGTGGTGGGAAAACAAACAAACAAACAACAAACCAATGCCAAATGGCCAGGGTGTCTCAACCAGAGATTCTTCCCACTGGCCCGGGACCCTCTGTTGTGGACACCCAGGCTCAGTGCAAAAAAGCCACTTAATTAAACTGACCAGTCTTTTTCTGCAAACCTGACTCCAGGCACTGATGACGGTGATGAGAACTCCACCATGAGGGAACCCTTACTGCAGTCAAAGTGACCAGTTGTTTTTCCTGAAAACCAGACTCTATCTTAAAATCTGGAAAGTGTTTCCTAAGGGTCAGCACACAGAAACTGTTTTCCAGAATTGGCAGAGTTTGTATCTCATGCTGGCAGTTGAACTTGGTACTGTAAGAGTCACCCAGGGGTTGCTGGTTTTGAAGGCACGAAGGGGTCTTTGGAGAATAGCTGAGGCTTAGCACTGTGAGAGGCCAGGAGAGGCCATTAGTGAAGGTGCAACCAAAGTAACAGTTGTAGGCCCAGATTGAAGGGGTAATGCAGAGAAGTTGAGGCTTGGCACCATGAAAAGAGCCCAGGAGAGGCTATTGGTGAAACTGCAGCCCAGTTGCGGCAGAAGACCCCAACATTTTGAGATGCCAGTATCACCAAGAACAGCAGCAGCAGTGGAATGGAGCCAGCCAGAGCTGGAGGACAAACTGTGTGAGCTGCAGAGGGCAGAGCCAGATCCAAGGTCTTTGGAGGAGCCCAGATCATGAATGAATTCCAGATAATGGGACACTGATAATGTTTTTCTGCTATCCAAAGACATTGAGAAAGCTTAATAGATGTTTGGTATCATTTGGTCCTGTGCATTAGCAACACTCATAAGTGTTTCTCTTGTACATAGTTTTGCTGGTGTAGTGTTAAATTGTGTTGTAGAGATAAAAAACAATGTTTTGATTGGCTTATATAGAAAAGGGGAAATGTTTATTTTTAGTTATGTTTAAAATTGTTTTATGCACTGTTAGTGAGGGGTTAGCCTAGGTCTTGGTGTTCTGTATTGTTTGCAGATGTTGGATTTCTGTGTGGGGTGTTTAATTGCTTATGATCTGCACATGGTATCAGTAGGGCAATTAAGGAGTTCTGAATCAATAAAACACCTGAGCTCAAATGCTCGGGATTCCACTGCCAATCGAGTATGGCGCTGGCCAGAATGGTGGTTCTCTCTGCTGAGGTATGGCAGGCCTTCCACGTATGAGAACTCCTCCTTGTCTCCTTGCTGAGCTGCCACATCAATGAGCAGCCTGTGACCCTGTTCCGTAAGTCATGTGGATTAGGACAGTGATGAATATCTACCTGTATCAGTCAGGGTTTAGTCAAGAAAACAGACACCACCCTAGGTTTTTCAAGCCAAATAAAGAAGAACTTTAATAAGGAAAGTGGTTTCACAGGAAATGGAAAAGCTGAGAAGCCAAACGCAGAGGATGAGGCAATGGAGAGGTTAGGCGCAGTCAGAGGCAAGCACTGCCCCACGGCTGAGGGGACAAGAAGGCAGTTTTATTCAAGTGCAGTTGTGGCCCATCAAAAGGAATAGAACTGAGAAGGGAGAATTTCCCAACTGTGTAACTGGAACCCCAGAGGGATGGTCTGCTTAAGGAGTTCTGGAGCCACAGAAGGGAAACAGCCATAGCTGAGGCTTCAGAGCCAGCAGAGAATGACCTAGCTTCTCTTCCTCTTCTACACTCCAGTTAACACCACTGTCTCTTTGGCCAAACTTATCCATAAGCTCTTGGCCAGAGGACCTTTGGACACTATAGAGGATGGGCTGGGAATGGCCAGCAACAGTCAAAGGCCAGGTGGGTGGTGGCGGCAGCGACAACGGCACACGCCTTTAATCCCAGCACTCAGAGGCAGAGGCAGGTGAATCTCTGAGTTCAAGGCCAGCCTGATCTCCAGAGTGAGTTCCAGGACAGCCAGAGTTACAACATGGAAACCCTGTCTTGAAAAAACAACAAAAAAACTAAAAAACAGTGATCAGTCCCTACTCTTTCAATAAACGCTTAAGCAGAATGAGCACAGTCCAGGGATGTGTCTTAGTTGGTAGGGTGCTTACCTAGCACTCTTGAGACCCAGGGTTCCATCTACAGCACTACAGAACTTGGAACTAATGGCACAT
The DNA here is from genome assembly GCA_026225945.1 of Cricetomys ansorgei. Taxonomy (NCBI): domain Eukaryota; kingdom Metazoa; phylum Chordata; class Mammalia; order Rodentia; family Nesomyidae; genus Cricetomys; species Cricetomys ansorgei. The sequence goes on from JAMJFZ010001899.1 coordinate 3,459,745, forward strand.
GCTGGCAATCCCAGAACATGGGAAGTGGAGGCAGGAGGATCAGAAGTTCAAAGTCATCCTCAGCTACATAGTAGGTTTGAAGCCAGCCTGGGCTACATGAGATCCTATCAAAGAAAAAAAAAAAAAAGGATCAGTGAACTTATCTAAACTAAAAGTCACTGGGGAGAGGTGGCAACTAATATCAATATAAGATCACAGGCTGAATCCTGGGTCAGAAAAGAATCCTATACAAAGGGGATTGTGGGTGATTGTAGAAACACGAACGTAAGTACAACATCAGATTATATTAGACATAAAGATTAAATTTCTTGAGTGTGATGATTTGGCTGTGGTTGTTAGACAAAGTCCTTGTTCTCAGGAGGAAGATCTGAAGAATCTGAAGGTACAAACACCACCATAATTTGTGCAATCAGTTCCATACAAACAAGGGGAGAGAATGCGAGACCAAACAGCAAGTAGAAGACTGGCAAACCCCAGCGTACGGCATTCCCAGCTCTATGTCCGCAGCTACCTTGAGGACTTAATGTTTTTCACCCTGAAAAGCAAGAGAAAGAAGCTTTCAAAGTCAGATCTTTGATTCTTGGCCTGAAGGGGAAGAGAGACCAAACCAACTTGTTCTTATGAATTTGATACTGAAAATTGATAAACGACATGCTAGCTAGCAGAAAATATTGAGAGATAACAGAAAAAAAAAAAAACGAATAGAGACAGTCGATAGTGAGCTGAACTTTACGCAAACCAAAGTGATTGAGAGAAAAAACAGACTGAAAAGTAGCCTCAGACCTGCCACTTCTCAGCAAGAGTGAGTCTGCTTGGAACTAGCCCCGTGACTTGCTTTGACCAGCAGAAAGCAGCAGAACTGGCCTAGTTCCTGATCACTGGGGGCGAGCGAGCGGCACATCCTCCACTTTCCTCTCTTGGAGTCTGAGCTACCCTCTGAGGAAGGCTGTCATACTGGGGAGATTGACTTAGCCGGTGTCCTTAGAATTTCTCACATTTCAGCCAAAGCTAGATCCCTGCCCCACCCCCACTCCAGTCAAGGCAACCCAGGCACCACTACACAGAGCAAAGACAGGGTGTTCCTGCTAATCTCTCCTCAAATTACAGCACCATGTGCCAAAAAATAAAAGATGCTTGCTATTTAAACCAGTGAACAGTAGGAAGATTTGTGATATAGCCGGTAGCCAAACAGAGCAGACAGGCATACAGAGATGCCTGTAGGGGACAGTGGAAAACTCTCTGACTTTTAATTAATTCTATGTTTTGGCTCAAAACAGCTCCTACTCCTTTGTTGGTTAATACTGATTAAGACTATGTTCTTTGCAACCAAAAAATAAAATAAAATAAAATAATATAATAAAATTAAAATAATGTTTAAAAAGATCCAGCAACGAGTGGCCCTTCTTGTCTTTTTCTCTTGCAAATACTATTTTCCAAAGATTCTGAACAAATATTTCTTTTTTATTTTGTTTTATTTTATACGTATGACTGTTTTGCTTGCATGTACGTGTGTACACCACATGCAGCGCCTGTGGAGGCCAGAGGAGGGCGTTTGATCTTCTGGAACCAGAGTTACAGGTGGTTATGAGCCACCATGTGGGTGCTGGGAACCAAACCCTGGTCTTCTGCAAGGTAACAAGTGCTATTAACCACGGAACCATCTCTCCTACTGGGAAAGAAAACATATTTCTTCTGGTCTTCTGTTCATTCACACTTGCACTGGGTGACGACACCTGCTTTTAAAACAAATGCGCTGGAGAGATGTCTCATTGGTTAAGAGCACCAGCTGCTTGTTTAGAGGACCCGGGTTCAATTCCCAGCACCCACTTGGCAGCTCACAACTGCCTGTAACTCCAGTTCCAGGAGATCTGACCCCCTCACACAGACATACGTGTAGGCAAAACAACAAACCACACAAAAATAAATAAATAAATAAATAAATAAATAGATAGATAGATAGATAGATAGATAGATATTTTGAAAATAAGGTGATGTCCTGTGAAGCCACCACGCAGAAGGGAAACTGAAGTCACTGGCACCTCTTAAACACGGCGTGAATCTATTATGTTAGGGTTTCTACCTACTTCGTTTGGAAAACGTGACTGCTCTCTAGAAGTGTCTGTCCTTCTCAGTGCCCGTCTCCTAACCCTCGGCGATGCATCATGACCTTTGTGTTAAGTCTCTGTGATTCTTTCCTTCACAGTGCATGTAACTCAAGATAGCATTTAATTGTGCAAAACTGAGTGGTAAGTACCAATGTAGGAAGGAAGGAAAGATGCTTCCAGTGTTAGAAAAAGGCTTGGAATGGGGCAAATAAACTGAGCAGTCAGTCTCTGGGTGGCTGTCTGGCTTGGGCTTCTCAGCATTTACAAGAGCCTTTTATGGGAAAGGCGTTGAGCAAGGTGGTGAGTAAGCCTGGGAGACAGGGCTTGGCACAGCTGAGACAGGCAGCGACACGGGAACACGGGCCAGGCTTCAGAGGCTTGGCCCGGTCCCAGCCAGAGACAAGGCTGCTCCTTGTGACTTTACCTCTACCTCCCAGGAGAGGTCAAAGCCGAATATTTCTAGACAATACAGACAACACACCCAGCCTAGACGGAAGAACACACAGTAAAATTAGTACAGAGAAAACCCTAGGCCACATTCTAGGTATGTTGTCCTAGGTTTAAAAGTTAACCTTATGAACTCAGAATGGTGGTACATGCCTGTAAGGCCAGCGTTTAAGAAGCAGAGCCAGGACCATGAGTTCAAGGACAGCCTGGGATATAGAGTAAGGCCTCATCTAAAAGAAAGAAAGGAAGGAATGAAGGAAGGAAGGGAGGGAGGGAGGGAGGGAGGAAAAGAAAAGGCTCTCTTTTGGTTTGTTCTCTCATCCAAAGGCTCAGCCTCCAGGAAATTCTTGAAAAAGCTTCATGAGAAGCAATGAGCACCTATGGGATATGTATTTATTCTGTCCTTACATATGACTGATGCTTTAGCCAGGACCAAATTCTAGAGAACCGTTTTCCTTCAGATCTTTGAAAGCACTGTTCTTGTCTTCTTGCTTCCACTACTGTTTATGAAGCCGAATCTGAGTCCCCATCTTCTGTATATGAGCTCTGCTCTCCCTTACCCCTCCTTTTCCCCGCCCCTCCCTCCCACTTTCCCTCTGGCCTTTAAAGATCTCCCAGCTATTTTCATCCCCCGTACTTCAAGGACATTTTACAGAAAAGTCCTGCCTTTCAGTTCTAGTAATTAACTCTCTCTCTATCTCTCTCATTCTCTCTCTCTCTGACAGGATCTCCCTAAGCTCTAACTCATTATGTAGATAGACCAAGCTGACTAAGTTGATCTTTAAATTACAGAGATCCCCCTGCCTCTTACTGGGACCACACTCCCTCCCTCCCTAACTTCTGGGCTTTGTTGTGTGACGCCTTCCTGTTCTCTTCCTTGAACACCTGTCATTCAGGTATTGAGCCTCCCAGGCTCATTCTCCAGTCTTATCTTTTCTCTTCACTGCCCCTTCTGTCTTCTTATAGATTTCCTCCAACTATTATTATTATTACTATTATCCCTACTTCTCCCCCCTGTGGTGTTGTGCATGTGTGCGTATGTGTGTGTATGTGTTTGTGTGTATGTGTATGTGTGTGCGTGTATGTATGTATGTGTATGTGCATGTGTGTGTGTGTGCGTGCATGTGTGTGTGCATATATGTATGTGTGTGTGTACGTGTTTGTGTGAGTGTGCGTGCGTATGTGTGTGTGTGCTTGTCTGTGTATGTGTGTGTGTGTATGTGCATGTGTGTGTGCATGTATGTATGTATGTGTGTGCATGTGTGTGCGTGTGTGTGCATGTGTGTGTGCGTATATGTATGTGTGTGTACGTGTTTGTGTGTGTGTGTGTATGTGTGTGTGTGCATGTGTGTGTGCGTGTATGTATGTGTGTGTGTGTGTGCATGTATGTATGTATGTGCGTGTCTGTATGTGTGTGTGTGTGTGTGTGCGCGCGCGCGCGCGTGTGTGTGTGTGTGTGTGTGTCACACAGCAGGTGCCTTCCTGCTGTGGAACATGTGGAGGGCAGTTTGTGTGGCCCCCAGGACCATCTTGCTGGCCCTTCCCCATCCGTTCTATCACATTTCCCAGCTCTACTACCCTCTTTAATACTAAGGGACCGCTTTACCCTCTCTACCGCAATCACGTCCTGTGCTGTGGACGCAGCACGTTCTCTTACCTTTCTGAGTGTATTAACCACATATTTTGCAACTGGGGGTTTTGCTTTTACTGGGAACTCTATGGTCTGAAGCAACGTCCGCTCTCTTTGAAGACCTGCGACGTCCCACATACTCAGTTCACAGGGGCGAACCCATGCGGATTCTTTTATCTTTATAACACACCTGACCTGCATGGGCTTCAGTTTCTTCCCCAATAAAGCAAGGGTGATAGAAGCTGTTTCATGAGGATTGCTCAAGTTACACCCTACATCATGGAACTCAGAGTCATAACTGGATACAACTGGTTCAACAGATTTTAGCTGCAATCATTTTCACACAGTTCAGGTGGGATTCATAGCACTTTAGGAGAGGAATATGGGATTCAGCACTGGGGTTCTTGCTGGAATGAGTTTGAAAGAAATAGTCATTTTTGGTTTTGTTTGTTTGCTTGTTTTTTGGTCAGGCTGTTAAGCTGGTAAAAACACAACCCCAGGGCCGTGTGTAGTGGTGCATGCCTTTGATACCAGCACCAAAGCCAGACTGGTCAACATAGTGAGTTCCAGGACAGTCAGAACTACGTGAGAGACACCATCGCAAACAAACAAACAAAAAACTCAAGCCCAGATGCTGGCAGTCAGCTTCTACACCACTGTGCAAAGTCTACCAACAGTGAAACCAACATAAATAAAACCGACTCAAGGGCTGGGATGTAGCTTACAGGTGTGAGGGGGCGCTGTTAACTAGAGGGGCCGCTAGGGAGGAGGGTGCCGAATCAGTGGCCCCCTGACCCTAATGCCCAAGGCATTGTGATCCCCGGACATTCCAACACTATAAGTCAATACGCTCCTTTTCTTTCTCTTTCTTAAGCCATTTTTTCCCTTGAATTTTCATTGCTTGCTACAAGAAGAAGAATCTTTTGTGATACTAAAAAATCGAGAACATACATTTTAAAGCCTATGTATTTAACTTGATATGATATTATTATACTCTCATGTTATTAAAATTAATCTTCAACATTATCTTATGTCTGAGATTTGCTTTATGATGTGCATGTTAATGGACAGATAACTTATCACATTTTTAGTACTATAAAAACATTAGAATGAGGATGTCACTAAATTTTTGTGCATTGCATCATTGCTTTCTGAAAATAAACTCCCAAAGGTGGACCTTCCAGGTCAAAAGTTACGTAAGTTACTAAGAGTTTTGTTACATAGAGAAAAATTGGCACCACTTCCCTAGAAAGGTAAACCAATTCACCCTCAGGCAGTGAGCATGAGAGAACACCTGTTCTTTCTGTCATTGCTGGCAGTGATCAACGACTTTCTTACAGTCTCCCAAGCATACACACAGTGAGGTCGCATCTCATCTTACTTTGTGTTTCTTTATTATATGAGTCACCACCGTGCATAAGTTTGTCCCCATTGTGCCATTGGTTTACCTGGGGACCTGGTAATTAGTTCTTCTGGTATTCAGTTTGCTGAGTTTTCTTGGGCTTTATTCTACCTCTGTAAAAATAGAAACACAGGGATTTAAGTCATTTTCCTGGGAACCTGAACTTTGTCTCTGTTTTAAAATGGATTTTGCAGTTTAAGATGGTATTGGTTCTGCCATTTCATATCATATCAAGATGGTAAATGGGGACTGAATCCTGAGTTCCACATTTAGATATGTGATCCTCGACAATTGAATCCTAACCCTGAAGAGGGAGGGGTGACCGGGGAAAAGTGAGTGAGACTAAAAGACTCTGGAATGGCTTAGCCAAGGTCCTGCCACAGTGACATGTGCAGACAAATACAAAGGAGATGCTCCAAAGGATGTTATAAAGGGACATGCCCCCCAAGCTCTGCCTAACCATTCAGGCTAACACCTTTCCCACTGCAAAAGGTAGAGATTCATTCTTGAAAAAGCTGGGATGGTCCATGCTTGGGGAGATCATCACAGTAGAGAGAACAAGATGAGCTATGGGAGTCCAAGGAGACAGTGAGATTCTCTATTCTGAACGGTGGGGTCCCCAGTCCTACCCCAGGCTACACCCAGACTTGCAAGCAGCTCACGCTGCCAAGTCAGAGGCAGTTCTTTTCTGCGCCTAATGTACTCAAGAGAACCAGCCTCCCAGTTCTGACATCTGGGGCCAGATCCATGACAGAACCCACTGCTCTGTTTTCCCTGAATGAGGTCCGTGTGTTCACACTTGGTGCTTGCAGTGAGCTGTGAATGCTTTACACCTGGAGGAAGAGAGTTAGTCAGCTGTGGAGCACACGATGTCTGACAAGAACTTCTAAGACGAAAGAGAACAAAACAACAAAGACAGAAGTAAAAGCATTTGCATCTTTTCATTAGGGCCCTGTTCTCTTCTGCAGTGTTGGGGTCTAAGTCTGACACCTCACACCTGCTAGGCAGATGCTAGGCCGCAGCTACTTTCCATCCCAGAACCCATTTTCGTTATATTTAGGTTTTAAAATACAATTGATAAGACACCCTCTTGATGGGGTGGTAAACACTTGCACATATCAAGTTTATACAAATCAAAAAGGCTTTGAAAACTTTGCCAAGGATTCTGTGCGTGAGGGTACAGAGTGGACACAGCAGGGAGAGGTCCATCTCCTCTCCCTGTCACATCTGGAGCCTCAGCTGGGAAGAACGAGCTCTGACTGCTAGAGACTGGATTCACACTGGGCATATCTCACACTCGGGTCAGGAGTTTGACCCTAATCGCTGAGACCTCTGCTGGAGTTATCTACCTTTAACACCCATATCAGCCTCTCCTCTGTAGCCTGGGCCTAGACTTCTCACCTCACAGCTCAGAGCTCCCAAACACATGTTCAGCAAACTCAACAGACTCAGAATTCACACATCATTTCTGCCACAGCCTAGTGGGTACTTCATAGATAGGAAGGGGAAGACATAAACCACATCTTTCGATGTACAGGGTGTTCAATATGGGAACAAGATCCTCTCTCTGTAAGAAATTAAAGGGATTAGTGAAAGTGAAGTAGTTCTTTTTATTTATTTGTTTGTTTGTTTGTTTGTTTATTTAGACAGAGTTTCTCTGTGGTAACTCTGGCTGTCCTGGAACTCACTCTGTAGACCAGGCTGTCGTTAAACTCACAGTGATTTGCCTGCCTCTGCCTCCTGAGTGCTGGGATTAAGGGCGTGTGCCATCACCACCCAGTGAGAAGTAGTTCTTAATATACCACTCTGCAGAAAGACACATTAGGGGAAAGACAGAAATGGCTGGCCTGGTGATCTGACAAAAGACAGTGGTTTTTAAAGGCCCCCATCAGGAGGAATTCTGCCCTCCTTTACTCCCATAAGCTGTTACTCAGAGAGGTACAATCTTCATGCTCTTCTAGCAGAGCTCCTTCCCAAGTTCCCAATCCTATTGGTTCAGGACACAACACTTCATCCAACAAATATTCTGAGGCTTGAGACTGCCCCTTTTTTGATCATGAGCTCAGTCAAATAGTAGACTGCAACTTTCCAACTCAGAGCTTTGAGACAAGCAGGAGCTTGGTGCCAGGTGCCAGCTAGGGGAGAGAGGGACGTAGTACCTCCTGCTTATCTGTGATTCTATAATAAGCTGAATGTGCACCTCATGCTGAAAATGAACTGAAATAATTTATCTCTTACATAATCTGTGGATGTGTATATATGTGTATATATGTGTGTGTGTGTGTGTGTGTGTGCGCACGTGCCTATGCACATGTGTGCCTTTTGTCCTGAATCTATGTCTACATCTGGCATCCCTCATTGGGCGCCAAATGTAGGTGTAGACATAGATGTATTAATTATTATTCTCATAGATTCATGGCAGAGGACAGTTTATTTTTTGTCTAATTCAATCCCCGGTCCTAGAGGGTTTCAGCCTCCATACAATCTAATTTTAAATCTAGACCTGGAATGTTTCAGCCTCTGAGACTTACTGATGACTGAGCTTTCTCTGACTAGCTCCTTCTGAATGTCACTCTGACAAGTCTTCACCCTGATCCATTCTCAGACTTGGGATTAAAGGCATGTACTCAGTCTGTACTTCATGCTGCCTGGCTTTCCACTGCTCAGTTGACTAGCATGCTCTGACTCAATCTTCTTCTATTCTCTCAATCTCTATTGCTTTTCTCTTAATTCTGAACTCTGAACTAAGAACCATTAACTGAGAGCCATGTACTGAGAACTGTGACCTACTTTTGAACTGACTAGTTCTTTTTACATCCCCAGAATTGAGATTAAAAGTGTGTGCCACCATTGCTTTCTGAGTTGGGTTATGTAGCAGTTTGCTACCACCCACCCTCAACTTAGAGAAAGAGAAATGAAGGATAAAAAGAAAGAAATCTTCACCACTCTTGCAGGAGGCCTTGATAGAAAAAGAAAGAGAGAAAATAAGAAACCTTCACAGCCCTTTTAGACTGCCTAAGCTTAGAGAGCAGGAGCTGACAGTGAGCCAGACTAGTGTCTTAGCTCACTATCCACAAACCCACTTCCTCTAACTGATGTTCTTCTAACAAATAACCAACGAACCAACAAACCAACCAGTAACCAACCAACCAGCCCTGGCTCTCAGGGCTCAACCCTTATATACTCTAAGCAAAAGTTCCCATAAATCCAAGTGTTTCACAATCAAAAGAACAAGCTATACGTGGCAACCCAGCTGCACATAACCAAATTATAGCCACCAGCAAAGAATAATCCAAATCAAATTCATGATCATCCACCACACCTGGGACAAGAACAGAAACCCAGCCCAAATGCCATTTTGTGTTTTTAAAGAAACCAAAATAACAAAAGTTCTTCCAAGCGTCAATCAACAGGTTACTTAAAGGCGTGTGCTGCATTCCCGCCAGATCACATGGGCTTTGAATGTGGTCCTTTCCCAGAGCAGCCATGTTGCTGGATTAAAAGATTAAATATTCTTCTATAAGTGGCCATCAAATAATGAACTCAACTCCAGTAGCAAAAAGACAAAGGGAAGGAGAGAAAAAGGGAGGGATGAATGGAGGGAGGGAGGGAGTGGAAAGGCAGAGCATCCCTGGGTTCTTCCCCTCTATCCTAACACTGCCTGCTTTAGCCCCAAGCAAGCCAGCCCCACCATCAAGTCCAGCCTTAGTTTGATTTCTTCCCTTCCTCTCTAATCTGTACCTAATATTTCAGGATAAAAAGGGACATTTGCATGTCACAAGCTTTCCTCCCTAATATTCTCTCATTTGTTGTATACTAAATCAGAACAGACATTCAAAAAATTCTCTCACAAGTTTTGGCCCTTTGTGGCTTTCCCCTCCTCTGATCTTTCATGTTGAAGACTTGCGTGAGCCCCTGAGGATCCGGCATGTCAACCAACCCTTCGAGGGCAGGGAACGGTGGTGTGACGCCCTCGGGACTCCATGTCTGAGCATCTATGCACAGCTATTCCTTCATTTGACACACTGAGGAGCGTGCTCTAGGCAAAACTCCTCATATTCTTTGACACCAGTAAAGTGTAAATGAGCAGAGCGAAACACAACTGATGTCAAAGCTTCTATAAGAGCTCTGCAGACAAGGACCTTACTCCCGTGTGCCCTTGTGTGTGTGTGTGTGTGAGGAGAGTGGAACTTTATATAACTTGCCTAATCGTCTGTGACCTCCACATTTTTTTCAACAAAGCAAAGGAAACCCACACTTTTATGACTAATACTAAGTAATTTTTAGGCTCAGAAAAGGAATTTAAACAGTGTTTTCTGAAAACCATCAATTGGAAGTATCTTAAGTCTTGATAATAGAGAAACGCCTAAAATAGTTTATATTTACCAGGGACACTGTATTGTAGAGAGCCTGGGGTTTCCAGAGAATTCAAGGGTTCTGATCAGAGACTGCAGCGACTCAGGAACAGGAAAGTTCTCTTTATCTCACCATGTATCTATGTTTCTTTGTGTTTGCTGTGCTTGTTTTTCCGTTGCAACATAGTTTACGTTTGTTTTCCAAACCATTTGTCTTGAGTGTCCTTTCCCTTCCTGTGGTAAAGGTACTGTGAGCGAAAGCAACTCGGGGAGGAAAGGGTTTATCTGGCTTTCAGGTTACAGGTCATCACAGGGGAAGCTATGCAGGCATGTTGCCTACTAGTTTGTTACCTATGGCTCGCTCAGCTTGCTTTTTTTATACAATGGAAGACCACCTGCCTAGGAGTAGAATCACCCACAGTGGGCTGGGCCCTCCCACATCAATCATCAATCAAGAAATACCTCCACAGTCTTGGCTATGGGCCAAGCTAATGGAGTGTTCTCTCAATTGAAGTTCTCTCTTCCCAGATGACACTAGCTTGTGTTAACAAAAACAAACACACAATGAACAAACAAGACGAACTTTGAGTTCAAGGCCAGCCTGGGATATATGACAAGAGACTGACTCAAAAGCCAACATAAAGAACCAAGAAGTTGATGTACAAGAGGGATCTGGTCCTTGAAGCAGAGGTCTGGATGGGAAAGAAATGGGGATCTCTTAGTTCCCTTCCCCAAGTAATGCTTTATTCAACCTGATGCCCCAGCAGCCTCTTGACATCCTGAGACTCCGCAAGTCTCTTTTAATCTTCAACCACAGTGGCAGCAGCGAATTGCCTTAAATGTTCCAACGTGGTTTCAACTCATTCTATCGACTTTAAGATAAAAATTCCCAGCAAGACACAGAGCTATACTCTCCTGGCAATGGCAGACCAGATCACAGTCAACGTATCACTGTTATAAACAGGCAGCACTTGGCAAAAGACAGTCATAAAAGCACTTCATTGTAATTCTCCACTATCTTCAAACCTGTATGTCTAGATTACACTGCAATCAGTATCTTTCTTTCAAAGTTTTATTAAAATATAATGTACACAGAAAACTGCCCATATCTTTTGTATACAGTTCAATAAATGTTTACACACTTAATATAATTGTATAATTAACATCAAAGACCCTGAAGCTTTTCATGTCCTTTTGGCTATTGGAACAATGAAAATTTCAGGTATAAAACTCTCATAAAAACAGGCATGATGGCACATGCCTGTAATCCCAGGAGTAGGGAAAGGAAACAGGAGAATCAGTAGGTCAGGGCTGGAGAGATGGCTCAGCGGTTAATGGCACTTGTTGCTCTTGCAAAGGACCCTGATTTGATTCCCAGCACCCACATGGTGATTCATGATCACCTGATGCCCTCTTCTGAGCTCTGTGGGCACCAAGCATGCACATGGTGCATATACATACATGCAGGCAAAGCACTCGAGCACAAAACAAAATTTGAAAATCTTTTTTTAAAAAGTCATGCAAGGTCATCCTTGGCTGTATGAGACCCTGTCTCATACAAGAAAATAAGAAGAAAAAAATTCTCATTCAATTGCTATCCACTACCAGATTTTCATTTCTCATTCAGTTCAAAACTTACTCCTCTTTCCCTAGAGCAGACCGTGCTGACACTCAGACCCTGGAGGGTAATCCAGAGGAAGTGATCTGTGTCTTTAACACTTTTCTTCATTTCCTTCCTCACTTCCTCTCCTCCGTTTATCAACTTTCTCTGTCTCCTCCAGAGTCAGCATGGGAGGGTGGCCAGGGAAGGAACAAAGACCAGATGTCACCCTGAGTACCTCCCAGTCCCCACAGGGTGTAGCTCAAGCTGCATGAACCTTGCATCAGACTTGCATGCTGGCTCGTGCCAGCGACTCTAGCAGCATCCAGCATCCGTAGAGAAGTCAAATCTCCTTCCAGGAGGCCACTTTCTGTGGACAGTTTTCAGACCGCTTAACTTGACCATGCTGAGTGTTGAGCTACTGAACCCCCAAAAGAATACTGAGTACTCCCAAACTAACCCCTTTCTTCTGTTGAATAGTCTCTAAAACTTATCCAACCGTTGATTCTTTTGTCTGCTCCCCACCCCCCACCATGGAGGTAGCTAAGCCATTGGCCACCGGCTCAGCTCTGAGGAGGAGATGTCAGGATGGGTCCATGGGTCCAGGCAGGTCTTCAGCTGGAGGCCGAGAGCCTGACAGGAAACAGACTTCCTGGGAGACGGGTTTTCAGTGAAACAGCTCAGTTTATTGAAGCAAGGGAATGGCATTTATAGGGTAGAGAGGGAAGGGTCATTGGTTAAGGCAGTGGTAGTGGAGTAGCTCCATTTGAGGGTGGGGGGGCTCACAACCAGACCTGGGTGGTCATATTGTCATTGTCTGGAGCCAAAGTCCTGAGGAAGCCTCCTTTGCAGAGGCAGAGGTCTCACAGGGGCCAGAGGAAAAAAAAAACACAAATTTTACAGATAAAAACACAATACAAATTTTATTTTACTTTTATTTATTTAGGTTTTTTTCGAGACAGGGTTTCTCTGTTGTGACTCTGGCTGTCCTGGAACTCACTCTGTAGACCAGGCTGGCCTGGAACTCACAGAGATCCGCCTGCCTCTGCCTCCTGAGTGCTAGGCTTAAAGGTGTGCGCCACCACCGCCTGGCACAATACAAACTTTAAATCATAAATAATAAAGAGGCAGAGGGAAAAATTAGACAGTAATGAACATGCTCATAGCCTTGATGGTTTCCTAAATGTATATATTAAAAATGAACAACTTTTCTATTTCTATTTTATTTTTATTTCTATTTTTATTCATGTACATGAGTGTTTTGCCTACATGTATGTCTGTGTACCAGGTACATGCCTAGTGCCTGTGGAGGCCAGGAAAGGGGTGCTGGATCCCCGGGAACTGGAGTTACAGGTGGCTGTGTGCTGCAGTGTGAGTGCTGGGTACCAAATCTGGGTCCTCTAGAAGGCTGGCCAGTGCTCTTAGCACTGAGTCATCTCTCCGGCCCATGAGCGACTTCTTATGTAACACCCACACTTCAATCAAATGGATCGGGTTTTGAAGTTTTTTGTTTTGTTTTAATGTTCCAAATATCAGCTCCCTGTTGAAATTTTCGTGACCCTTCCACTCTGAGTTCCTAGGCCTCAGTTATAATGCCTCTTTATGTCTGTCTATTCTGTGTGTGTGCACAGAAGCGCTTGCACGTGCGCCACGGATGCTTTGGCCAGAGGCTAACTCGTGGGAGTCAGTCCTCTCTCCACCGTGTGCTTGGCGGCTCGCAGAAGCGCCTTTACTCAGTGAGGCTTCTTAGGCATCTCATTTTTCTTGTTACCACAGAATTGTTCTTCAAGCAGGCACTAGGGTCACCACATACTAACATCGGGCTCCCTATGTGTCGCTCTAATCCCCTCAAAGATCCTGACCTGCAGTCCTCCCCCAAACCATAAGATAAGGATGCTATTTCTAAAGATTTATGTATGTGTTTTATGTATGAGCGTTCTATCTGCATGTACACCTGCGTGCCAGAAGAGGGCATCAGATCCCATTATAGGTGGTTGTGAGCCACCATGTAGTCGCTGGGAATGAACTCAGAACCTTTGAAAGAAGACAGAGCGCTCTTAACTGCTGAGCCGTCTCTCGGGCCCCAGATAAGGGTACTATTATTTCTTAATTTACAACTGAAGAAACCGAGGCCCAAGGTGACACACCTAGAGACAGTTTTTGTTCTTAACTCGACTGTACAGCCTCCACATAGGAGCCCAGTGTATTCAGCTGCAATCTCTAATTCTATTTTTAAGATTTCCTAACTATGTTTGTCTATATAACATATTTCAAGCTGTATTAAATTGAGAACACACCAGTGGTGATCAAAGTGTGTAAAATAGAGCTGAGTTAAAATGGATGGGGTACTAAAAGAAAAGAAGGATTTTTTTAAAACAGAGCTAGAGAGACAGAAAGAGGAGGGAAAACTGGTCTTAAAAATCACACATACAAAAAAAAAAATCCCAACTTGAAAACCAATCTACACAACACCAATAAACACTCAGAATACTTAAATAAGTGAAGGGTACCAGAAAGCCAGTGTTTTATCAGGCCTCCCCAAATAGATCCATAGACTAACTCACCAGTCAAAATCCAGGCGACTATTTTGTAAAGATGAACAAGAAAATCTAAAATTTCAAAGACAAGGGCAAAGGATCCGAACCACCCAAAAGAATTGTGTTACCTGACTTCCAGAACTGTGGAGAGATGGCAAATCAGTCTGCCATCAAGTAGCAAATAAAAATCTGAGCAACCTAAGTAGTAAGCATATAATCACCGGTGTAATTTTAACATAATGGACCCTTAGATTGATGAACCAGAGTCCAAAACTAGACCCACACATACATAGTCAGCTGAGTTTCAAAAATCACTCGCAGGGATCACACGGAATGTGCAAAGGAAACATCTTAACCCTCACCTTACCACACAGAGTCAGCCCGAGCAGCCTACGAGCCTCAATACATAGGTCCAGTCTATAAAACTTTTAGACAAAAATGTAAGAAAAAAATGTTTGTGGCTTCAGCTTTGGCCATATTTTGTTAGAATATAAAAAGTGAACTACAAAAGAAAAAAATTAATAAAACACACTTCATAAAAATTATAACCATACTCTACAATGGCCACTGTCAAGACAATGAAGATACCAGACATACCAGTCTGCGGTGAAATATTTGTAAAACATACATCTAACTTTAAAAATGGTATTTCTAACATAAAATTTTTACAACTCTATAGCAAGATGACAAACAACCTAATTAAAAAAAATAAGGCCATACATTTTAATAATCGACACTTCACCAACAAAGATATATAAATGGCAAATAAGTCCACGAGAAGATATTTAACATTATCAGCTACCAGGGAAGTGCAAATCAAAACTGGAATGACTAAAATACAAAAGACTGTCAAAATCAAAAGCAAATGTTGCCAAGGCTGTCGTGCAGCTGGGGCTCAGCTGGAAGGAAAGCAAACTGGTGCATCTGTAGAAAACAGTCTGACAGTTCCTCGTAAAGTTCAACAGACTTGCCGCATGACTCAGTGGTTCCACTCAGAGGTGTTTATCCAACAGAAATAAAAACTTTTGCCCACACAAAGATCTGACGACATGTATTCATAACAGCATTAAACTGTGTTCAAAGCAGCAGCATTCCATAAAGCTAAAAACTGGAAACAGTCCAAACACTCCTAACAGGTAAACGACGGACAAATGGCAGTGTTTCCATGTGCTGTAGTAGTGCTTATCTATATAAGGAACGAACGTGCCAGCCTAGTGACCCAGGCCCGTAATACTAGCTACTTATGAGTCTGAGGCAGGAGGATTGCAATCATGTTCAAGTCTTGCCTAAGATACAGAGCAAGTTCAAGGCTATCCTGGGCATCTGAGTGAGACACTGTTTAAACAAAGAGGTGAATGGCTGGCTCAGGGGTTAAGGGTATTTGTTGCTCTTAGAGAGGACCCAAGTTTGGTTTTCATTAACCATATGGTGGTTCACAACCACCTATAACTCCAGTTTCAGAGGATCTGACAGCTTCAGCCTCATCTGACCTCTATGGGAAATAGGAATGCACATGGTACACATATATACATGTAGGCAAAACACTTACACATAAAATGGGAAAAATGAAATAAATACATCTAAAACATTTGAAGAGTCAGTTGAACCAAGCAGTGGTGGCGCACACCTTTAATCCCAGCGCTCAGGAGGCAGAGGCAGGTGGATCTCCAAATCTGAGGCCAGTCTGGTCTACAAAATGAGTTCCAGCACAGCCAGGGCTACACAGAGAAACCCTGCCTCCAAAAACCAAAAGAGTTAGTTGTGGTGGCATACATCTTTAATCCCAGCACTTGGGAGGCAGAAACAAGCAGACCTGTGTGAGTTCAAGGCCAGCCTGGTCTACAGAGAAAATTCCAGTTAAGCCAAGGCTACATAGAGAGATCTGTTATTGAGAGAGAGAGAGAGAGAGAGAGAAGGAGGATATATAGGACATCTCAGCCAGAAATAAAGATTCTAGGTGTGAATTTCAGACTAAAACACATGATAACCAAGATCTAATCTATATGTAATCTCACATAGAATAAACTCAAAGAAATCTATACCAAGACATATAATGATCTAATCCCTAACAACTAAATACAATATATTTAAAACAATGAGAAAGGAGGGGGAGAAAGAGTGTGTGTGAAGAGATGAGAATTACACATACAAAGAAAATAATTTGACAGTGGATTTTTTTTTTCATCAGCAACCACAGGGGCAGAAAGAAAGTAGCACATTTTTTTCATATACTAAAATAAAGGCAGCTGGGAAGATGATTAGTGGGTAAAGCATTTGCTGCACAGGTGTGAGGACCTGAGTTCAATTCCCAGAACCCACATAAAAACCAAAGCTGATAGAGCATGTCTGCAACTCAGTGTTCCTGTGGTAAGATGGTAGGTGGAGACCAGAGCATTCCCAGGGGCTCCTGGGCCAGATACCCTGTACAATACAGCAGCCAACAACAAGGAAACCCTGTCTCAACAAGAAGGCGAGGACCAACCCCAAGACTGTCCCTACTTACACTCGGTGCACTGTGGCATAGGTGTGTGCCCACACTCATGCACAGCTGAACATGCACACACACGTATGTGCAAACACATCACACAGAGAAAGAAAAGGGGGGAGGTATGAGGGAGGGAGGGAAGGAGAGAGAGTGTGAGGAAACCAGACCTCAAATATCACATCTAGTAAAATTATCCTCTAGAAATTAAAAAGAAATTAAAACATTGTCAGAAAAAGAAAAACAGAGAGAATCTGTCTCTCACAAACTTACAACAGATTGTCTTCCTGGCTGTGAGTTTTCTAAGGCACGTGTGATGGACAAAGAAAAAGTCGTATCAGTGTTTGATGTTTCTCCATATATAAAATAAGTGTTTAAAACAGTGGTATTGTACATAAGGAAAGATAATGGAAGGTTTCAACATTTCAGTCAAATGGTCTACCATCAACTCCAGTAAAGCGTAATAACTTAAATACGAAATGAAATGCAACCACTAAAAAAATAAAGACATGCATCCCAAAGAACTATAAATAATCAAAACAGAATTCTAAGATTATTAAAGCAGCTCACAGGAAACCAAGAAAAGGAAACAAAAAAATACAAAATTGAATGACAAATTTCAAAACTTAAGTTGCCAGACTTAGCCCAAACATCACAATTCACAGTTAGCCTCGCTTGTCCGGATTCTGGGGAGAACGCCACACACAGGCAGCACAGTGTGTCATCAAATCTGTCAGGACGGAAGTTGGCAAGCTCACAGAATCTAGTGGAGCACAAATGGCTGTGGTCTTTCGGACGACAGTCAAGCAATCTCATATTTTAAATGCCCGTCTCCCACCCTTATTTTATTTTATTTAGGTAGAGTCTCACCGTGTAGCCCTGACTGGCCAGGAGCTTGCTGTATAAGCCAGTCTGGCCTCAAACTCAGAGGTCTGCTTGCCTCTGTCCACCTGAGTGCTCAGGTGCTCCAACTTAGAGACTACCCTCCCCCCACACCTACCTTTCCACTCTAATTATCCATAGCCCTTATGCATGTGTAACAGAGAGTTGTGGTTGTTCTTAGTCACGCATGGGTTTGATAAAGAACAGAAAGCCACTTCAGGATGCAAACTTCAAACGCACCAAGGCACAGGGAACAGTTTCAAAGAACTGAACCCAGAGCTCACTTTGTTTGAGTCTTTTATTGAAGTAAGACAATGTTAATTGACCTCCCCCATGGATACAAAGGCGTTTTTGCATAATGAACAGAACAATACGTTCTGGAGTCTCAGCTAACTAACCTGGTGTCCCAGGCAGTCAGAAGCTCTCAGGTTTTCCCAAGATTCTTGTCACTGATGGCTGTGTGACCATAAGGTCTCTTCATTAACAATAACATGAGCAAATGCCTATAGCACTGTAAGAAATTAGGGGCAGGGTACTTTTAACAACAATCGCCTAGGCCAGGTACATCAGGTACAGGTTACATCTCAGGAAACACTCATTAACCATCACCTGTCATTTACAGGTTTTTCCCAAATACCAAGTTCACTGCATTCCAGAAAGCAGTCTCTCACACATTCCAGTCTCATCCCTACAGAGAGTGGACTTGAAGTGAAATTTTTAAGAGGCAAGCACTGGTTTCTGTAACTTAAAAGGTTAGGACTGGCTTGACTGCAGGTACAGCTGGATCAAAGAGTTCAAATGGTGTCACCTCCTCCTCCGCCTTCTCACTCACTATCCTTCCCTCCCCGACTCCTTTCTTTCTCCCACCCACCCCCTCTCCAATCCTCCAGAATGTCAAGGAAACAACATGGGGCTCCTTGACTTCCATTCCAAAAGCAGGAAGGAGGTACCAGTCTTGTTTCTACTGGAATCAGAAGAGGAAGCCAGAATTTTCTCTGTGCTTTTGACAGGCCTCCTCCTTTGCTTTCCTCCATGTTTTCTGTCCTCTCTGGCAGGCTCCAAGCAGGAGCCTACTGGACTCAACAGGACTATCTACAGTCTACAAGTTTGGTAGCCACAGTGGAAACGAAGACTTCATCCTATTTCCATCAAAGTTCCAGAAAAGGTCTCTTTGGCTCTAATTAATCCATCCTGGCCACGTGTCCACCTTATGCTCTCCAAGAGGGTGTGGCTCCTTCATTGCCAGCTTTGGTGGACTCTGAGCAGTAAGTGGGCAAAACTACCAAGCAGCATGAGAGTCAACATAAATGCCAATGGGAATCAAGGCAATACAAAAAAGAAGGACTCTCTGGCTGGCTGAGCAGTTCTTCAGACTTCTCCCTAAGATAAAAATAAGTACCTCTTCGTTAAACCTCATGAGCTACCCGAGGAACCTACTGTAAAAAGCACTTAAAAGATTGACTTGGCCAGGAATGGTGGCATACGCCTTTGATCATCAACAGAAGCAGACAGAGCTCTGGAGTTTGAGGCCAAACTGGTGCACATACATTTCTGGGACAGCCAGGGCTACATAGTGAGATCCCATCTCAAACATACAAAGTCTGACTCAGAATAAATGTTGTAGAACTGGAGCCAGCAGCATGGATGAAGGATCCCAGAGAACAAAAGGGAATATCCTAATAGGCAGAGCAGAGGGCAGAATGGCTCAATATTAAAAGGAGTGTGACCTGATTTGTAAGGAACTGGCAAAACAAGATATGCTGGTTGAACGACTTTTACTGTTTTGATGCATGGTTTAATAATCACAAGACTGTTATGAAGTATCTTCTCAATCAGGAATGCAGATTGGTATAGAACAAATCTTTAGTACTGGTTACAAGACAAATTCTACACCAAACTCTAACCATAGGAACAACTAACGGGGGCTGGAGAGACGGCTCAGTGGTTAAGAACACTTGCTGCTCTTCCAGAGGACCTGTGTTCAGTCCCCAGTATCAATACCTTACAACGGCCTATAACTCCAGCTTCAGGGGTCCCATGAGCCCCGAGAAAGCACCACATACACAATACACATGCAGACATACATTTTAAAAAGTCTTTTAAACAATTTTAATGACAAAAAGAATACTGCAAACAAGTCGATAGAGATGCTTCCTGGAATGCACCTAGATTAGGCTGAGACAGGGAACTGTAGCCGAGCACACCAAGGGAAGACACAGAAGCCTTCCTGCTCGTGGACTATGCCCTGAGGGACAGTAGCCACAGAGGCCCTGCCCACAGGGAAGAAGGAACAATCGTGCCCTACACACCAACTCCCCAAGTGGCTCACAGCACAACCCACCCAGTTCCAGATGTCAGAGGAAACAAAGATGGCGTGAAAGCCGAACAGCAGTATCACCCTCTCCGCCCACTTGGACTGTGAAAAACAAGACATTCTGTTTAAAATCACATCAGCTGTGAGAAGGAACACACACACACACACACACACACACACACACACACACACACACACACACACACGGCGGGGGGGAATCTTCGGAAACCCAGAAGAACTAAAAAAAAAAACAAAAAACCAAAAAAAAATAGGACTTTAGGTTAAGTATAATTAATATAATGAAAGATAGCAGTGGATGTTGAAGGGGGGAAGTATTTCCATATCCCTTCCCTCTCAGTCCTAGACAAAGAATTATGAACTGCTGGGAGAGGGAGAATTAGCCTCTCCCAGGGATGAGGTCCCTTACTGGTTATCTAATACAAAGTGGTCAGCCTTGAAATCATATACACACAAAGGCTGTTGTGGGGTATTCACCAGGGAAGACTACTTTGACATGGGTTTAAGCCAATAGAAAGTGTTTATCAGCCAGCCAGCAACTACACTGGGTGTTTGGGATCCCAGTGTAGCCCCGAGCCTTTCTCAGGATGAGCGTTTAAGCACAAAAACCATATTCTGAGTTGACACCCTTTCAGTTAACAAGAACAGTTAGCCAGAAGTGGAACTATAGAAGCTAAAAAGCAAGGTTCCTACATTTTGAGACTTTCCAAGAACTGTGTGGACTTTGATGGACTAGGGCCTTTGTTTTAGTCTTGGCAGGCGGTGTGGCTGGCCTACATGACGAGTCTTACAGCCTGAATGGCACTGCCATCATGGAGTCAGCTGTGCTAAGGTCTCAGGGCCTACTAAGGTCTGGGGCCCTGTTATAAAATGAATTCAGCAGGTTATAGAGATATATATTGGAGCACAAATACACACATGTACATGTATGCAACAGTAATGATCAAAGAGGCTCTCAGTTTGAGGGGGCAGGGAAATGTGGGAGAGAGGGGACATGGGAAGTATAGAGGGAGGGAAGGTGAGTAAAGTGTTGTAATTCTATTTTATTATAAAATGTATTAAGATAATAAATAAATGCAAATAAGGGTGGGCAGTGTAATCATGACACAGGAACTGGAAGTTACTAAATGAAACAATTAAAGCCTTGGAAGTAAAAGGTGACAGCTGTTGGATTGGGAAGGTGGCAAAGCTGAAGAGCAAGCATCTGCACTGGAGGACTTGAATTCCGCAGAATTCTCTGAAAATGCCACACCTGGAGAGAAGCGTTTATAATGGAAAAAGAAAACACTGAAGAAATACAGAAAGTACATTCAAGAGTTCTAACATTAATCTCAAAGCTCAAAAGGAGACATAAAAAACATTGGGAGTTGAGACATTATTTTAAGGAATAGTGTCCTTGCTGGGCATAGCAGTTCATGCCTAAAATCCCAGCCCTTGGGAAATAGAGGCAGGAGGATTGGAGTTCAAGGTCATTGCTCATTACATAGTAAGTTTAAGACCAGCCTGAGCTATATCAGATCTGAGGGTTGGGGTGGGGAGAAGGAGAGTGAGAAATAGAGAAAGAAAGACAGAAGCAGAGAGACAGACAGAGACAAAGAGAAAAGAAGAAAGAAGGAGAGGAAAAAGAGTTTCCTTTGTGTGTCCTGTTGAACAGAGAGAATCCAAGGAAGGCCACGAGCTGACTGAGTCCTCAGTCCCCTTCTTCCCAGTGCTGATGGTCAAGCTTCTGTGACCTAAACAGGCATCTAGAAAGTCGATTGGAGAAACCAAGCGTCCCAGTAAAAAACGCCCTTCTGATCCTGGCCACAGGTGGTCTCATGCCAAATGACCGGATTCCTGCCCAGCCCTACCAGTGATCACAATTATCTTTTTCATGCTTCCATTTTAAATGCAAAGAGAAAGCTGAGAATCACCGGTAAGTAAAGAGCCGGGAAGGGGTTCAGAGGAAGCAGGAGTTGAGTTTAATCATAACCACTGTATTCAGAACTACTAGAGAAGACTTAACATTCCTGACAGAAAAATGAGGTTTATAACAACACAAAATAAAACAGAGAAGATTCCATAATAGAATCAATAAAAATCAACAGAATAGATGGGCAGAGACTGGTAGGAAAGACAGGTAGGGGTTGAAAGGAATAATGACTAAACAGGAACTATACCACATGTTTAAGTTGCTGTATTTTAAGCTCCCCCTTGTTAAAAAGCCTATACTTTTACCTACAAAACTACCTTTCAAATTCTGAGGGAGTTGTACTTTTCACCTACAATCCTCCTCTGTTGCAGAAGTTTGTTTAATATTTAAATAAATAAATAAATAAAATATTTAAATGTTTGTTTTGTGCATTGTTGGGGGACGGGCTGCCTAGGCCTTGGCATTTTGTATTGTCTACAGGCGTTGGCTTTATGTAAAGGATGTTTGATTCTTTGTGATCTGCACCTGCTATCAGTAGAACATCTGAGGAGCTTAGGGATCAGGAAAATCCCCTGAGTGAGAGGCTCAGGGTTCCACTGTCCAGGATTGTGCTTGCCATGGCAGGTGGTTCCCTCTGCTGAAGTCTGGCAGAGTCTGCACCTATGAAAACACCTCCTTTCTTTCTTGCTGAGCAATACCATAAGTGTCCTGCTATACTCTTCTTATGCAAAATTGCCAACAAAACATGAATTGAATAAAGGCACATTCAAATATGAAAGAGCTCAAAATGTCCTCCTTAAACGTTTCTCTCAAAGACATCACTGGAATAAATGTCAGTGCCAAGCCCCATGCATGATGGATGTCTGAAGAACACAGATGTAAACAGTACTTCGTCTCTCAATCTATATTGTTCTACACATTCATTAATAAGCCATCATGCTTTATATAGGCCAATGAATTTTGTCATAAAACTTTAAGCACATCATTTTACATGGGCTGGAGAGATGGTTCAGAAGTTAAGAACATTTGCAGCTCTTGCAGAGGAGCCAGGTTTGATAAGGGTACCCCTACAGTGGCTCACAACCCTCTATAACTCCAGGTCTAGGAGATCTGATGTCTTCTTCTTGCCTCTGTGGACACCAAGCATACATGTGGTACACAGATATATACGTGTGTGCGTGTGTGTGTGTGTGTGTGTGTGTGTGTGTGTGTGTGTGTAGGCAAACACCCATATACTTAAATAAAATAAAATAAAATATTTTAAAAATAAATAACTTATACATATAGGGGCCTACAAAAATATATGTCTGAAACCCCACATACTTTAAGGATAGTCTTAGACAAAATGAATTTTAACAAGATCATCTAAAAAATTAAGAATTAGTAAGGTTGCCATTACTTTGCATGCTGACCTAAAAAATTAATTTAAAAAATGAGCAACTTAGAAATAAGCTTGGGAGTGTTGTGGGGTGGGTATTCACCAGAGAAGACTGCTCCACATGGGTTTAAGCCAATAGAAAGTCTTTATTAGCTGGCTGGTGACTACACTAGGTGTTCAAGATCTGAGTATAGCCTACAGTCTTTCTCAGGATGAGTTTTTAAGCACAAAAACCATATTCTTGGTTGACATACATCAGTTAACAAGAACGATTAGCCAGAAATGGAACTATAGAAGCTAAAAAGCAAGGTTAGCACATTTTAAGACTTTCCAAGAACTATATGGACTTTGATGGATTAGGCCTTCTAGTTTTGGCAGGTGGTGCTGTCTACATGCTGAGTTTTACAGCCTGAATGGCATTTCCATCATGGAGTCAGTTGTGCTACGGTCTCAGGGCCCTGTTACAGGGAGTGGATTCATTTTAGCGATAGGACAGAAAGCAACATTGAAGAGTTATAGACAGAAGAATAAATGATGTGAGTCAAGCTCATGACAGTGTCTAAGCTATCTTATCTTTGTGTTGTGCAATTTTGACAGAATCCCTTCTTTGAACTTCAGTGTCTGAATATAAAGCTAGTACAATAACTACTTCTCAGAAATTTGTTAGGAGTAAATTAGGCACATTAATTTTCTTAGTTCAAACACATCATCATCAGTGTCCTTTGGAGAAGGTAGTGTGTGATTTTGTTTGTTTATTTGTTTTAAAGACAGGGTCTCAAGCCCAGCCTGACCTTGAACTCCTGAACTTCCTGCCTCTGTCTCCCATATCCTGGGATTAAGATGTTTATCACCACACCCTGCCTTGTTCAGTTTATAGACACTGGGAGAAAGCAGTTAACACCAGAGAGCTTGACCTTGGAAATCATTGCTTTAGCTGCTAATGTGGTAAGTAGATGGCTCACATTTAAGTTACCTTGAAACGATCTTGGTTTTGGAAACAGGAGAAGCAGCGCAGACCTTAAAAAACAAAACAAAACAAAAAATACATAGTGGTGCATGCCTTTAATCTCAGCACTTGAGAGGCAGAGGCAGGCGGATCTCTATGACTTTGAGGCCAGCCTGGTCTACAGAGCCAGTTCCAGGACAGCCAGGACTACATAGTGACACCCGGTCTCCAAATAAACAAACAAACAAACAAAAAAGGCAAGAAAGAGAGAGAGAGAATATTAAATGCCTTCAATTTTGCCATTACTGAGGAGAAGGTTTGGAAATAAACAAGAAAAACAAAGCATTTTCAGGATGAGACACCTATGGTGCAGAGAACGTGGCTGTTGTAGCTCGAGTCAGCCGGAGGGACATTTCTGATTGCAAGAATGCTTCAAAATATTTTAAGAATACAGATGGCAGTTGAGCACGGTGTCACTTCCTCGCCGTCAATCTCTCATAAAAGCACAAACCACCAGATAAGTTACAAGTGTCCATTCCTAATTTCCTGTCTGCTGCCACTCTTGAGTATTCCTCCTTTTTTCTCAATCACAAGGGAGGAGGTGTCTCCCCTATTTAGGTGTAAAGGTTTTGTTTTGGTTTTTTGGTTTGGTTTGGTTTGGTTTCTAAGTGTGTGTCTGTTTTCTTTCGTTTGGGTATGGGCTCTTAAATGCTTCTTTGGGGATCAAAAGGTAAATGTTTTCTTAAAGGCTGCAGCTGTTTTGAAATGCTGTGTGTAAGCTTTGAGCCTTTTGTAACTGTTACTTTTCACAGGTAACTGGACTCCGCCCCTCAGGTTCCACATTCTCCCTGCTGTTGGCTGTTACTAAGAAAGATTCCTAAATTGTTACTTTTTTAACCCCACTTTAGC
This sequence comes from Cricetomys ansorgei, assembly GCA_026225945.1. Lineage (NCBI taxonomy): Eukaryota > Metazoa > Chordata > Mammalia > Rodentia > Nesomyidae > Cricetomys > Cricetomys ansorgei. The sequence goes on from JAMJFZ010001899.1 coordinate 3,484,662, forward strand.
TCTAACAGGTTAGGAAGGAAAGGAAAGGAAAGGAAGGAGGAAACTTTTTACAGCTCTTTCTGGATATCTTAATCACAGTCTGCCTTCTTTCTTATTCTCTGGAACTGTCTTTATCTGAGCCTTGTTTCTGCCTGCCTTCCTACCACCAGCTTCTGGAGCTCACCATCTCCCCTGACACAGACTCTGCTCACTGTCTCCCCTGTTATCACCCAACTCTGGTGCTCACTGTTCCCCTGACACCATTTTTTTCAACTCAATGTCACACTCTCTTAAATAGCCCCCCAGCCCCCCCAAAGCTGTTCCCAGAAGTCCAAAAGGCATGTAACCATAAGGAAGGCTGCATAGTACAAAAAAACTTCTTGGTGATGTGTCCCCCTACATTTAGGGCCTCGTTTCTCTACCGTTCTTCTATTATTGCCCTGCTCTTGGAGTCTTTAAGACATTATTTTCTAATTGCTACCTATGCCACCTCATAAAAATGTAATACCTTCATACACGTTTGCACATGGAGCCCTTTGGAGGCCGTGCACCATTGGAGCAGCTAAGATGCTTTTGTCTTGCCCCTTTTGATGAGACCGCATCACTGAGAGTCGGTTCTTCCACACATTCTCAGAGTTTCCTCTCCTCCTACAGGGTTTCCATCCCCTTCTCCAGCATCTCAGCCTCTTCTTCTCACTAGCCGTCCTGATCGCCCACTGCAGCTCTGGCCCTGTCCTCTTCCCATCATGCACTTACTAACCGAAAGGCTCGCTAGGCTTCCTTCTGCCCTTTGCATCTGCTCTCTACTGAACTGTCCTCCCGCATACATTGACGGGCTCAGGGCTCGGAATCTCCCACACAGACTCATTCACACATGCTCCCAGGTAAAAGAATGTTATCTCTGTAAGCTAGGAGAAAGCAAAACCAGGTACTGAATGAAACTTGCTCCTCTGTGGAAACATGATGGGAAAATGAAAACTGTGTGTTTTAATAAAGCATGCAAGATGGTTGTGTATATATTGTGAAATTATTGCTATCATCAAATAATTAACAGTTCTACATCTCACCTAGTTATCATTTTATTATATATGTATGTATATTATTAACATTTATTATGCTTATTTTAATGAATACTTATTGATTATGAGAATACTTGAATTCTTAGTAAATTTTGAATATACATTATTATGAACTTTGCTGTATTCTTAGTTCTCACTCATCTTATAAGTGGGGTCTTGTAGACTTTGACCAAGAGTTCTCCTTTTCTTCCAAACCCCCAAGTGTTGTTTAGTTTTTGTCAACATAATACGAAGAAGAGTCATCTGGGAAGAGCAAACTTCAATTGAGGAATCACCTCATCAGATTGTTCTGTGGGTGCTTCTTTGAGGCTTTTTCTTGACTGATAATTTGATGTGGGGAGACTCAGCTCATTCTAGGGTCCTACAGTTCAGCAGTTCCAACCTGTGCGTAACAACCCTCCAGAGGGGTCAAATGGCCCTTTCACAGAGGTCATCTAAGATCATCCTGCCTATCAGATACTTATATTATGGTTGTTAACAGTAGCAATGTTACAGTTATGAAGCAGCACAAAAATAATTTTATGGTTGGGGGTCACCACAACATGAGGAAGTGTATTAAAGTGTCTCAGCATTAGGGTAGAAGTGAGTGACCCCCTGATCAGGTGTACATGATTTCTTTACAAAAACAAGCTGAGCGAGCCATAGAAAGCAATCCAGGGAGCAGCTTTGCCCCGTGGGTCCTGCCCTGACTCCCCTCATTGACTGACTGTGATCAGAATATATAAGTTAAAAAAAAAGTCTTTCTTCCCCAAATTGGTTTGGGTCAGTGTTCCATCACAGCAACAGTGAATCAAACTGACACTCCAGATCCCAGTAGCCACCATTTTACTGTTAGAAGTTCAATTTTCCTCTAGGTTCAAGTAAGGTGGAACCAATTAAGGGAGTCACCTGATGCCAGTCTCTGGCTTCCACACACACAAACCAACCAACCAACCAACTGATTAAAAATATGAATGAATGAATCAGAAGTGTAACTACAGAGCTCCAGAGATTTCTATGAGATGAGTCATGCCACACATACACCCTTTATCTTTGAGACAAGGTCTTAATATATAGCCTCAGCTGGCCCTGAACTCACAGAGACATGCCTGCATCTGCCTCCTAAGTACTGGAGTTAAAGGTGTGAACCAACCAAGCTACAGAATAAAAAAAAATACTTACACAATACAGCACAGATTTTAAAAAAACATAATAATTTAAAATCAATCATCCTGCCATCCTGAACAAACCTTCCTGGTCTCTCTTCTGAGACTTGAATGCCCCCTTGTACACCCTTCCCAGGTACACAATTGTCTCCTTCCTGGCCTCTCCTTTCCCGTGACCCCTGCCCTGCACTAACACTCCCCTCATACAGAGTTGAAGGTAGAAGAAAAGGAAAGAAGTCGAGCCACTGACTTTCTTTTACACTGTCCCATATTAAGTCCACTCTGAAAGACTGAGAAGGTCTCAGTAGAGGACCGCACTGGGGAAAGAACACACGTGATCAAGGAGAATCCCCCATGACCAGCCTTAATTCCAAGCCTCAGGGCTCAAGAGACTGAGGCTGGACGGAGCCTTGGCACAGCTCCCTAGCATCACAATCATGCTTGGGGGCCTTGTCCAAATTTGTGTGAGCCCAGAGTTTGGAAGCTCTAGTTTGTGTGAGCTCTGTGGCCTCTACAAGGCATCTCGGAAGAACTAGGAGATGACTTATTAGATTTCACAGGACGAAGTTTCCCCTACAACACCACAGGACGCCAGATACCGATGACCACACTCGCAGAGGGAAGTCTTGGCCTTCCTGCAAGTAGAGACAGGTGGGTATCCAAATTAGTAATTAGAAAAGTAAATGTTGCATTATCTGCCTTGAAATCATATCCTACAATCACATGCTTAAAATTACATGGCTAATAATGACTTTCTTATGAGTAAACGCCTCGAGAGCTAGCATGGGCTTATATAGCCCCAGGCCATATACGAGCTCCAAGTAATAACACAGCTAAGACAATAGAGCAAAGTGACTGCAAAATGAGGCATATTGGTATGGGAGAAGGAAAGGGATGGAATTGTGTCTAGGAAGCATTGTTAGCTATGGAATGCAAGGGTTACCTTGCTCATCCACATACCCAGAGCATAACCAGTGAAAGAAGCTTTGATCAAGAAGTTAGAAGTTGCAGAGACAGGTTATGCGATGTAGGAGTTGACTACCAGCGCAGACAGCAGGCACTGAAGTCTAGACCAAGATAGCTTGTCTTTGAAGTGTGTACCTGTGCCAACGTGAACTTCCCACTGCAAAGGGTCAGACAAAACCAAGGCTTTGTGCCTTCTTGTGCCATGTGTAGGTAGACAATAACATCAGAGGATAGACGCTGAGTTCTCTCTGTTAAACAGTAGCAAAAGGAGCCAGGCATGGTGGTGCACTCCGGAGGCAGAGGCAGGCAGATCTCTGTGAGTTCGAAGCCAGCCTGGTAGTCTACAATAATGAAACTCTTTCTCTCTTAAATAAATAAACAAATAAGCAAGCGAATATATAAAGAAATAAATGAATGAAAGGGAAGCATCTGAGAGGTAGGATGTTAGGAAACTTGCAAGTTCTCTTCTGTTTCTGAGAAACTTGTGTGAATCTACAAGCCTTATGTCAGCTTTGTTACCCAGGAATATGCAGCTCAAAGGCCTGGGAGACTGGCAACCAATGTGCATGTGAAGGGAGCCAGGGTCTCCAGGTCTAAGCTTCTGTGGGAGAGTGAGATTCTAACTTAGACAGACACTTCCTTTACATTGCAAACTAGTCTCCCATCAGAAATACAGGAGAAACTTGTTCGTTCTAATCCATTTAAGCAAACACAGATGGTCACTGCAGTTCCCAAGTGAGTCTAAGTTGTACTGCCAGAACACCATCAAGTCCTCTTACCTGAGACTTGGGGAAGGCTTTTGTTTGTTTTGTTCAAAATTTGTTGTTTGTTTTAAACTTTACTTTTATTTTATGTATATGAGTGTTTTGCCTGAATGAATATCTGCATACCATGTGTGTGCATGGTGCACATGGAAGCCAGAAGAGGGCATCAGATCCCCTAGGACTGGAGTTATAGAGGGTTGTGAGCAGTCATGTGGGTAATGGGAATCAAACTTGTGTACTTTGCAAGAGCAGCCAGTGCTTCCAACCTCTGACCCATCTCTCCTGCCCCTGTTTGTTTATTTGTGAATCAGAATCTTACTCTGTAACCCAGGCTAGCCCAGAACTCTCTATGTACCCTAAAATAACCTTGAAATTCTGACAACCCTCCTTCCTCAGTCCCCTAAACACTGGGATTATAAATGGGAGCCACCATACCTGCCTTGAGATTAGTTATTATTTACTTTGGGGACAATGCAATGGGCTATACATGTGCATCGTGTTTCTCTTGTCTTCATGATCTCTTTACTTGTGATGTGCATTACACTTATTCAGGCTTATTCAGCAATAAAGTTGTGTTCTTTCTCCACTACGATTGTGGAGAAGTTTTTAGGGCTGGGAGGGGATTTTTATTTTAAATATATTCTCCCTGACTTGGGGTGTGGCTCGGTGGTAGAATGCCTGCCTAACATACACGAGGCTCTGAGCTCAATACTCAGTACTACAGAAAACAATTAAAAATTAAATGTGTCTTCCCAATATACCACATTTGCTTAAAAAGCAGTGAAAAATGAAGGGAGAGAACAGGCCTTGAGAAGTGAGAGTCCTAGTAGGAATCAAGGCCTGTGGAGGAAGCTGTGGGTGGTAAGAAACAGGAGAAGAGGGATGCTGACATCCCATCATGAACAATAATAAGTTAATACGTAGAGGGCTATGTCAAACATCATTCTAAGTGTTTGAACCTATGAACTCGCTGAGCTTACGCAGCAATTCAGAGTATTTTTCTTAGTTATCCTCTCTCTCTGCATGTGACTCATAGCACACTAAAGTGACAGAAACTAGTTGCAAAGCCCTAGAGAAGCAGTTCTGACTTAGGGAGTCATCTTGTAGATGTGAATCAAACTTTTTGAGAAGGCAAAACACAACCTATGAAAACACACGTGGACAGGGCTGCATCCTGCTGTTCTGAACCATGGGGGGTGTACAGAATAGAGTGACCCCCCAAAATTGAAAGGGATTGCTGTCACTTATCAGACACCCAGTCGGAAACACAGAACATACAGGCAGAAATGGACCCAGGTGATTTGGAATGGTAATCCACTGAGGACCAGACTCACTTCAAGGTTTGGAGGCTTGAAGGTGTGACCTAGAAACCCCTCAGACTTTCCCTACCAAAGACCAGCATACCAGCTCCAGAAAATAGATCTGCCTTGTACTACGCTATCCCAAGCCACCAAACTAAAACATCTTAGATCACAAAAACCCAGATAGGAACTTGCACAGATGACAAAGCCTGAGTCTTGAACCAGTTCCCACTGTTTACCAAGTCCCTAGCAAGTATTGCTTTAACTGATGTTCATAACTTTCCTATTCTGAAACCTAAGACCAGGAGATAGCTTGGAAAGAAAATCCAACCTGGGGTCCACTGAATGGATCTACACTTTACTTACCTGGAGGAACAAAGTCATGGGATCCACCCATATCTTTGTGCCTAAGTGATTCTATACTGCACCCTCATATCCAGACTGGTATTCTTGGATGTCAGTCCTTTTCTGTACCCACTGTCTGGGGGTTGGACAAAATGAGCCGTTCGCTGTCCTTGGTGGCCCTCAAGATATCTAGTCATGACGTTTGGTGTACTTGAAGTCTTAAAATTTTGATGTTTATTGGGTGGGGAAGGAGAAGCTGATGGGGGAGGGGGCGTCGTGAGTTTGAAAATGCTGTCTTTCTGGGCTCTAGGCAGCCTGGAAATCCCTGGTGATTTATTGAAGAGCAGGGGCTGAAGGCCTTTACGGACCGCACCTGGTCCGGCAGCTGGGCAAGACCCAAGCACACGCTCCCAGGCTCACCTTCTAGAAGAATTCTTCTGGTCTCAGCCCAGAAAAGAAAAGACTTTCTCCTCCTCCAATTGGAAAATGGGAAATCTTCAAGTTCTCCAAAAGAACCAAAGACTTTGGGAAAGGTCCTAATCCTCCTTAGCTCTAACGTGAGAGCTTCTACCTTCTGGAACCTTTGCAGTGTTTCTCAACCTGTGGGTCCCGACCCCCTTTGAAGTTGAATGGCCCTTTCACAGGGGTTGCCTAAGACCATCTGCATATCAGATATTTACATTAAGATTCATAACAGTACTGAAATTACAGTTATGAAGTAGCAAAAAAAAAATTATGGTTGAGGGTCACCGCAACAGGAGGAAGTATATTAAAGTGTCTGAGCATTAGGAAGGTTGAGAACCACTCTCTAGATTCTAGAGTGTCCTCTGTCACATCTGAGCTCTAAGCCTCCCTCCCCCCAGCCCCCGCCCCGCGCCAGGGCCCCTTTAGTTTCGCTTACACTACAGTTGACCCAAAGGCACAGCCCTTCCCCAGACCCTGTTCTTGGGCTGGACCGGCAGGTTCAGGCTAGTCTGGGGCGGGGACTTGGGATTGCCTAGGAGTTGTGAGGGCGGGGACACAGATCCATCTTTTAAAGCCTTGTAACTGGCCCTGAGGGGACGGCAGCCCTGGGCGGTCTTCCAATTAGCTCGACTCGGATCGCCCCCTGAGAGGCCAGAGGCCGCCATGGGCCGCTACCGCGTCCGCGTGGTCACTGGCGCCTGGCTCTTCTCGGGATCACTCAACCGAGTGGGGTTGTGGCTGGTTGGGGAGCACCAGGAGACGAAACTGGAGCTGCAGCTGCGGCCCGCTCGGGGCAAGGTCAGCGGGCAAGAGCTGGGTCCCCAGCCTCGTGTCTGTGTTGGGCGTGGGAGGTTGGCAAGGGTCGGGAGGCTAGGAGCTGTGACAGATCGACCGCAATGGAGTTTTGTGGAGGTGGGACGCCGGGAATGAGGTCAACCAAGGGTCTGGGCTGGTCTCTTTTCCCGGATCCTGGCCCAGGCAACCTCGGACGCCTCCGGTGTAAATAGGAGACTTGCAGTCAGTCCTGAAGCTCCCCCAAGCTCCAGTGCGGTGGGAGTTCAGTGAACAGGCGAAGATGACGATGCTCCAACATCAGTTCAAACACTGGTCAGAGCGCTGTGGGCTCTGGTCTTCCCACAGAAATAGCACACCTTAGACCCACCAGACAGGTTAGGGGTGGGAGAGGGAGGGAGAACAGGATGGAGGTCTGTTCTCTGACGGCTGCGGGAAACTGAGGCTCCACAAAGGGACGGCTCCGCCTGAGAAAGGCTTCTCCCAGACCCTGCTACTAAGTCTGAGGAGTATGATCCCCACAGGAAGAGGAGTTCGACTTCGATGCTCCCGAGGACTTGGGGCCATTACAGTTTGTGAAACTGCAAAAACAGCACACAGTGGTGGACGACGCCTGGTTCTGCAACCTCATCACGGTTCGGGAGCCCGGAACAAGTGTAGAGACAGTGTTCCCCTGCTACCGCTGGGTGCAGGGAGAGGGAATACTGAGCCTGCCGGAGGGTACAGGTGAGCCGGCAGCATCTCACCCTCGGGAAGGGAGGTGCTGGAGGTACTGGAGAGGGTGGGGTTAAAGACGATGCGAAGGGAGGAACCTCGAGAAAGGATGAGCAAGCACCGGTACAGGGAGTTTCCAGGGTGCATGTGAGGAAATGGGGAGAAGTTATAAATTCCCCAAGTGTTTCCCAGAACATTCGATGTTGTATGTGAGTTGAAGAAGGAAATAAGCCACCTGGAAACCCTGTTTCCCTAAATAGGAAGTAGGTCATGGAGCTGTGGACACAGAGAAGCAACGAAAAACAGGATGATCCTTGTGATTCAGAACAAGTTAGGGCAGGGCAGGTGAGGGGCTCACGGAAGGGAAGACGGCCGGTGAGCAACAGACAGCTATAAGGGATGGTGGACAGCTGGTTTGATTGGAGTAGTGGGGACCACCTGGCAGGAGAAGGGCACGCAAAAGAGCAGTAAAACCTCAAAAGTTTACCACGGGAAAGGAGAAGACACAGCCAGAGACAAAAGAAAGGATGGAAACATGCATCAGCACTTGAGACAGTTGAATCTAACCGAGGTGACAGCGGGTAAGAGCCAGTCACTGCAGAGCGATGATCAGCTCAGGAAAGTGAAGCCAGGCAATGAAAGTAAGGGCGAAGGCATACAGATGAAGTTCAGGGTGAGAGATTAGCCAGAGCAACACGTAGCAACAGACTCAGATAGGTGTGGTGTGGGTGACGAAGATTTTATCATCTTAATTAGGGTGATGCGCGCGCGCACACACACACACACACACACACACAAACTTTACATATTGATGGAATAGGGTCAGGTAGGAGATTATGAGCTTAAGAAGGAAACGTGGCACGTATGGAATTCTGGTCTGGAAGGAAAAGATGTGGGCTGAAGTAAGAGAAATTGTCAGCTCAAGACAGGCAGGAACCGGATGAATGTGTCTGGGGGGGGGGGCTCAGTCAAGTGGGGCAAAGTCAGAGATAAAGACCATTAAGCCCAGCAGAAAACACGGACTCTGGCTACAGAAAGAGAGCGGGGACAAGAGGAACAGTGCTCAAAACCAGAAAAGACATATAGCCAATCCTAATATTTCCCCAGCCCGTCTGGCAGGAGATAATGCTGTAGATGTCTTCCAGAAGCACAGAGAAAAGGAGCTGAAGGAAAGACAGCAGACATACTGGTGACCATCCAGCCCCAGGCCTCCCAACTGTGCCCCCTCCCAGCCCCACCCCCGCCACTCATTTCAACACTATCCCTGAAGTATTGCCCCCCAACTTCTAGCTGGGCTACCTGGAAGGAAGGCTTACCTCAGACAATAGCAGCAGACTGTAAGGATGACCTACCTCCAAATATGAGATTCCATGAAGAGAAGAGACTGGACTTTGAATGGACACTGAAGGCAAGGTATGAAAGGGGCTGCAGTTCATGGTGGCATGGGGCCTGGGAGATCCAAGCATGGTGGTATAAGTGAGGAGTTATATATGGTATATATATTGTATATATATATATGATGTGTGTGTATATATATATATATATATGGTATATATGAGGAGCATGGTGAGGAGCTGAGGGTCAGGTGACCAGTTCATGTCTTCACACCTGCCCTAGGGTTCTGGAAATGGGCCTCAAACGTGTTTATACCTTCCTGAGAAGCTGGAACCGCCTAGAAGACTTTGATCAGATCTTCTGGGGCCAGAAGAGTGCCCTGGCTGGTCAGTGGCTTCCCTAGATCTCCATAATGCCCTAGTGGCCCCTTCTTATTACAATGCACGGTCCCCATAGCCCCTTTCCAAAGTAATATATATTATTCTGACTACTCTCACAGAGGCCTCAAAAATGACAAACTTTAAAATGGACTGGGCATAAGGTTCATAAGAACTGGGCACCATCCCTGAGGTGGGATGTGAAGAACAAAAACATCTAGGCTGTGGTAAATTTCCTCCTTTCCGTGCTCCACCCCCTACACCACAGAGAAGGTTCACCAGTGCTGGCAGGATGATGAGCTTTTTGGCTACCAGTTCCTCAATGGCGCCAATCCCATGCTGTTGAGACGCTCCACCTCTCTGCCCTCCAGACTGGTACTGCCCTCCGGGACAGAAGAGCTTCAAGCCCAGCTGGAGAAAGAACTCCAGGTACCTTCTTCCTGCCTGGCATTGTTCTCTTGTTACTATAAGACCTGGCGAGGTCGGGAACCCAGTGTCAGGTGATGGGAAAGGAGGCATGCTCTGTGCATGCTCTTTGCTAGAAAAAGAAAAATCTTCAAAATGGCAATGCAGTGTAAAAGCTGCAAGGAACTCCTGTATGGTCAGAGGAAAGACGGTGGATCTCTGGGGCAAGGGCTGGGTTTGGAGATACTAGAAGGAACAGTGACATTCTCACTGCTGCCATTGTTCTGGAGCCAGTGATCTTGGCAGGTGAAAAGGCAAAGCCTGTGCCATGGAGTGGGGGAGATTCCAGAGATTTTCTGGAAGCTTTTAGAGAGTTGAGCTTGGGAAGGATGAACTGGCCACCAGGAGGCTAACCCTATGCTCGCTGTAGTCAGTGGCAATGGCAGCTAGGGAAGCTCTGTGAGTTATGTTGATCATATGTATTCAGATAGAAGCCAAGGGCAGACAGTAAACCACTTGGGAAAGACAGAACCGGGGACTGGGCATCCAGACATGAAGTCAAGCTGATAATGCTCGTGATATAAACTGGACTGAGCGGGTCTATTCTGAACCTAGATCTGCTCCACATATCCCCCACATGAGACGTCTCCCCACATCAGGCTGTTTTGTTTTGTTTTTCACTTTAAGAGTAGGGGAACTGGACCAACCAGGTACTGTAGCTCCGCCAATAGGACTCTGGGGTTGATGGAGGACAGTGACAAGAACCTGGAATCAATGTCTTCAATGTCTTGCCTTAGTCTTGGCCCCTCTATGTATGAACTTTGAACTATAAAAGTGGATGCATTACTCTCTCCAGAATGGTTCCCTGTTTGAAGCTGACTTCATTCTGCTGGATGGAATTCCAGCCAATGTGATCCGAGGAGAACAGCAGTACCTGGCTGCCCCTCTTGTCATGCTGAGGATGGACCCCTGTGGGAAGCTGCTGCCCATGGCTATCCAGGTAAGGCTCCCTAAGTATCTCATTCCTAATGTTATTCTCTGTTACTTAAACCTCTGAACCAGAAACCCAATTTCTAGGTGTTTGATTCCCAGGCCCTCTCCTGCGAGCTTCCCTCATTTCACAGCCTAGTCTCCCCTGACTCACCACATAGAAGTGCTTGTTTGTGAGTCACAGGAGCAGCTGGGTGTGGTGAGGCATGCTCATAATCCCAATACCCTGGAGGCAGAAGAATCTTGAGTTCAAGACTACCCAAGAATACATGGCAAGTTTCAGGACAGCCTGAACTACATAGTAAGATATTTTTGCTGTATTTATTTATTTATTTGTTTGTTTATTTATTTATTTATTTATTTATGAATGACATGGTTTCTCTGGCTGTCCTGGAACTCACTCTGTAGACCAGGCTGGCCTCGAACAGAGATTCATCTGTTTCTGCCTCCTGAGTGCTGGGATTAAAGGCATGTGCTACCACTGCCCAGCAGTAAGATCTTGAAACAAACAAACAAATAAACAAAAACGGCTTCCTGAGTTCTCATCCTATTATCAGCAATTCTCAAATATTAGTGTGCTTCTGAATCACCTCAAGTATTTGTTAAAAACACAGGTTTCAGGTTGGGGGTGTAGCTCAGTGCCCAGCAGTTACCTAGCATGCATAAGGCCCTGTGTCAGGGTTGTGGGGAAGAATGTTTAAGTCTCACCTCCAGACTTGCTGGTTCAGTGTATCTGAGGTGGGGACTAAGAAAGTGCTCTCCTCACAAGTTCCAAATGAATGCTGGGACTAAGTAGCTAAGGACCACACTGAGAACCACTGTTTACTCTCTCAGTGTCCTTTGCTTTGAAGCATTCCTTGTCACTTGGCTGTCTTTTCACCTACTGCTCCCATCAGTCACTGAAGAGCTCTGTCAGTAATCTTACACATCCATCTTTGTTCTGTTTTGTTGTTCTTTGAGACAGAGTCTCACTATGTATCCCCTGGCTGTCCTAGAACTCACCGTGTAAACCAGGCTGGCCTTAAACCCACAGAGATCCACCTGCCTCTGCTTCCTGAGTGCTAGAACTAAAGAGATACACCACCACATATGCCTCACATCCATCCAGGTTTTATTCCATTTCATCACCTGATCTCTGAGCCCCACCACATTTTTCCCACACCACCACTAGGACTTCCTTCTGGACCCCCTGCTTCCCACCTCTCCTGCATTCAGCCTGCCCATCATGACACTAGAGATGGGAAAGCAGAATGACAGGTTTCTATTCCTTCTATTAGAGTGTAAGCCACTGGAAGGAAACAGTTTTGCTTAGTCATTGACTGCTCCAGGAACTGTGACCATGCCATATACAGAGTGGGAGTTCAATAAATACTCAATTTCTATTTCTCCCAGATTCAGCCTCCCAACCCCAGCTCCCCATCTCCAACATTGTTCCTGCCCTCAGATCCTCCACTTGCCTGGCTCTTGGCTAAGATCTGGGTCCGAAGTTCAGACTTCCAACTGCAGGAGCTCCAGTTCCATTTGCTGAACACTCATCTTGTGGCTGAAGTCATCGCCGTTGCCACCATGAGGTGTCTCCCAGGACTGCACCCTATCTTCAAGGTACAGACTCCACCCTCTGTCCCATTTCCCTTAGACCCAAATGAGCTGTTTTGAGGCAGAGTCTCTAACTGAACCTGGAGCTCACCATTTTGGCTAGACTGGCTGGGCAACAAGACCCTGGAATTCACCTGCTCCCCACCCCCCACAACTTAAAAAGGAGATATATACAACAAAACTCTTCATAGCAATCTGTAAGTTAAAAGTGGAGTCAGAAAACTGTATCAACACCTAGGAACTTTTTTTAATCAAGCAGAGTCATTTAACATCTCTTCAGGACCATTATAAGGAAGATCCCTGAAATTCTCAAACATCTGACAGTCCTGCAGTGGCCTTACAATATAGCTGAAACATTGGTAGTTTGGAGTTGGGGGTGGGGGTCTTATTCTTACTTTAGAAGACTTAGTGTTTAGCCAGGAAGACTTGGTTAAGCACCAAGTAGAGGTGGGGGAGATGGCCAGTGGATGCTTGCTGCTCAAGCCTGAGGAGCTGAGTTTGGCTCCCTGGCACCCATGCAGAATCCAAGCATGGTGGCACACCGGTAGCCCCAGCAGTGTGACCATGGGAGGAGAGAGGAGAGAACCAACTTCCAAAAAATTCCTCCATGTCATATTCACATGCAAATAAAATAATGTAATAAAAGTAAAACTTGGAAAAGCTGGATAATATTTCACATACAGAGAATATGCCAGAGATTACAAAATTGGTGGGAGCTTATAAAAGAGAGTGATTGTCAGAGCTAGTTTAAGGGCAGTCTGGTTAATAGTATCTTGGATTTTATTTACTCCATGATGCCTGCATCTGTGTCTTCTACTCAATGTATACTGTTAAAGCCTCTAATCATATTTGAAATTTCCATTTCTGGCTAAGGTCAGCCTCATCCTGTCTCCACCCACCCTAACAACTACATCCCATGTCAAACATCTGTATATCACAAGACACATAGGAAGGCTAAATGTGCAAATGTCCCGCGGGCCACCTTGTGTGCAGAATCTGGACTTTGTCAGGGTCTAAATCCTAAATCTTACCTTGATATTTCCAAATGTCCACTGTTTCATTTTGCTTTGCTTTTGAGACAGGGGTCTCATGCAACTCAGAATGGCCTCAAACTCTCTCTATAAGCAAATATTTCCTTGAACTTCTCCGATCCTCCAGCCTCCACCTCCCATATGCTTCGATTAGAGGTGTGCACCACCATACCCCATTTATGGGGTGCTGGAAACTGAACCTGGAGGCTTTATACATGCTACCCAACTGAGCTATCTCTAGCCTAGATATATGCACATTTTAAAATGATGACAGGATGTCTCTGGTAGAATTGTTAAAGGTTAAATGAAATGAAGTATAATGTGACACATACTAAATTCTATCCGAAAAGTTCTTACGATTTTAATTAGGGATTGTTTCTAGGCATCTTTTCTCCTCATGTGGTCCTATGATATTCTATGATATTCAGAATCTTTTGTAAAATTTCTGAAAAAAATCTCAGACTAATCTGAGTTGCTTTGCTATCCCAAAATCAAAGAGATTGCTTGATTCATTCCTGTGTTTGGCATCGGCAATTCAGATAAGTACCAAAATTAGATGAAATCTGAATATTAACTGTGTAAAATAAAAAGAAGACAAAAAGAAATGTATGAGAATGAGGTGGTCTTTTATAACAGCCAAGGAAAGGGAGAGAGGAGGCCCAATACCAACAAGACTCAAGGACAAAATGGAAGCCAACACCTCTGCTGTGTAAGCAGAGAACCTCATATACCCTCCTCCCAGGGCACTCCTGCAGAAACCCAAGAGTCAAATAGCCAAAGAATGGAGGTGCAGTTTGGATAAGGAATATAGGCTAATTTAAACTATGATGATATAAATGATAGGATATAAAAATACAATCAGAAGGTGCTGTCGGTCCCTAAAAGACACCTACCTACACACAAGGTGGATGTAAAGAAAATGAATAACAGCTACTATTGGGGATCTTTTATGTATACAAATCCACTTCTCAGATGATCTATATAGTCGCATCACATCAGCACCCTCAGATAAGAGAGTATTGTTGCCCCCTGTTGGCAGATGAGGATATTGCAGGTTAGATAGTAATTAATTTGGCCAAGTATCAGAGTGGTAAGGTCTTGAAATCCTGGTCACTGTGGCTCTAGAGGACAACTAACTCCTGAGGGATTTAGAGAATGTGAGTGAGTGAACAGAGGAGCAGGAGACCAGCCTGTCAAGGCAGCAGCATGAATGAAAGCATCAAGAGGACAGCAGGATCGCGTGGTGTCAGGCCCTACATGTGGAAGGTCTCAAGAACAGCCCCCTTTAATCTCCTTCACCCAGCTCCTAGTTCCCCACATCCGTTACACTATGGAAATCAACACACGTAGCCGGACCCAGCTCATCTCAGATGGAGGAATATTTGATCAGGTAAGGAGGGTACAGAGCCACCTAATCTCCCAGCTCCCATTGGTGGTCTGAACACTTGGGGATCTTAGACCAACTTCCATGAAAATCTCATGGAAGCCTTAACCTATGAGTACTGTCCCTTCACATACAAGGTGTGAACTCTGGAAACTCCATGTCTGAGCACCGTAGAGCCCTTGGTTCTCCATGCCTACCTTCATCCATCAAGACCTGCCAACTCTCTTGTTCCAGGTAGTGAGCACAGGTGGAGGGGGCCATGTTCAGTTGCTCACTCGGGCAGTGGCTCAACTGACATACCGCTCCCTCTGTCCTCCTGATGACCTGGCTAACCGAGGCCTGCTGAGAATCCCCAGTGCCCTCTATGCCCAGGATGCTCTGCAGCTCTGGGAAGTCACTGCCAGGTGAGAGGGAACTGAGAAGTGAAAGGGAATGGGTGTGGCTTGGGGCAAAAAGTATCAGCTCAGAGAGAGGGAGTAAGGAACAGGTAGAGTCAGTCGTAAGAGCAGGACACACAGATGAGGAGAGCTGTCAGAGCGGAGGCTGGGGGGTCTGGAAGAACGAGAGTTTTGTCAGGAGTGACTAGCAGTCATGTGTAGATTTGTAGAATTACTTACCTTTATCTCTTCTCCTTACATCAATAGACCCCAGCCCTGGGGAGCCGCAGGGTGTAACTCAATCATAGGACACTTGCTTAGCATGAGCAAAGCCTTCATTTTGATCCCCAATGCTACAATTTATTAATTGGACTTTTAAATGAAAATTAAAACTTCAAAACACAAATCTGGTAGGATCCAACCCAGGCACAGTGAGAGCCAGATGAGAGGCGGCCACAGAAAAGAGACTCAGGGGTGAGAGACTGGGGCCTGCTGCTCTCGGAAAGCTCAGCTTTCTTCTCTGGGCAGATACGTGAAGGGGATGGTCCACCTCTTCTACCAGAGTGATGATGTTGTGAAGGGAGACGCGGAGCTGCAGGCCTGGTGTCGGGAGATCACTGAGGTGGGTCTGTGCCACGCCCAGGACAGAGGTAAGATCTGTTCCAGAGACAAGAGCTCCTCAGAAAGCCAGCAAGTGTCCCTGCCCCCGCCCTCAAGGACAGAGCTCCACAATCACACCTTCCCTTCCATTCCTGAGAGCATCTACCATGCATCCAAACACCCAGAACCATCCTACACACCTAGGTTGTCCTCCTAAGGAGGCCCTGACCACCAGCGCCTACTCGTGTCTTCAGTCATGTCTATAACCTGCCATAGCATGGGGCACAACTAGGCCAGAACCACAATCAGGGAATTCTGCCACGTCCCTCCTGGGTTTATGTTCTGAGCTCATGGTTCCCTATCTTTCTACCTGAAGAGACATAAATGGGAAATTTTCCCCATCAAAGCCCATCATGTCCCACCATGGCTATTCCTTTTCTTCCTGCCTGCTACTGTCCACACGCCAGAGCATGCTGCACATTCGCCAGACTGCAAGGTTATTTCTAGGTGCCGCCTCAACACTGTCTGCATGCTATGGCTTAAATTTGAATCCTTGGGGCTAGGTTTCTTTGGTTAATCCGGTCTACACTCTCCACCTCCCCTACCATCAGTCAGGATGCAGACACTACTTTCAGTCAACTGCCATCCTCCTCCTCCTTTCACCCCTGAAAGAACTAGCCTTTCCTGGGCTATCTAAGCATAAGGCCTCTCCTCCCTGGCTCTGAGGTTTCTTTTGGGCTCTGCCCTCCATACTTCAGACTACCATCTTGAATCCTATCCACTGCTTCTTTACAGCATGGGGAACCATCATAGCCAGAAACCTTTGATACAGCAAACACCTGTACCCTGGAGAGCGCCTCTCCTTGAGGAAGCACCACCCCACCTTCCAGGATCAAGCTTTTATCTCTAGTGTTTCTCAGTCTGACCCTTCCTCTCTCTCTGGCTGTCTCCTCAGGCAGTATCCACATCCTGAAATTTACACTAACTATTCAGGGTCTCAGTCTGCTAGGATTGAAATAAGAAAGTGAAAGGTGGTGGCTTCAACATCAGAAGTTTATTTACCATGCCAGAAGTCGAAAGTCTGAGGTCAGGGTACCAGCATGTTTGGGTTCTGGTGGGCGCTCTTCCAGGTTGCACACAATGAATTTCATGGCACCACACGGCAGAGGGAGAACAAACTAGCTCTCTGTTCTCTCATAAGGACACTGCCATCACTCACAGGAGCTCCACCTCATGACCCTATCACCTTCCAAAGACTCCTCTTGTCCAAATACCATCACACTGGTGAATAATTTCAAAATATTATCTTGGGGGTGGAAACACATTCATCCATATCATAAATATGAACTTTAACTTCCACAAATAGCTTCTCAGCCCCTCCTCTTTCCACTCTCTCAGAGTTCACTTTGCCTAGTTTTCCTGATGGACTTATAGAGGAAGTTTGCTAAAACTAAAATGGGTAATGGAATAGCATTCAGGAACCCAAGTTCAAAGTCAACCTCTGCTCCCCCCCCCCCCACTGACAAGAGTTTAATCTCCCCAGTCTTTGGTTTTCTTATCTAGGAGACAGGTGTGATTATATATGTACTGACTCAATGCAAAGCTCCCACATCCACTGTAAAATAATTGGCCTGAGGTAAACTTTATGGAAAGTCCCTCTTAACAGTGACACTAGCGATCCAGGGCTTTGTTGTTTTGAGACAAAGTCATTCAGAGTGGCTGGGCCTCAAACTCATGTAGTGGATCCTGGCTTTGAACTCATGTTCTTCCTGCCTCAACCTCCCAAGTGCTGGGGTTACAGGCATGTGCCATTTCTCTTATTCTCCACTTTGTAACTGAGAGACTATAATTAGCTATCTAGAAATAGGAAAAGCATCATTAAATTCTAGGGCTAACTGATCGCCTGGCCCCAATCCTTCCATAATAACAGTAGCTATTATTTACCGAGCACTATTTAAAAACAGATGATTTAGATGCATTTTTTTTTTTCAAAACAAGTTCTCATGGTGTGGCTCAGACAAAGGTACAGGCTGGCCTGGAACTTTATACATAGGCGGGGCTGGCCAATAACCCACAGTCCCCCTGCCTCTGAGCTGGATCAAGTGCATGCACCACTACATCCATTTTGCAGATGGAAAAATCTGGAATGTGGAGAGGTTAAGTAATTGGTCTAAAGTAACTAAGATGTGATGAGGCCAGTATTGAAACCCATACCTGATACAAATATATCTACATAAATAAACAAACACATGTCAGGTAGTGGTGGTCTATGCCTTTAATCCCAGCACTCAGGAGGCAGAGGCAGGCAGATCTCTGTGAGTTCAAGGCCAGCCTGGTCTACAGAGTGAGTTCCAGGACAGCCAGAGTTACAACAGAGAAAACCCATCTCGAAAAACCAGAACAAACACACACACATCCATTCTAAAACAAATCTTTATTTCTTTCCTCTTATACTGTAGCCTTTAAATCCTGTTCTTTTCCTGGCCAGGTTTCCCTGTCTCCTTCCAGTCCCGGGCTCAACTCTGCCATTTCCTTACCATGTGTGTCTTCACATGCACTTCCCAGCATGCTGCCATCAACCAGGGCCAGGTATGGAGAGCTGAGGACCCAGGTCCCTGAAAGCAAGTGTCTGGACCTTGGGAAAGCCAAGGGAGAGGCAAGGGTTCAAGTCCTAATCCCGGGTTCTAGAGTTATAGTTTCCTTCCCCAGCTGGACTGGTATGCTTGGGTACCCAACGCTCCGTGCACAATGAGGATGCCTCCCCCCACCAACAAGGAAGACGTGACAATGGAGATGGTGATGGGGTCGCTACCTGATATTCAGAAGTCCTGTCTTCAGATGACCATCACATGGCATCTGGGTCGCCTCCAGCCTGACATGGTGAGGATCAAGGAGAGGGAAGTAACAATGGCAAAAGAAACTATCAGTGTGAGGGGCTGGGTCTTGGAAGCTTTTGTCTTCACACTGGAAACTGAACAACCCTTCTGTCTCAGGTACCTCTAGGACACCACAAAGAAAAATATTTCTCAGACCCCAGGACCAAAGCTGTGCTGAGCCAATTTCAAGCAGACTTGGAAAATCTGGAAAGTGAGATTACAGCCCGGAATGAGCAACTTGACCTGCCCTATGAATACCTCAAGCCCAGCCGCATAGAGAACAGCATTACCATCTGAGCAGAGGTGCTGGTGCCCAGAGGAGTTCAAGTCAGCTCTAGGACCGCTGCTTCCCTCCTGATGTGCCTTCTTATGTCTGCTGCTAAGACTCTAATTCCTCTTCTGACTAAAACATTCCAAGTTAGTATTTTACTACAGGGCACTAAATATTCTGCTGTAAAGGGGAATGATTTAGTTTTGTAGGTCACGCACCTTCTGCCACAATTACTTAGCTTTCTCACTATGACATTAAGGCAGCCACTGATATTATGAGTGTGACTATGTTCCAATAAAACTTTATGTATGGACATTGAGATGTGGACTTTACATGTCACCAGATAGTATTTTGGCTTGTTAAGCCATTTAAAAACAAAAACAAAGCTGGTGGTGGTGGTCACCTTTAATCGGAGGAGTTGGGAGGTAGAGGCAGGAGGATCTCTGAATTCCAGGCCAGCTGCTCTACAGCCAGAGCTACACAGAGAACCCTGTCTTGAAAAAGAAACAAAAGAAAACAAAATTGTTTTGCTTGAGGGACATGCACAATTTCAGACTAGATTTAGTCTAGCCTCACACAAGTCTCAGGCCAAGAAGCCCAGTTTCAAAATACCCAAGAGGGCTGGAAAGATGGCTCAGTAGTTGAGAGCACTGGTTGCTCTTCCAGAGGTCCTGAGTTCAAGTCCCAGCAACCACATGGTGGCTCAGAACCATCTATAATGGGATCTGATGCCCTAGTCTGTCCTGCAGATGTACAGAGAGAGCACTCATATATATAAATAAATAAAATTTAAGAAAAAAAAAAAACCAAACACCAAACAGCCATGGCTGAAAGGAAAATAATACTTCTGGATGAAATCAAATACTTCAGCTAATTCTCCTTTGCCAGGAACCAGACCTCATGCTTGATGGCCAACTTGTAAATTCCCGACTCTCTTCCTTAATAACTTCCCCTCTACCCCTACTTGTCTAGTTCAAACACATACCTAAACAGCCTAAATAAAGGTGTTCCTGACCCCAAGTTAAAACCATTCCCCAAACAGCTTCCTTCCCTAACAGTTGCAAATGAGAGAGGCAGGACACCCTTGTCTCCAGCTCACTTGTCCAGCCTGCTTTTACCCAGCACAACCACTGTGTGTTTCACAAGTTCTCCTTCACAACTGTTCTGAAAACACTATCCACAAAACAAACAGAAAAACGAGATTCTAGTCTGTGACAGTATTCCTGTTTCATTCTGGGGTCTTGAGATCAAAACGTATTCCCTCGATTGTTCTATGGCTGTTGTCCTTCCTAGGATGGATACATCAATCTCAGTGTGAAATTCTTCTTCATTGGTGTCCCTGAGTTTGAACCCCAGCCCTGGAGGGGTGAAAGTGTTCTTTAAACATATCCAATTACCCCAAATAATTACTACAAATGTGTTTCTCACTAGTGAAGTTATCAAATTTCTGTTTCAGAGAGGAAGGCCTTTTCTTTTTTTCCTTTCTTTTTTAATTTTGTTTTTCAAGACAGTGTTTCTCTGTTATAACTCTGGCTGTCCTGGAACTCTCTGTAGACTAGGCTGGACGAACTCACAGAGATCTGCCTGCCTCTGCCTCCAGAGTGCTGGGATTAAAGGTGTGCACCACTACCACCCAGCAGAAGGCGTATTATTTTTACATCTTGTGGTGTTTTGAGTGAGAACGGCCACCATAGGATCATATATTTGAGTGCTTGGTCAGCAGGGCTACAACTGTTTGAAAGGAGTACAAGGATTAGGTGTGGCCTTGTTGGAAGAAGTGTGTTGCTGGGGTGGGCTTTGAGGTCTCAGAAGCCACAGTAGTGCCCCCTACATCAGTATGTAGCTCTCAGCTATTGCTCCAGGCCATGCCACGCAAGCTGCCATGCTCCCCACCATGATGACAAGGACGAAACCTCTGAAACTGCAAACAAGCCCCCAGTGAAATGCTGTCTTTCTGGAAGAGTTGCCTTGGTCATGGTGCCTCCTCACAGCACTAGAACGGTGTCTAAGACACATCTTACGTCCCTGCAGCTTCTTTAGTGGAGAGAGAAACAGCGACATTTTTGTGTATTTACTCCTTTCTCCCGAACACTTAGCAAGGCCACTTGCCTTTTTAATACGTCTAATGGGTAATTGGAACGATACTGTATTTCAAATGAAGCATTTCCAGGGTCAAGAAGTCTGTAACTAAAAGCGTTTCTCAAAGGAGGCTACCCGGCCACCTTTTCCCTTTCAAAGTGTCAAAGCATCTTTCAAAAAGAAGGCCTGGATAGAGGCCACAGACCCGCAGTCCACGCAATCTCCCGGCCCCGCTTACCGTTTCCCCAGCACAGAGGACCGCCCGGGACTAAGTTATGTGAGGGGGAAATGACGTGACCCCAAGCTTCTCGTCTTAACGTAACAGTCCGTTACTCAACTCAGCAGCCGCTCAACCCGGGGACACTCTTTCCAGACGCCAGGTTACAGCTGGCTCCTGGTCATGTGACCTGCCAAAGCCAGTCACGTGAGACGCTGGCCCTTCCATTCCGAGCCGGGGTAGGTGAAGTGCGAGGACCCTCAGGCCCTGGTCCCTCCGTCACTCACGCCCCTGCCACCGGGGCCAGGGAGGGTCTGTAGGGTCGCTGCTTCGGTGTCCGAGCCGCGCTCCCGCCTGACGCCTGGCCGGCCCGTGCGCGGCGCCGCGCCGCCCCCCGCCGCCCCCCGGAGTGGTGCGCGCCCGAGGCCACGCCCCCGCCGCTCGGCGCCGCGCACGGGCCCCGAGTAGCTCCGGACCCCGGCGTCTCCAGGGCTCCCGTTCGCCGCTTCTGCGCCTCGCTCAGCCTCTAGCGAGCCCTCCCTCCCTCCTCCATGGCGTCACTCCTGTGCTGTGGGCCCAAGCTGGCTGCCTGTGGCATCGTCCTCAGTGCCTGGGGAGTGATCATGTTGGTAAGGGGACTGCCCCGCGGGCATCGGAGCGGGCCTGAAGGGTTCCGGGGTTGAAGGGCTGGGAGGCCAGGACCCCCTAGGCCTTAGGAAGAAGCAGACAGATTAAGGGCTGGCTAACCAGCTGGGAAACAAGACGGAACTGGATCGAAAGGGTGCTGGGGCAGGACCCCGGGAGTGGGAGCCAGCGCTGGTAAACTTGCCGACTCGTCAAGGTAAACAAGAGCTAGACGTGCTTGAGTTGGAGGCAAGAGAGAGAAGTGTGCTTGCTCCCGAAAGTGGTAGCTGAGGCCCTTGCTTCTCTAGGGCTCAACCGGCCTCCACTTCCAGAAATACGAGTGCTTGGTTTTCCTCGCCTCTTCCGCCTGGTCCCATGATAATGACGCGTCTTGGAGAGCTGTTTGCTAAACCTTCTTGTACCCAGCCACTCCCTCGTGTCCTACCTCACGCCCTATTTCAGATGGCTGAGTCCGAATCCAGCTACAGGCACCCTGCTCCTAGCCCTTTCCAGTTAATCTCAGGCACAAGTGTTGGGCCAACATTAGAAGTGGGAGGAGCTTGGGGTTCGACCAAGAGGTAAAGGTGCCGGGATTTGACAACCTACCTATTCTACTCTGTTCTTCCAGATAATGCTCGGGATATTTTTCAATGTCCATTCCGCTGTATTAATTGAGGACGTTCCCTTCACAGAGAAAGATTTTGAGTAAGTGGTCGGGTACTGAGGCGGGTCTGGGCGCAGATGAGAAGTAGAAGGGTCTAGGCTCAGAATTATGATGGGGTCATGCTGAAGGCTGGACGTCTATGCCCCTAAGTTGGAGGACTGCAAGAAGAGAGCTGCCCTTTTCGAAGTAGTGCAGTGGCAAACGTGTGCTTAACACGCAAGGTTCTACTTCCAATTTCCAGCACTAAAAAGTAAAAAAAAAAAAAAAATGGGGGGGTGGTGTACTTAGGGGTTGTCTTGCAAGCCAGGCTTCCGCGGCCACCTCAACCTCACCAGCTTAGAGGTGGCCTTTTCCAATATTTCGCCTTCCTGGAAAATGTATGTCATGATAGAACTCATCCAGTATGACTGTTGGGGAGACTAATAGAAGTCCCAGCACTTAGCTTGGTGTCTGGTGCCTCGTACGTGTGTGCTGGATGCTCTGAATGGTTGACTTTTCCCTGCTCACTCGCCACCCTCCAGGAACGGCCCTCAGAACATATACAACCTGTACGAACAAGTCAGCTACAACTGTTTCATCGCCGCGGGCCTCTACCTCCTCCTCGGAGGCTTCTCCTTCTGCCAAGTTCGGCTCAATAAGCGCAAGGAATACATGGTGCGCTAGAGCGCAGCCCGGCTCTCCTTCCCCGCCCCTCCCTTATTTAAAGACTCCTCCGCCCGTCTGTCCCTCCCGGCTGGTGTCCTCTGGGACCGAGTTACCCTGGCGAGACCGTATCCCTGGCCCTGACACTGCCGTCCAGGCCCTGGAGGGGACCGGAGCTGACCGCGCCTGTCCCTCCAGGGCGCTCGCCCTGTCCAGAACTAAAATAAAAAGAAGCAGTTCTCCTAAGCTTGGTGTCCGTGCTTTCAGGGAGGGGGCGTGGGCGGGCCTGGGCTGGAAAGACTCAGAGCCGCTTCAACGCGGAGTCCCGAGCCTTCGACGGAAGTGGAATGAAGCTAACCGGAAGTGAGGCGGTATCTTCCACCTCGTCTTCCTCCACGCGGCGAGGCGGCCTGAGTGACCGGGGAGAGGTTGAGTTTCGGCCAATCGGCTGCAAGGAGGGCAGGACTTCCTGCGCGGGAGCCAGGGCGGCCGGCTGCCGGGCTCTCCGTGGTTCCCAGCTCGCGTGGTGGCGGCGGCGGAGCGTCTCCGTGAGGAGGTGCGCGGGGACATGACGTCAGCGTCCACCAAGGTTCGACCTCCCTCGCGGACTGCGCTCCCTGGCGGCCACGGGAGGGTGGGCCCCCTGCCTGGCTCCCGGCTGGTGCGCGCTGGGCGGGGGGCGGGCGGATCCGAGGCTGGGGTGGGACGGCGCGCTGCCGGCCCCCCGTAATGCTGCTCCGCCCCCAGGTTGGAGAGATCTTCTCCGCGGCCGGCGCCGCCTTCACGAAGCTCGGGGAGCTGACGATGCAGCTGCATCCAGTATCGGACTCTTCCCCTGCCGGGTACGTGAGACCACCCTAGGACCTGGACGCCGAGAGCAGACGCTTGGACGTCACAGACACGACCCTCTCTAGGGCAGGCAGATATGTTAATTCCTCTGTGCCTGGCCCAGCGCAGTGTAGGTGCTAATCATTGTTGAATTAGTGAATGACAGGTGAAGATACAGGGCCACCCACATTCCCCCCCCCACACCCCTGCAAACCGACATACCACAAACCAACCATCCTTTCTCCCATCCACCCCCAGTCCTTGTGGTCTCCTTCAGGCGGCTGCTACACATCTTTCAAGGGTTCTGTTTGTAAGGCCCCTACTTGTTGCATTTCCGTGGGTTCTTTATAGCAGCTGTTATATGATGCAGAGAGATGTTTTCAAGTGGCCCTCGATGCAATTTCATGTGGCTAGCGGTTTGTCCCCAGGGTTTTTCTTAAGGAGGTCCTCTTTATGAATCCTAGAAAGGTGCCCCAGAGACTAGGGGGAAGAGGCTGCTTGGCTATGGACAAAATAGCCTGTGGGCTGGCTCCACACACTCCTCTTCCGTTTTTGCTATCACCCTTCTCCCCTTCCGACAGTGCCAAGTGGACGGAGACGGAGATAGAGATGCTGAGGGCTGCTGTGAAGCGATTTGGGGACGATCTTAATCACATCAGCTGTGTCATCAAGGAACGGACAGTGTGAGGGAGGGTGGCTGGCAGAGAAAGGGGAGGGGTGGGCAGCTTTCTTCCTCCTTACCCATTGTTCTTTCTCAGAATTCCCAGCTCAGCGTCTTTCCACTTTGTTACTAGTTTGTGTTAGCATTTCCTTGAAGGCTGAAAGACTTTAATAATTGTGGCAATTGGTCAGAAGTTCAGGAAATGCAGTGGTAATTTGGACCTTCAGAGAATTTGATTCAAAGACTCAATGGGTGTATTTGATAAGGGTTCCCTGGCTATTTATCCAGATCCATTGAGACTAGTATTTCCAGGGGTTCATTCTGAACTAGTTAGTTGGTCAAGATCTATGAAAAAGTCTCAATCTACCTTTATATCACCAAGACATACCTGGTGGCCCTACACATCCATACATCCCTCCAGAGGATCATGAAAAGGGCCATCGTGGTTACTCAGTTCAGGGACTCCATTCTTTCATATCCCATTAGCCCCCAAATGGGTGCAAGCTTTCTGAGGGTGGGGGAACCTTTATTACACATGGATTAAGGTCTTGACCTGGATGTTTATGAAGAAACTCCTAGAATTCCTTCAGAGTGGCCCATTATCCCCTCTTCCCTCAGCTTCTCTGATGACTCTTTCCCTAATCTGCTCGCTCTTCTCTTCAGGGCTCAGATAAAGACCACTGTGAAACGGAAAGTATATGAGGACTCTGGCATCCCTCTTCCAGCTGAGTCACCCAAGAAAGGGCCCAAAAAGATGACATCTGGTGTCCTCTCACCTCCAACCGCCCCTCCAGCCAGCAGCTCCAGTGTCCCTGAAGCGGGGGGTCCTCCCCTAAAGAAACAGAAGGCTGGTGAGGGCTGTGGAGTTGCTGCCTAGGGTAGGGGTTAAAGGTCCTATCTGAGATTCAATGAGAGAATTGGGCCTGGGTCAAAGGACAGATCTCTCTTCTGTTCTCAGTGGTGATTCCAAAATGGATAGAAGGGTGTGTAGAACACTAGGCTTTGGAAAACTGGGAGGATGGAAAGCAGTCAGGGGAACCTAGAACCTAGCCTATGCCCCCTCCCAGATGTGACACTCAGTGCTCTGAACGACTCCGATGCCAACAGTGACCTGGCGGATGTTGAAGGGCTAGGAGAAACTCCTCCAGCCAAGAAACTCAACTTTGACCAGGGTAGGAGTCCTCCTCCTCCCGCACCGGCTGGGGTGGGGAAGAGGTACTCACCTGGATGGTAGGGGAGGGTCCCAGCAGAAGCCCCTTCCTTGTGCAGGGGCTTCAGAAGGGAAGACACTCAGTGCAGGGGATTGGGTCAGTTAGTAATACGATGTTTGAGGAGGTGAGGGTTTTCTTGGAATTATTCTTGGTGCTTGCTCCATCTTGGTCCATTTTACTTCCTGTTCCAGACAGCCTGACCCTGGACTCTGGCCTTCTCTCAACCTCTGCTGATGCTCCTCTGCTCTCCTGCTGAGCCTTCCACCTCTAACCCTGGATGTTCACCCTGGACCTGTGGATCACCTGGGATTCTAAGCAAGGACTGCAAGAGAGAGGGTCAGAAAGCTGCTGGAGCTGTCCACCTTGTTCCTGATAACCATGTGCCCTCACTGTCCGGTCTCTGTGTGATAGACATTTTTATACAGAAAATTATAATAAAAAGTTCTCTCAGCATGGTGCAGCCGCTCTTCCCTCTCCTTAGCCCCAGGGGCTCAGCCCCTTCTCAGCAGCTCTCACCATCCTGCCTGGAGCGGCACAGCCAATATCGGCAGACTCGTTTCCCAGTGCCAATATTTCTGTGCTGCTAGAGCCAGGAGAGCTGGGTGTGGGCAACAAAGACTCTACTTTGCTCTGTGGGGCCAGAGCTTATCCCCAGGGCTGCTCGCAGCAGGTACTAGACTACTTAGGGGTTTTAGAGGGGCTCTCCTCCTCAGTGTCCCATCTCGCAAGAACTCCATCACAGTGTCCCAGACGTCCTTTGTGTTGCTTCTCCAGGGTGGCCTCCCAGGGCCAGGCCTGAGCGGTGCCTTCCCCACCCTCGCTCTAACACCACAGTGTGGTTTGGACGTGGCCACAGTGCCGGACAAACCACAGTGTGCTGCTGGGGCGGGAGCAGGACTGGGGTAGGTTGAGAGGAAGACAGCGCAAGACAGTGACTTGAAGACAACCCCCCCCCAAAGTGAGGAGATTGAGAAGGTGTGAATGGCAAACATGGCCCCCAAAAAAGTTGAAAAAAAACCAGGAACCAGCAGTAGAAGTTTAGCAGGCAACAAGGAGGGCAGGGCCCTGGGAGATGAGTTCGATATAAGCTTGAAACATTCTTCACCTCTGTAAGAATTCAGCTATGGGGATCCTTAGGATAGGGGCAGAGGAAATAGGGGATGACTGGGGAAGACCAACAAACTGCCTCCCGACTCAGCCAAGGCAGGGACCTAAGGCTTCCTGTGTCCATTCCTCCCTCCCTAGGTCAGAACCCAAGAGAAATGTTAGAGGAGACAGGGCCAAGGACAGCAGGGTTGGGAGTTGGCAGTCCAGAGGTGGTGGGGCTGGAACACGGTTGAGAGAGGGGGGCCGGAAGTCGCCCTGGGCCCTGGGCCTGCCACAAGATGGAGGCCAAAGGCAGGAAATGGAGGCCAGGGAGAAAGGGGAGCAGCAGAGCCCAGGAAGAGGCCCATCTGGACCTGAAGGCCAAATATTCAACCCCAAATACTGCTTCCATTCCCCATGGTCCCCCAAGACCCACGCCCCACCCCCATAGTAACACTCATTAGCCCATTCACTAGGCCCAAGCAGGCAGGCCCACCCCTGAGAGCCACGTTTAAGCAAAGACAAACATGCCTCTCCCCACCCCCAACCCTAGGCCTTCCCTTAGCCTTTTCCTCCTGTCCAAGGCTTGATTTTAAAAAGAACCTCCCAGAAGACTAAAGTTTCTTCTGGAAATTAAAAAAAAGCAAACAACTCTGTAAAACCTAAATATTAACCTCCTATATCTCATCCCACCTTTTACTACTACCAAGCTTCCGACACACCCCCAAAACTCTTAGCAATCAAATGAACTAAGATGGTGTGTGTAAGCAGTCTTTTTAGGACCCCCTGAGAATGTCAGACCCTCTCCAAGATCTGTCCTATATCAATCCTTGCCAAGGCCTCCTGCTCCTTGCAACATCCAGAGCCCCAAACAACTGTTGCCCCTAGCTCCCATCCTAGCAAAGATTTGTGGGGGTAAAAAAAAATCAAACACTATCCTAATGTCTGGGGATAGTGGGGGGCTCTTGAGTCTTGGGATTTGGTTTCAATCTGGGGGTTACATCTTAGGGGTACCAGAGAAAGCATCTCTGGTCATCCCCCCAATTCTAAGAGTTACAAAGCCCAACCCCACCCCAGCACGCACCTCCAAACCTCCCCCCCAACCGCCACGTCTCTCCTGAAAACAGGGGACACTTTCCTCCCCACTTACCTCAGCTACTCTCCCCTGAGATCCTGGTCCCCTATTTTGAAAGGAGCAAATTTTGGGGTGCATCCCTCACATTTGGGGTGCAGGAGAAAAGAGCCGCCCCAGTCGCATCGCTGGCCTCCTTCCTCTCAGCTGGCCCAAGGATTGGGGGGTACCCTGGGGAAGGGGACCCCCATAAGAGAGCTCTGGAGGGGTTCCTCCACTCCCAGTCAGAACTGGGGACACCCCCCAAAAAACCCGTCCCAGCCCATCCGTCTCCAACTCGGCGGGAGAGGCAGCTGCAATGCCCCAGTCAGATTCCCCCAACACTACATTCCTCACCCCATCTAGAGGGGTCCCGGGGCCCCCAAAAAATCCCAAAAAAATCTAGGATATTGGGAAGACGGTCCTGAACTAGCTACCCAAATTTGGGGTCCTTAGATAGCTCCGTTTTTTCAGGAAAATTCTGTCTTTCTCCTGCCTCCCGCCAGCCCTGCTCTGTCCCGATGCCAATTTTGGAAGTCACTCCCTCCTTCCTCCTCCCCGTTTCTCCAGGCCCCCCCGCTTGGGGGCTAGGGTCCAGGACACCTGGCTTCCAGACCGGGGGACACTCTTTAGAGGGCTAGGGGCCAAGAGGTCAAGCTCATTGCCCCTGTCTCAAGAAAGCAGGAAAGCCCGATCCTCCCCTCCCTTCCCCTCCCCCCTGGCTGGTCTCGGTGGTGGTTTAGGAAAGCCTGGAGGACTGGAATCTGCCATTGCTATTGCACAGGCAGTTTTTTTTTCCTTGGGTTGGGGGGGTGGGCGGTGGGAGGGAGAGAGGGGAGGAGAGCCGAAGGAGAACAGGGACCTAGGCGGGAATATCTGGCCTGGTCTACCCTCTAGCCCCTGCTGCCGTTGGGAACCCCTCCCCCCTCAATTCACCCTCATTCCCAGTCCTCTCTCTGCTTTCTGTTTGAGGTTCTTATACTAAAAAATTAGGGTGCAAGAATCACCTCCTTGTAGCCCATCACAGCCCCTCCTTGTCAGTTTCAGCAGCACTGCCTTGGTCAGAAGCACCCACTTTAACAAGAGACACCCCATTTTACTCCAGATTATTTTTCTTCCATAAGAAATCGGGGTTCAGAGTATGAAACTACCTCCCCCCCAATCTCAATAAGCTGTATACTAATAAGTCTATGATAAAACATACTGCTTTTTCCAGGCTTCTCCCTTCAAATCCTGGGCTTGTTTGGGGGTGGGGGGGATCGCTAAAAATAGAAATTTCTAGAATCTGGGGAAAGAGAGGGCTAACAGCAAAAGATAACCTAAACCGGAAATGTTCTCTAGAATAGGTGAACCTTCAAATCAATCTCAATTTATGATTTATCTCTCAATTTCACCATATATGACCAGTGACAACACTCCCCCAAAGTGGACACCCCCAAACTATCCTCTGTCCTGGGGAGCTTCTCATTGTTCCTCCTCTAGGGGAGTTTCATACATAAACATGTACATAGGAATACCTTCCCTCAAAATGAGTTTCTACAATATTCTAATATAAAACTTTGGTCCCACAAGTCCTCAACTACAAAAAGCCTTCAGACTTGCTCCTTGCTTCCTACTCTGCTCCAACTCAATGAAATTTTGCTTTCTAGAAAGCTCCAAACTGAATTTTATGTTCCCAAACAATCTCATCTAAACCTTGAAACAAAGCACAGGAGAAGAGACTATATTCCCAAAATCAGTCTGAGCACTGAGACTCTCCCAATTGACCAAAATAACAGAGATGGACAGTCTACAGATCGTGGATGTCAGAACCCCCAGAACTAAGACTGCTTTAAAACCAGCCCCATACATGCAACTCACTATCAGCTCTCCACTCAAAACAGGCCCCATTGACTATAATAACTATGGCAAGTGACACCCCAAAACATCACATACCTAACTCCGTCCTGACATAATAGGGAGCCTTAATGTTTTCACCTCAAAATTGGAGGTGAAAATTGAACAATACCAAAATAACCTCACAAAGTAAAGCCACACCTTCATCCCGAATCCTTACTTATCCCCAATTCCCAGTTGGTCTGCTGTTTTGTTTGTTGTGTGTCTGCTCAAAGAAAAACAAAAACAATAAAACAAAAATAACCCCCACCTCCCTACCCCCCCAGCAGAAGAGAGAGGCCTCAGGCCTAGAGATTCAGCTTCATGCTCAGTCATAACTGCATATGCTCCTGACTCCATACCCAAAGAGCTCCTGCTTTGTGCCTGAGCTAAGCTCTGGCTCCTCTTCTTCAAACAAATCTCGTCTTCCCACCCCAAGTTTCCCCAAACAAAATCTAAGGGTGTTGTCCCTGTCTAGTTCCCGGATCGAGTACATAAAATAGGGTTGCCAGGTTTGTCCTGCCCTTTCTTTTCTGTCCTCTCTTTACTCCGCCCAGGGTTCATATCAATGTTCACTAAAAATTCACGTCTACTGACTTCTGGATAGCAGTGTCTAACTAATTAGAAAAGAAAATCCTGTATTCCCAGGCTCAAGACCCAACTCCTCATCCCAACCACTCATTCCAAGGCCAGTGCCATAGGAGTTCCAGCTGAGTTTCCTTCGAAGATCCTAACTCTTCTGTCCTCTACCTGAGCGCCCCACTAAGAGACAGAGGTGCAGAATACACAAAGAGAAGGCAGCTGAAACAGTAGCCCAGACTGAACGCCGCTGGTTCCTTGGTCTGAGCACATCCCCAGCCGGGAGGAGACCTAGGGACCAAGCGAGGCTAATGCTCGTCCGCCCCCTCGTGGAAGGATGCGGACATTGCCGAGCTTTGCCTACTTGCCGCGCTGGACCCCGGCGTCCCGCCAGACTCTAAGCGCAGCCGACCGGCGGGTGCTCGAGGCCTTAGTGAGCAAGGACTGAAGGAGAGCGGCAGAGCTTTGGGCGGGAGTCTGTCTCTCTGGATCCCTAAAAGGGTTCAGAATGGAGTCTGGAGAAAGAGGCCGGGCGCCTAGGTCTCCCGAGCGCCTCTCGGTCTCCACCCGGGGCTTTCCCCACCTCCTCGAGGGGAAGCAGCTGCAGGAGCCGTCCGGTCGCAGGACAATGGAAGGAAACGAACTAGAAATCATATCCGCCCTCTCCTTACCCCGCCCGGTCAGAGCCCCCTCCCCCTTGTGGACCCTGCTGTCAAACATGCCCCCTTCTGCCACTGTCTGAGACCCCGAGGAAGTCCTCTGCCGCCACCCCAAACCCGGTATCACTTGGGCTCTATTTTCTGCCTGAACCCTTCAGTACGTTGGAAAGTGGAATTTAACAGTATTTCCTTTCTCCTTCAACAGGCTGTTGGCACCCTCAGTCCCGGGTCCTCCGACGACACAAGGCTTCCCATATTACCGCCTTCGGCATCACTAACTTCCTCCCCAGTTCTGATATCCTCGGGCGCTCTTTTAATGACCCGAAGCCCCCCACGATACGATCACCCCGCGATTCTGAGATACAGCCTTTGAGACAGAGACCCCGCCCCGGGCTCACCGTCTGGAGAGCAAAAGAGGAAGGAAGGATACGGACCCACGGGTTCACCCCACCTCCACCCCCGCCCCCGACATCCCGGCGGGATAAAGGAGCCCTGGCCGAAAGAGGACAGAGACCCCGCCCCCCTCGAGAAGAGAAGCCGCAGCCCCTGCAGGACGGGGGTAAGAACTAGACCTTGAGGGAACCAGACTTCTGGGTCTCCAAAGAGGGCTAGGTTTTGTAGATGGCAATAAGACTTGAATCCCAGAAATTTGTGCTGAAGTAGAGATGGGGAGTCTTGGGTCTAGGGATAGGAGTCGCAAGGAAGGGTGTGGGCTGAAGGTCATATGTGGTCCCCGGGCAAGGTCTGGCTCCTGTGACCCAGGCACACTGGGGAGCGGAGGAAAGGAAGGTACTGGATGAGGGAGCTAGAGTCGAACCAACGCACGGTGTGCGGGAGTGCGGGAATTCCTCACGCTCGCCCTCCGGGAGGAGGTACGAGAATTTCTAACTTGCTCAAAGTTCTGCGATCCAGCAAAGGGAAGGAAGGTTGAGGCTGAATGAGATGAATTAAGTGGTACTGGTGCTGCTGGGACCCGCTATCTGGTGGCATTGGCTCTCGGGGTACCCCGGGAAGAAAACATCAGCGGGCGAGGGTATGTGTCTTAGGACTGTCTGGGTTCCCTAACTTTTTCGGTGGCCGGCGCAGGCCTGCGTCGCTATGGGTTCCACGGCGGTCCCAGAGGGAGCACTGGGCTATGTCCGAGAGTTCACGCGCCACTCCTCCGACGTGCTTGGCAATCTGAATGAGCTGCGCCTGCGCGGGATCCTCACTGACGTCACGCTGCTGGTTGGCGGGCAACCCCTAAGAGCACACAAGGCAGTTCTTATCGCCTGCAGGTTCGAAAGGGGGTAGGGCTCCTGGGGATTAACCTGGGTAAAAACCAGAGTCACAGGGCCATTGAGAGGTAATCCAAAGCACGAGGGAAGCTGGAGACAGCGCCCACACCTGTAATCCCAGAACTGGGGAGTCAGAGCGGAGGGGAGGGAGAAGTACCGGGGACTATCCACGAAGTGGGGGCAGCAATGCTAGCGGGGAGGCAAGACTCTAGAGCGCCCTGTGTCTCCTTTGTGCCTCCAGCTCCTTACATGTCCCCTCTGTCCTCCCTCCAGTGGCTTCTTCTATTCAATTTTCCGGGGCCGAGCGGGAGTCGGAGTGGATGTACTCTCTCTACCGGGAGGGCCAGAAGCAAGGGGCTTTGCTCCTCTTCTGGACTTCATGTACACTTCAAGGCTTCGCCTCTCTCCAGCCACCGCCCCAGCTGTCCTTGCGGCTGCCACCTATTTGCAGATGGAACATGTAGTCCAGGCATGCCACCGCTTCATCCAAGCCAGGTGAAGGAGCCCTGGGTTTGTGTTCTCCATACAAGTGGAGCCTCGGGTATTAAGGGCAAAAGGAATGCTAATGGCCATCATATTTTTTTTTTAGCTATGAACCTCTAGGCATTTCCCTGCGACCCCTGGAGGCAGAACCCCCGACCCCTCCAACAGTCCCTCCACCAGGCAGTCCTAGACGCTCAGAAGGACACCCAGACCCACCTACTGAGTCTCGAAGCTGCAGTCAAGGCTCCCCAAGGCCTGCCAGCCCAGACCCCAAGGCTTGCAACTGGAAAAAGTACAAATTTATTGTACTAAATTCTCAGACCTCACAAGCAGGGGGCCTGGTCAGGGAGGGCTCTGGTCAATCTTGCTCCCAAGCCAGGCTACCTAGTGGAGACGAAGCTTCTAGCAACAGCAGCGAAGAAGGACCCGCGCCGGGTCTCCAGAGCAGGTATAGAACCTGTAACTTCTGAGAGTTCTAGAGACTAGTCTACTCTAGGAGGGAGAGCCGTTGAGTGTGCCATTGAGACACCATCTAGAGGTGGGTTTCAGAGATACTACCACAGCTTAGGGACCAGAGGGGTGTGTCTTAATTGGTCAATAATAATAGCTCACTTCCAGAAGATAGGCCTTGAGGTCCATATTTTCTAAGAAGGAACCCCCAACACACACACACACACACACACACACAGAGAGAGAGACACAGAGACACAGAGACACACACACACACACACACACACAGAGAGAGACACAGAGACACAGAGACACACACACACACACACACACACACACAGTCCCTAACCTTTTCTATGGTTCTTACTATCTGCCTAGGCTATCTCTAGCTACTACCACTGCAGGATTTGAATGTGGAGCCCCAGCAAACACACCCTACCTCTTCACACCCGGCTCTCAAGAGACTTCTGGATCAACTTCTAAGCAGACTCATCCACCACCAGGTAAGAACCCTTCACTTCTGGCTTCTCCCCTGTAGCTAGCTGTTCCAGATCCGTGTGGGCCAAAAGGCCTCTGAAAAAGACCTGTTTAATAGTTCCTAAACTTAACTGCAAAGTAGACCCTTCTGTGAAGCTTTCATCTCATCAGTCAGAATGTCTGGGGGCGGGGGGGGGGGAACCAATCATAAACATTTTTAAGCTCTCGATGTGCTTCCAAAGAGCAGCACGAATTTCTGACCCAGCCCAACCCAGGACTGAATGATCTGGCCAGTTTGGCAGGGCCTCTCTGGCAGGCTGTCGTCACCCAAAGTGAGGCAGGAAAAGAGAGAAACAGAAACCTCCGGCCACTCGCAGGAACCTCCACATACTGTCACCACCACTGAAAAGTATAAACATTCAACTAAATCAGATATATCACTGACTGTATGGCCATGAGCAAGCTAAATGAGTCCCCAATGGCCTTCACAATAAATTAGGGGTTAAAACAGCAAACAACCCCTACTACTGTGCTGTTGTGGATTTACTGGTACCTGAGAAGTTCTCAATAAGTAACTAAGGTTGTCATTGCTCTCCACCCTTCCCAGCAAGTGAGTTTTTCAGCTGCCGGAACTGTGAGGCTGTGGCTGGGTGCTCATCGGGGCTGGACCCCTTGGTCCCAGGGGATGAGGACAAGCCCTATAAATGCCAGCTGTGCCGATCTGCC
This sequence comes from Cricetomys ansorgei, assembly GCA_026225945.1. Classification (NCBI taxonomy): domain Eukaryota; kingdom Metazoa; phylum Chordata; class Mammalia; order Rodentia; family Nesomyidae; genus Cricetomys; species Cricetomys ansorgei. The sequence continues at coordinate 3,519,103 of JAMJFZ010001899.1, forward strand.
TTCCGCTATAAGGGCAACCTGGCCAGTCATCGCACGGTGCACACAGGTAGGAGGGGGTCTCGGTCTTGGTGCCCACCGCTCTCTTAAGTCGCTCTGACTGTCTTCTTCCTCCTGCTTGCAGGAGAAAAGCCCTACCGTTGCTCCATCTGCGGAGCACGTTTTAACCGACCAGCTAACCTAAAAACTCATAGCCGCATTCATTCGGGAGAGAAACCCTACAAGTGCGAGACGTGCGGCTCACGTTTCGTACAGGTAAGGAGAGGGTTGGAAGGCAAGTGGGAGGAGCGGAAAGGGTTCTGCCCCTCCCCGAGGCGATCTCAAGGCTCCGCCCCTCCACAGGTGGCACACCTGCGCGCGCACGTGCTGATCCACACCGGAGAGAAGCCCTATCCGTGTCCCACCTGTGGAACCCGCTTCCGCCACCTACAGACACTCAAGAGCCATGTTCGCATCCACACGGGGGAGAAGCCATACCATGTGGGTACCCTCCATAGCTTAGCCCCGGACTTATCTTTCACATACGCGGGGGGGCGGGGGTGTGTGTTGGGGTGGTGTCTTACCACCGGCGCTAGATTTCTTGGAAATGGGAGGCGGTCTAAAGAATCCAAGTGTATTAGGGGCTTGGGCGGTGGAGGTGGATGGGTGGGGGTAATTATGTTCCCGGACTGGGCGCTGTTGTCTCGAGGGGCTGGTTGGTGTTGGTGTTTTTGTTAAGTAAGGCAAGGCCCGTTTCCTGGGCTCCCCTGAGGACTTAGAAGGGCGTGAATGCCAAAAGGCTGACTGTCAGCGCAGAGCTGGACAGTTCCTCTTCCTGTCCTCCCACAGTGCGACCCCTGCAGCCTGCATTTTCGGCACAAGAGTCAACTCCGGCTGCACCTGCGTCAGAAACATGGGGCTGCTACCAACACGAAAGTGCGCTACCACATCCTCGGGGGTCCGTAGCTGAACCTCCCACCCAAACCCCACTTGCTCCCTGGGGACTACCAATGCTGCAGGCCCAGGCTTGGCTTCCCTGATGGCCTTAATATGGGGGTGTGCCAGGCCACTCTGGAATCAGAAACTTCTGTCATCTTAATTTCGTACTGGGGAGAGCAGGGGTGGTAGATCCTGGCTAGATCTGCCTCTGTTTTGCTGGTCAAAACCTCTTCCTCACAATCCAGGTTGGGTAGCTAGGGGCTGGGGGAAAAGAGAGACACAAGGGAACTGCCCCTTCCCCCTCAATAGTTTATCTGTAAATATAATTTATTTAAGGCCTGTGGGTGCACCAGGGCCTTCATTCTGTTTGCATTTCCGACTTCCCTCTTCCACAAGTGTGATCAAAAGTGGCCTGAGACTAGGTTAGGGCACTGCTCTGCTGGCAGAGACTCCCACACTTGGCTCTCTCTTTTAGCTTGAGGGTCTTATGTTGTTTCTGTTGTAACTTTTCTCTCTGGAATCATCCTTTTCCCTATTTGTTTGCTTGTTTATTTGTCCCTCCAGTCTCAGGACTTTAGTTTTCCTAGGGCAAGCCCCACGAACACGTAAGGTTGGGTAAGGCATCCTTGCTGACATTCTGGATGGTGCAAGTCCTCTAGCATGCTGGACATGGAAAGAAACCTCTCTGCTCTTTGAGAGTGATGGGAACCTTTTTTGATGAACCCAAAATGTAGATAATGAATTCCTCCTGAAGACTGGGAGAGTGGGGGCTGGATTCCTCACCATCCTAATGGAGGTGGGTAGTCTTTCCTGCAAGAAGGATTGGCTTCTAAACAGTTCCATTGATCAGGTCACCTGGGTCTAACTGTACCAGGTCCATCTATCAGACAGGGCCCGCCTAAGGGTTTGAGCTGAGCCTATAATTCTCCCACTGGGGCTGACTTAGTATCTCCATGGGGAGAGATCTGAAGAGATCCTTTCCAGAGATGATAGGACCTTTTCTTACTGTCAGTTCTAAGATCACTATGACCTAGGGAGAATCAATGATATTCCTTGCCTTGCCTACGAGTCTGACCATCCTTTATGGCATAAACACCTCAGTTTGAATGTTCCTTGGGGTTCAACATGCCCTTTTCTATCTCTTTCTTTCTTTCTTTCTTTCTTTCTTTTCTTTCTTTTTCCTTTTTTTTCAGACAGCTTCTGGCAAGTGTCTGGATTCCAAAATTTTCACCTTTCATGGGTGCTTGGTAATTTTCTTACCTTAGAAAGTCTGGGTCTGTGACTCAGTCTTCACATCATTGTGTTCCTATGGGGACCAGTGAATGTACTAGGACTCTGCACAGGGAAAGAAAGGGAGGCTGAGTTCCATGCTGGGTTTGTTGTCATTGAGGATTATTGCAGGAATTGCATACTTAAAGCTTTGAAAGACTGGTTGACAGATTGGCCCAAGGCCTCTTCTACTTCAACAGCTGCCAGACACTGTTAAGAGGTTAGTTGAGGGCTGCAGTTTCTGGTGTGGACCATGTAGATAGAAACATTAGGGATGGCGTTCCCTGGTTAGAGGGAGTGTCTAGAATGTTATGTAATGTTTGGAAGCCTTGATTTATAGTCCTGCTCCTTGCTGCCCTGGGGCTTATTTGACGATAGGACTTGAGTGAAGGGTAAGAAGACTTGAGTTTGTATGTCTAGAGCTTTCTGAATTAAGGCCGTTCTTGTGGCCACCAGCTGGGGACTGGTGAGAAAGCTGTTCTTCCATTTTCCATTTTACTCCCCTATCGCCTGAATGCAGAACTGAAGAGGTAGGAGCAGAGGAGAGATTGAGAAGGTATTATGATTTCTGTTTAGCAGACTGGATGAGCATGTGGGAAGTGCCAGGGGAGAGATGTTAAATCCTACGAGATCAGATCCTTGGAATAAAGAAGCCTCTCTGTGCCATCTGTTGTGTCCTAGGCTTCTGTTTGTGGGAAGAGGGACCTGGGGACTTGGAAAGAGGTTCTAAACAATAACTTGGATTCTGTGTTCATTTCACGATTCCATCCCATTAGTCCTCTTCAATGGCCTTGTTCTCCCTTCCCTGCCCTGGCCTTCCGGCTCATTGTGTAGGAACCAGTGACTTCATGGAGTTTATCCGGAGCCACCTGCATCCTGCTGGTCTGAAGTCACTTCCTGACTGAGGTGCAGAGGCTGCAGGGAGAAAGTAGTCTTTCTCCAAGAATCTGGGAAATACATCTGTGCTAGCACGGGTTCTTAATGCTCGGGACCTACCACTCCCACCTCTATCCCCGCCCACCCCTTACACACAACCATCACCAAAGACAATGCACAGGACCTAGGTCCCATAAGAACAGCAAAGGCTGATCACAGCAGCTAGGAGAAAGCCGAGAGCTTGAGCTCCACCTCCCAGCCCTGATATCTTAGAATCTATCCAATGCACGTGTCTTTTCCTCCTTTCCCCTGACCTGTGTGTCCAGGGTGAACAGATGTATTCTAGCCCAAGGCCAAAAGTCCCTGATTCTAAGGTTATCTCCCTCTGGATTTTCTTCATCTATGATAAAGATGAATGTGATCTCTGAAGTACCCCAACAACTACAGACTGTGGTCTTGTTTCTTCTTCAGTCCGCTGTTTTCCCTGATAAGCTATTCATTTTTTTTTAACAAGTCCACAACCTAGGTTATATTTTATTTTTTATTTTTGCTGTTGCTTTTGAAACAGAGCTTCTCTGTTGTAATTCTGGCTGTCCTGGAACTTACTCTGTAGACCAGGCTGGCCTCCGACTCACAGAGATCCGCCTGCCTCTGCAGGAGTGCTGGGATTAAAGGTGTGCGCCACCACCACCCAACTAGGTTATATTTAAAAAAAAAAAAAAAGCAACAATACAGAAACTAAGCAAAAGTTTCTGTCAAGATAAAGTGATAAAATCGAGACTGGGACTATGGCCGGACCCTAAAAGCTGGGCTCTTGACTACTGAGAGTCAACTACTTTCTGTACCATTCTCATATCCCCGCTTCTCAGTCTACTTACAACAACATTGTAGAGTTATGATGTTTTGGTGTAATTGTTTTATTTTCCATATATGCAACTGAGAAATTTAATATGGTTTGGTTTAATTTTGCTTGGCGCAAGGGATTGAACCCAGGGACTTTCACATGTTAGGCTACAGCACTTGGGTTTAGGGAGGGGATTTTTAGTTTTATAAATTTAATTAACTTATGATTGTGCATGTGAGTATGATGTTCTTGTACGCATACACCATGGCATGTGTGTGTGTGGAGGTCAGAGGACAATTTTTTGTGGGGTCAGTTCTTCTATGTCTCTGTGGTTCCAAGGATTGAACTCAGGTCACCTGGCTCTCAAAGCAAGCACTTTACCTGCTAAGCCATCTCCCCAGCCCCTCCTTGAGTTTTTGAGACAGAGTCTTAGCTCAGACTCTTCGCCTCCTGAGCACTGGGATAACAGGTACATGCCAACACAGCCAAGTTCAATGTTTATTTTCTTAAGAGAGGATCCCACTAAATTGCCCAGGCTAGCTTTACTTCACATCTTCTTACCTCAGTCTCTTAAATAGACAGGCCTGTGCAATCAAGTGTGTGTATGTGTATGTATGTGTGTGTATATATATATGTATATGTATAGATACAATATATATATGTTTATATATACTATATATATATACACACACACATACATACTGTGGGGGCCAGAAGAGGGTGCCAGATGCCCTGGAACAGGAGTTACAGGCCACTGTGTTGACCAGTGTGGGTGTTGGTAAGAACCTGGTCCTCTGAAAGAAAAGCAAACTGCTGAGCCATCTCTCCAGCCCCTACAGTATGATTTCTTAAAAGCATAGCTTCTTATCCCATCCACCTCTTGTTTGCCTCCTTCCCCACTGGTTTGGGTATGAATTCTGAGCCCAAGGTTTCAAGGTCAGAAACCTGGGGAGCCTGAGGTATCATACGGGAACAAGAAAGCCCAAACCACTGCCGCCATGAGGTGAGGGGTGGTGGAGTACTTGCTAAGGGCCTGCTTAGATAAGAGTGGCTGATCCTCCAGTGACCAGGGTCATAATAGCTTGTCCCTTATGTAGTTCAGAGAGATCAAAAACTGGTTAGGAAATGGCCGTTACTAGAAGGCAAAGGGAGAGCTTCCAGCACCGCTGAGGAAGAGGTAGGTGGTGCTGAGGGGCTCTGGATGGTCTGCCGGCGCCCTTCCTCTCCCCAGCTATTTTTGGTCTCAGTGACCTGAAAGTTTCCTGTTAGTGGGGATAGAAACGGCAGGACAAATTCTCATTACTGAGATGAACGCCAGGAGTCCGACAAGTCACCTGACCTTCCCTGCTCCCCCAATGCCCGTTTAAAAGTAGCACCACTGGGGATTGAACCAGGACGCACATAGGACTGTATACCTCTTTTCAGTTATTTTAAAATTGTAGCAGGGTCTAGCTAAATTGCCCACGCAGACCATGAGCTTGCTCTTGCCTCTGGAGCAGATAGATTCACAGTATGGGCTCTTCTCTCTGCCTCTGCCCCTCTCGGACCCAGCTGCCTAGAAATTCCAGGGCTTTTTTAGCCGCCCCAGGTGCTCTATTAGTTTGAATCTTACCTCATAACCTATCCCTTCGTACCCATGCTGCCTGCCAATTCTTGGATCCGTCACTAAGCGAGTTCCTGCTTGCCCAAGACTAGTTTACCCACCACCAGCCCTCAGATGCAAATCTTGAAAAGTGAATGGCCCTCCACCGGCAGAACCCTCGCGGTAGGTTCCTTGTCACGTGGGACCTATCGTCCTCACGCCCCTCCCTACGCATGCGCCCCTCTCTCTAGAACAATGCTGTAAATCCCGCCCAGCCCCTCTGGATCCGCCTCCTACTCTGGAGCCCTGCATCCTAATTGGCGAGCTAGGGGTTGGATGTTGGCCCACTTAGGCAGGTGCTGAATCCTCAAAGATAACAAAATCCGCACCCAGACTACCTCTCTTCAGGGTTGTGACCCGAACCTAGTTTTGCTCTATGGCCTCTAAAGAAATCATCTGACCTGGGTCTGGATTCTGAGCTGCGGGCTGACAGCCCTGTGGCGGTGGCAGGTCCCAGCTCGTAGGCCTCCCTCCCCTTGCGGGAAGGCGCTGGCGCCCCACGCTTTACCAGTAACTTCCTAACGACCAGCCTCTGCTTAGCGCCGAGCGTCCTGCGGGGTGGGTGGGTAGTCCAAAGTGGGCGGTTTAAAGCCCGCATCAGGCCAAGCTTAAGCTTAGGGGCTGCAGCTTTGTTCCTTCCCGAATGGCGCGCAGGGCTGAGCCCCCCGACGGGGGCTGGGGCTGGATGGTGGTGCTCTCAGCGTTCTTCCAGTCGGCGCTCGTGTTTGGGGTGCTCCGTTCCTTCGGCGTCTTCTTCGTGGAGTTTGTGGCGGCGTTTGAGGAGCAGGCAGCCAGAGTCTCCTGGATCGCTTCCATAGGGATCGCAGTGCAGCAGTTCGGGAGTGAGTGCTATGCCCGGTGCGGTGGCTTGACACCCTAGGCAAGGAGAGGGAATTCGGGGACCCTAAAAGGGAAAGGCGAAGGGTCGGGAGGATGCTGAGGGACGACGGCGGAAAACACCTCGCAGAACCCCTTCCAATTCCCCAGGCCCAATAGGCAGTGCGCTGAGCACGAAGTTGGGGCCCAGGCCCGTGGTGATGACTGGGGGCGTCTTGGCTGCGCTGGGGATGCTGCTTGCTTCGTTTGCTACCTCTTTGACCCACCTATACCTGAGTATTGGGCTGCTGTCAGGTGAGACCCTGGGCCAGGGCACAGGTCCAAGGCTGGGATCTTAAGCTTCTGGATTTTCACCTCCTACCTCTGTCAACAAAAGACTTAGGGAGAACCTGTGCCCTGAAGGGAATTCTTAAGCCGGATGACTAAATCAGAGAAAACGAATCCAGAAAATACAAGCCCAAACCCATTGGACTGGAGTGTAGAGATTTCTTTAAGATTGTGCTACATAGTACATAGCAACTGAAATAGATAGCACTGGCCTATTTTTTTTTTTTAAAAAAGGCTTTCAGTGCTTATCAATGCTTATGCACCTGGGCAAAGGAAGGCCAACACAGCCAGAAACGGGAGAGATGGGAACACTCTCTCTTGTCTTCCCAGATCCCAGGAAGTGTGTAAACCCTATTTTGCAGATGAGGTGATTGAGGCTGGGAGAGTAAGAACACACAAGGTCACACTGCTAGAAAGTGCCAAAGCCAGCACTAAATTAACCCAGGTCTGTGGGAGTCCAACGCAGGGGTTAGTCTGATGGTAGGTAATGTTGAGATTATTGTATGCCTGCAGCCCCTCCCGTTTTTTTCTTTTCCACAGGCTCTGGCTGGGCGCTGACCTTCACTCCCACCCTGGCCTGCCTCTCCCGTTACTTTTCTCAGCGTCGATCTCTGGCCATGGGGCTGGCACTGACCGGAGTAGGCCTCTCCTCGTTTGCATTCGCCCCCCTCTTCCAGTGGCTGATCAGCAACTATGCCTGGAGAGGAGCCCTCTTGCTAGTGTCCGCCCTCTCTCTACACCTGGTGGCCTGTGGTGCTCTCCTGCGCCCACTCTCTCTGACTGAAGACACTGCTGTGGGTGGCCCTGGAGCTCAGCTCACCTCCCTCCTCCATCATGGGCCCTTCCTCCGTTACACTGTTGCCCTCACTCTGATCAACACTGGCTACTTCATTCCCTATGTCCATCTGGTGGCCCATCTGAAGGACCTGGGTTGGGACCCACTGCCTGCTGCCTTCCTACTCTCAGTGGCTGCTATTTCTGACCTCGTGGGGCGAGTGGCATCTGGTTGGCTCGGAGATACAGTCCCAGGGCCTGTGGCACGACTTCTTATGCTTTGGACCACCCTGACTGGGGTGTCTCTAGCTTTGTTCCCTGTGGCTCACGCTCCCACAACTCTGGTGGTTCTGGCTGTGGCCTATGGCTTCACATCAGGGGCCCTGACCCCAGTGGCCTTCTCTGTGCTTCCTGAACTGGTGGGGACTGGAAGGATTTACTGTGGCCTGGGACTGGTACAGATGCTAGAGAGCATCGGGGGGCTATTGGGAGCTCCTCTATCAGGTAAGGGAAACGGGGTTGTCAACTGGGCCAGGAATGTCATGTTGCATAACTGGGGGAAGGAACTATTCCCACTGTGTATATGTTATTATTCTCCTCTAGTATGTTACAGTAAACAGCCCGCAGAGCCAATCATAACAGTCCTGAGGTGGGTTCACGGGAGGACAGAATTTGGGTCTAAGGAGGTCTGAGTGGAAAGACAAAGAGGAACTCAGTGAAACTGCAGGCTGGGTTTCTAGAAGACCCCACCTGACATAACACGCCAGTCTTTTTTCCTTTAGCCCACTGGGCTCCTGCCCAAATGTCTGAAACATCTGGTTAAAGTTCTCCATGCTCAAGATGCTAGAACCTTCTGATCTTTGACACCTTCCTCTTAACTATTAACTGAAGGCTTAGAAGCGTCACTGTTGCCAGAACAAAACACACAGATGTGCTTGACTTAACATGGCTCACCAGAGACCTACAGGCTGGTTTGGAGGCCCTGACTCCGGGAGGATGGTAGCTGAAATGACCTTTTGAGGCTGTTTAAGAAACTAGAGTCCCATATTCATTCAGTCCTACCTTGGGAGTCCCAGCTCTTCCAAGACAGTGGGTCTTCCTCTGCCCCCAAATGAGTCAAAGCCATTAGCCCCAGTGTGCAGATCACCCATGTGTATTTCCTTTTCTCTCTTGGACTCAGGCTACCTCCGGGATGTGACAGGCAACTACACGGCTTCTTTTGTGGTGGCTGGGGCCTTCCTTCTTGCAGGAAGTGGAGTTCTTGTCACCCTGCCCCATTTCTTCTCCTGCGTCTCAGCTTCTACCTCTAGATCCCAGGACCTTGTAATAGAGGCACCAGATGCCAAAATCCCCCTGCCCAAGGCGGAGGGGGTGGGAGAAGACTGAACTCCACTGAGGCAGTGCTGGTGGAAAGCCGTGACAGTGACAGAACCAGATCTTCTGCCCCATCGGGGTGTCCCCAGAAGCACAGTGCCTTAGGATTCTTGATCTGCTTCTGCTTCCTCCAGAGCAGACCCGGAGTTCCTGCGATTTTTGTGTGCCAACCTTTTGTATTTTGTTGGGGACTCTCATATCACCTCCTTGGCTCTCCCAACCTTTTCCGAAGGATCCAGGAGATCATTCCACTGAGTTGTGAATCAAATGTGGAAATCAAAAGCCAAGAGTCTTCTCATGTTTTATATGTGATTTCTGGTGTCCCTTGGATATAAAGCAAATAAGACAATAATTGTAACCTCAAAAAGAGCCAGGATCCAGGTGCTTGGGGCACCTAATAGGGTCATGACTGAGTAAGGAATGAAGATGGCCACGAGCTCTGGTGACCCAGAGTTCTTCCATCCCTCTTCTCCACGATCCCTGTGATACAGAGGAAAAACATGAAGAGAAAGGCGTGTGTGTGGAGGAAGGTGGCCTGGGAGCAGAAGCTGGAACCGATAAAGCTGATGCCTGACCTAAGATTCTGTGCTTTTGAAACAGAGTCTCACCTTGTAGCCCAGACTGCTCTTGAACTTGAGTTTTCCTGGCTTTCTCCCAAGTGTTAGGATTACAGGGGTACACAGCCAGATGGATTTTTGTTTCTCTTAGGCTAACAAAGGTAGATCAAAAATGTAAGAAAAAGTATGAGGTTTGGGGACTGAAGAGAAAGCTCAGCAGCTGAGAATACTTCCCACTCTAGCAGGGGTGGTTCACAGCCACCTGTAATTCAGATCCAGGGGATCCCATGTCCTCTTCCGGCTTGTGTGGGCACCCCCCACCCCACACACCATAAATAAGTATCAGTCTTTCTAAAGTAGGTCTGGAGAGCGAGCTCAGCAGTTGAGTGCTCCCCCTCCTCCCTGTGCCTGTTTGGCTCATACCATCTACACCAAGTAGTCACAGCTGCCTCCAAGTCCAGTTCCAAGAGGTCTGGTCTCCACAAAGGCACATACATAAAAATAATTTTTTAATGTAAAGTATGAAGTTTAGGTATACCCACCCATAACAAATTGAAAGTAACTAGCTCACAACTTCTTAAAGACCCACTTAAGGTGAGGATTTGGGCAAAAGAAAACAGGTTGATTGGACAGACATCCTTCCTCACCAGGGCTCTGGGGCCTGTTGCTTTCAGCTTGTTTTTTGAGAGATCTTAAGGAGAGATTTCAGGGTCCTAGATTGGCTAATGGAGGTTTCAAGAAAGTCAGATAACAAAATCTTTATTAGGGAATGGGTTCAAACAAGAAAATGATCAACAGGTGGTATCCCGGATAGAGTCGGCGCCCCCTGCGGAGAGCAAGGAGACCTGCGGAACTGGGAGCAGCTCTCCCCTCTCTGGGGGAGGAGTAGCCGGAGGGGAGGCTGGGCGGCAGGTGGGGAGGGCTCTGGGCAGCCCCATGTAGATGAAGCTGCCAGAGAGGATGAAAGAGCTGCACACCAGGAAAGAGGCACTGAAGTCTCCTGTCTTATCCCTTAGGAAACCTGAGAAGAGGGGTGAAGGAATTTAGAAGCCTGGCACCCCAGGGGCAGAAGACAGTCTTGAGTGACTCTGCAGGCTTAGCTCTTACCTGACAGGGGAGGGCCCAGGAGTCCCCCGAGGCTCATCAGCATCATCACCAGCCCTGTGGCCTGCACCACACCTCCAATGCCCACTAGCCCCGGGAGCACACCGAAAACCAGTGGGGCATAACTCCCGGCGCTCAAGCCGTAGGCCCCGGCCGCGGCTAGCAGAGGAGCCCCCCAACCCTCCTCTGTCCCCTGAGTGGGCACTAGTCCCACTGCCAGCACCCCCAATCCAGTCAGAGATCCAAACACAACCAGAAGCCGTGGAAGGGGCACCCAGCCCTGGTCTGCCAACCATCCGCTGACCAATCGAGCACTCGCATCTCCCACTGCAGCGACAGCCACCACCAACGCTGCTCCATAACCCCCCATGCCCTGATCTAAAGCGTGGGGACCCAAGTGCACGTAGGGAACGAAGTATCCGCCCCCAATCAAGGCAGTGCCCAAAGCAAAGACTGAAAAGGCCCGGCGCTTGAAGAGACCTAGGCCGAGGGCAGCTAGTGGGGTGCGAGGTGGAGCCAGGGGATCACCAGAGAGCGCTAAGGGTCGTAGCAAGGCACCACAGGGTGTGAGGTGGAGGGTGACAGCGCCAAGGAGGAGCAAGGCACCCCTCCAGCCGAAAGTATCAAGGAGGAACTGCAAGGCAGGTGCCAGGAGCAACGAGGATGCCCCGTTACCGGTGAGCGCCAACCCTACCGCCAACACCCGACGGCGGGAGAAGTACCGAGAGAGGGTACCCAGGGAAGGGGCGAACACCAGAGCCCAGCCGGAGCCTGCAAATGGACAGGACAGGATGAGGGTTCGGGGATGGCTTTCCTACATTCCTTAGTCCTGCTTCTCCCCTGTGTGTGCGCGCGCGCGAACACACACACACACACACACACACACACACACACACACACACCACCTTGTTTGGTTCCCTACCCCACAAAAAGCTCCTGTCCCCATTATCACCCCTGAAACATCCCATTCTTACCAGCAAGGAGGCCCAGGCCGAGGTAGAGGTGCAGGAGGCTTCGGGCGAAAGCCGAGAAGACCAAGCCAAGCGAGGTAAGGACACCCCCAACCATCACCACGGGGCGTGCCCCCCAGCGAGTGCTCAGGGCGCTGCCCACTGGGCCTAGAAGGGGGCGGAGTCAACGAAGACATGCCCGGGGACCCCCAAACTATCTCCAACACTTCTCATTGGCTGTTTTGCCTAGCCTGGTAACTCCTCCCTTTGATCTCAAGACCCTCTTCTAGAACTTGGTTCCACCAGCAGCTCTCAGGTTGTCTGGTAATCAAGTCTGCTGTCTCCCATAACTACATTCACGGCCTCTCCACCCGGTTCCCGCCTCCCACCTCGGGACCCCCCCTCACTGGCTGCCTGCTGCACGGCCAAGGCCAGGGCGCTGACCCACGCAGTGTCCTGGGCGCTTCGTTCAAAGTGCTCCGCGAGGTCGGGGAGGGCAAGGCCCAGGGAGCGTAAGAGCCCGTAGGAGAGCCCGTTCACGGCGAATGCTGCGGCTGCCACCACCCAGCCCCAGCCCCCGTCCGGGGGTCCGGCCAGCTTGGGGGTCATCGCCGTCTGCTGGGGTGGGGAAACACCTGTGAATGAAGTCTCCACGCCTGGGCCTCCGCTAGGGAGCTGATGACCCTGAGATCCGGCCTCGGGCTGCTCGCCCAGGGTGGGCACGTCGCCCCGAGCATGGGCGCGGGAACCAGGCCTAGGGATAGAAGTCTTGGGTGCGCGTGAGGTCCTGGGATGGGGGACAGCAGGATACCCCAGGCCCAGGGGCTCCTCCTTCCCAAACCCTCTTTCTCTTACCCGACCTCTCCCTGCGTTGGGGATGGGGAAAGGGCGAAGGTGGTGGGTTCGGCCGAATTTTCTCCGCGCTTTCCAGGCAGGCAGTGTTCTACCAGGCTGCCAGACAGTGCAGAGATGGAGCCCAACTTGGACCTGCTCTCTCTGTAAACAGAGATCACCGCAGGGGCCCGAGCCACCTGGGAGCGAGGTGGAGGTGGGGGGGTGAGTACCGAGGGCGGGGGCAAGCGAGACAGCCAATCCACCAAGCCCGGGCTGAGGCCTGACGCTGAGTCCCACGGGGATTGAATTATCCACACGCAAACCCCCAGCCCTGGATAGGGAACCGTGAGGAATGAGTGTGCCTGGTGGCCGCGCCCCGCCTCTCCCCGCGACTCTCGGCGCCGCGGGGCTCACACCCACGCACGCGTGGACGGCTGCGCACGCAAGAAGAGCCGGGTTGCAATCCCTATCCGGCCAGCTGCCCACGCACGAAAATAGCGGTGGTCTCCAAAGCCGAAAGAAAAGAGTTCTTCGGTTCTCGGGTTTGTGCTGTAAACCTTCGGTATCGAGTCACTGGCCTCCAATGGGCATTACTAGCATGTCCTCACGGGGGAAGGAAGCCGACTTCTCAGTACCAAAACGTGATGTTCCGGGCAGTCTTTACACACTTTATCATTTCATCTTTACAATAGCCCCATGAAGGAGGAGCTATCCTCCCCCATTTTACCCAGACGAAGTAACTGATGCTTCATGAGGTTAGGTGATCTACCCCAAACCTGTTCAGCTTCAAAAAAGAAAGTGGAAATATTTAAATTTAGATTTATCCTACTGTGGGGCCATACAGGGACCTGGGAGTGAAACAGAACCTGCCACGGTTGAGGGAAATATCCTGGAGACCGACTGATGTGAACTGCCCTGGAAAGGGCAGAATCCGTGCAGAGCCACAGTGCGGAGGATCCTAAACCGAGGATGGCTGGAATAGATGAGATCTTTGCCCCCAGAATCGCTAAAGATTTGGGCTAGATTTTTAAAAGCAAAGTGAGAAACCAGAGAAGTGAATCCAGGTGTTGTTTTTTTAAGACTTTAATGAGCATTCTTCTTTAAGGGTCACTTTTGCATTACTTCAGCCATTTGACTCAATGACTCTCTGGTTTAATCATTAAACAATGCCATTGAAATTTCAAGTTTGCAGGTTGGTGCATCTACCGACCCACAGCCACACGATGGCAGTGTTTCCTAACTGAAGTATCTGCCTAGCTAGGGACGAAAAGCTCAAGTTGTGAACCGGAAGACTAAAGAGCTAGTGACCCTCAGTGCCACACCACTGTGTGTAAGGCCCCAGTCATTTAAGGTAAGCCAGGCTACCTATCCATCCCACCCTCTCACCTGGAGGAATTCGCTTCTTCCCCATCCCGTCAGAACACCTACCCTTTTCTCAATTCTAGGTTTTACCACAAGTGGTTTTTCTCTGCTGAAATGTCCTAGTATAAGAGGCCATGAAGGTCTGAGGTCCTGCTACACATACCTTAGGAAAGTGACCTCTACTGGTTTCACCAGCTAGGAGTTGTCTTTGTGAAAGCCGTCCGGGGTGGCAGAGCCTGCAGGCACTCAGCCACCAGGGAGGTTTTCTGAGAAGACCGGTGAGGGCACTGCTGTAAGCTGAACCAGGCCAACCGAAGGAAATCATTCTCTCCATGGTGAAATATAGCCAGGGAGGAGACTGGAGCCTGCCTCTAGGTCTGGGTTGTGCCGAGTAATGCTGTACATTTTGGCTGGATACAAAATCTAAAAGCCCAGGACTATTGGTTGTGAAAGGGCATTTCTCTCCCACCTCATGTTCTTAGCCAGAGTTGTGTGTGGTTTATGGAGGTCAGATAGCATTGGAAGAACGGACCCCCAACAAGACTTACTGAGCTTGACTTTCAGCTTTATTGCTTAGCTACCTGATTGCAAGCAAGCGTTTCCTCATTTTAAAAATGGTTATAATAATAGTTACCTGATAGGGTTGTTAAAGGGATTAAATTCGTCATGGTGTATGCATGTGTAAGTAAGAGACTTAGAAAAATGCCTGAATATGGTGTGTTCTAGCTCTGTGGTCACCACGGTAACTCAGGCCAACTTAACTAGATTCTACAGCATTACTTCCCTTTGCCAGGAGGCTACTTTAGACTCAAAATTGATTTAAGGTCAAGGAACCACATCAATCTGGTTAGTTTTAGTAGAATCATATGGGTTATAAGGGATGAATGTTTATAAAAGAATTAAGTAGAAATCATGACACCATTCCTTTTTTTGGGGGGGGGAGGAGGCAGGAACTTGTGAAGTCTATGCTGCTGACCCCAAGTTCACTACATAGCCAAGAATGACTATGAACTTCTGCTACCTCTCATGTGCTGGGATTACAGGTAATCCCCTTTAAATCAGTATGCAACCCCACATCTGGCCATTTCTCCTTCCAAGCAAAAGTACAACTGTGTGCACTGCCAGGAATTCTGTCTACTGTGAAGATTTCCCCTCACCAGTGCCCTTTAAGGGTCCGTAGTCAGGGACTGGAATACTGCAGCTGTCCACTTCTGGATGGTGCCTGCACAGCATGCAGAACATTCATAAATCAGGGCCTTCTCTTCCTTCGTCAACACATCATAAGGCACAGCCGTGAAGCTGTTCATATGTGTTTGGGGACCTAACACATTGTAACAGAAGTAGGTAACAGGCATCTGGGCAACTTCTTCATGTAACAGGCTTGTACCTGCGAGACCTGTTTGGGCCCAATTACATATATACATACCACTTCCGTTTGATAATGAATTGCAGCTGTGCATGTCCAATTGCATGGCTTGGTGCGTCCGATAACACTCAACTCGTGATGAGCAGCTCAGGTTGAATGGTGACCCGGTGTCCTATTATCAAATGTTCAGTTTCCACTAAGGCCCAGTATCAGGTCAACAGCTGCTACAGATGATGGAAAGCAATGGTCCAAAATCCCAAGTGCCTCCACTGTGATTCACCCATAGGAGTCTGCCAGAGACTCCAAATACCAACCCTATTTGCCACTGCCACCTCAAGTACCACTGAGTCTTCTGGATCATATGGCCCAAGTGGTACAGCAGCCTGGACAGCAGCCTGGACCTGTCGAAGAGCCTTCTCCTGTTCCAGGCCCCACACAAAGCTAGCAGCTTTCTGAGTGAGTTCCTTGGTATAGGGGCCGGAGTAACACACCCAAATGAGGAATGTGCTGTCTCCAGGATCTAAATAGGCCCGGTAAACGTTGTGCTTCTTTCTTTGAAGTAGGAAGGGCCAGGTGCAATAATTTCTCCTTCACCTTAGAAGAAATATCTGTGTACCCCACACCACTGGACTCAAGATTTCATTGAGGCAGAAGACCCTGGAATTTTGGTTGAATTTATTTCTCATCCTCTGATTTACATGTGTTACCAATTAGTTCAAAGTGGTTACTACCCTCTGCTCACCTGGTACAATTAGCATAATGTTGTCAATATAGCGGCGTGGTGTGGTATTTTGTGAAAGAAAAATGTGAACACTGTCCTTTTAAAGTAAGTTATGATACAGGGCTGGAGGATCAACACACCGCTGAGGTCTAACTGTGAAGGTGTACTACGGGCCTTGTGAGGTGAAAGCAACTTGTTTCCGGTGGTCCTTACATACATGTGCTAAGATAAAAACCATCCTCTGGGTCAATAGCTGCATACCAGGTGCCAGGAGATGTGTTAACGTGCTCAAATACAGACACCACATCTAACACAGCAGTTATGATTGGAGTCGCTACTTATCTGTGACATTCAACTGTCATTCTCCATGATCCGTCTGTCTTCTGCACAGACGGAACAGAAGAGTTAAAGGGGGATGACTCACCACCCTGCATTTTCAAGTCCTTGATGGTGGCACTAGCATCTGTCATCCCTTCAGGGATGTGCCTTTTTGTTGTTTGTTTGTTTGTTTGTTTTTCTTCCGGTGCTAAGACCTCATTCATGCAAAGCAAGCACTTCAGCAACTGATCTGTATCGCCAGCCCACGGAATCTTTTGTCACACACACATATGTATAAATACATACATTTATTCTTTTCCCCCAGAGACTTCCTGCCTGATACAGAGAGCTTTGTTTTTTATCATTGTGGTGTTGTTTTTGTGTGTGTGTGTGTGTTTTCCAAGTTTGTGAGAATATGCTGATTTCCTTATCACGACTTTAAAACTGAAACAGGAATCAAAATAAGCTTTATTCATTTTTATACAAGATTTTTGTTGAATGGTAATATACACCTATAATCCTAGCACTCAGGTGGCAAAAACAGAGGGATCACAAGTTCAAGGCCAGTCTGAGCTACAGAAACAGTTCCAGGTCAGCTATACTGCCGTGGAACTCTGTCCTTCAGGGATGACACAGCTCTTGCCATCTTGCCATCTGAGCAGCCATGGCGTCCTGTGTGAGATGCACACTAACACTTCCTTATGGAGGAAAGGGACTCACAAAGTTCACATGGCGACACATGGGTAGGTCACCAGGAGGCACGATGGCAGTGTGTGGGGTTCTCACAAGGCCCCGCCTTCTCCTGAGGATATGTAAGCACCAAGCAAGTGCTGCATAGAAAGGCTCTTCTCTGCTGGGATAGCTGTCAGTGCCTGAACTTTCTTAAGTTCTTTCTCACTCATGCTTCTGTAGTAATCTCAATTAAATTCATTGACTCATCAAGCTAGATTTCAGTGGCACCTTTTTCTGGAGGGGGGAGGGTTGTGCGGGGGTAGGGGCGGGAGGGTGGCGGGATCTTGCCATGTAATTCTGGCTGGCCATAAACTGGCTATGTCGTAGAGCAAGCTGGCCTCAAACTCACAGAGATCCGCCTGGCGATGAAACTGGGACTAAAGTATTGGGGTTAAAGGTGCTTACTTCCATGCCTGGCTGAAAGCATTTCTTTCGTCTGTCCTCGGTGCCCTATCTAGGGTTAACAGACTTTTTTTTTTTTCATCTCCCTATGTAAATTATGCTCCAGTTGGCACCAAACAACCATGTGACAGAACCTAAGACTTTGGGAGAAACTGTTGCTTGTCACCGGGTATGGATGATAAGACATGCAACCGAAGATAATCTGTTGGAAGATGGAGCGTTTTCAGAGGCAATCCCTGCATAGTATGTCATGGTACCGTCTTGCTGTAGTAGCAGTTACGTTGTTGCTGCTATGCAATTAAGGCTGTGTCATCTGAAGGTGGATGTCTGTGGAAGGGACCCTAGTATGACCATCTGCCCCTACACGGTATAGGATGGCACACCTCCTTGATGACTGGAGTCTGCCACATAAGTATGAGAAGCATCTCCCAACCCCACACATGGCTGATGGAATAGACAATACATTGCAATCCCCCAAAGTGGCACATATGGGAGAAGTTCATAAGAAGGCTTTGGTATCAGTTGTGTGATATTTTGGTATCAGGCGTGAGTGTCCTGAAAGATGTCTCAGTTGGTAAAATCACTTGTCACCAAGCATGACGACCTGAGTTTGATCCCCTAGCCCCGTATGGTAGAGAACTGACTCCCAGAAGCTTTCCTCTGATCACAAATTACACACACACACACACACACACACACACACACACACAGCTGTCTATGTAGAAAGGAGTTGCTCATGTAAGGGAGGAATTGCAACATGAAAAAGACATTTGGATTCTGTCGCTTTCAATAGTCTCTTAATGGTAGGAAATGTGGTAAAGCAAGAGGGGAAACATGAAGGCATTGACTTGCTGTTTCTTAGGGGAGGCGTGTGAGGGATAAAAGGGAAAGAGGATACAAGTTAGATCCGTGTTAAATAGCCCCCACCCCGGGATAAAAAAAAACCAAAAAACAAAATGTGAACCCGTAAGAACAGTCAGAGTGAAGAGAACAAACGGTGGAGAGAGAAAGGGAGAGCATGAGGTAAAAGTGACAGGAGATACCATTCAGGCCTAACCTTTAGTGCAGAGGAAGGGAAAATCTATGATTCAGCAAGCAGGTAGAGAATCTAAAGCCAGTCCAGTGCAGAAAACCCATGATAACCAGAGACTACTCTCATCTGCTTTAACTGGGAAAGACTTAACCTAAAAATTATACAGTGCCTCAGACCCTGGCTGGTGAGAATTTGGGACATGGGGTGAGTGGAATCAGTCTGAATGCCATGGAAGCAAAGAGACTTGAGATACAGCTACTCCTTCATCCCCGACTCAAAGATTGTGTATCTGAAACAATGTGGAAGAAATCAGTCCTGTTAGGGACACTTGGTTATTACTGGCTGGGGTCCCTGTGAGTGTCAGAGACTGGAAGATGGTGGAGGAAGGACAAGCATTACTGAGGGACTTGGGTGTAGGAAGGCAGTACTTGTGGTTAAGTTCCCCAGACCTGACTGTGTGCTGTGTGCGCAGGAAAGTCAGGACAGAAGCTAGAGCAGCAGGGACCTTGGGCCTGGCATGGGCCCTTGATGGTTTTACTGAGCCCTGTGGTAGGCTATTTTCTTTACAAGATAGGAGAAGCATTGGTGGGTCTGAGTGATTGTTGCTGGCATGTAAATCATGTTCATAAAGTGCTAAAGCAAGCAATACAGGACGAGAAGAAAAAGCAGACACGGGGCTTTTCCAGGTCACTCAAATCGCAAATGTAGCAAGCTTTTTGTGGAGCTGGAGTCCCTAGGGGGAAAAGCTGTCAGCAAGGCAAAGTCAGTGCTTGTGAGCCTCCCGAGGGGCAAAAGGGGTAAATGACTGAACAGTAAGTGTGAAACAGAATACATCATTTCCAAGGGGTGGGCAATTATCTTACCAGAGGATACTGTACACATTTCTTCTCCGAGGATGGAGGTTGCTCACCAAGCCCTGGGCCCTTTTGTCAGGCAGATGTGACTAATAGAAATGCAGCAGCCACTCTGAAACCTATCAGATCCAGGAAGCCAGAACCTGTGTGGCAAATAATAGTACAGCCCTGCTCCTGGTTGGTCCCACACCAGACGGAGCAGTGTGAGCCAGACTCACTGAGCCCTTCCGAGTGAGGAGATGTGTGGAGACATTGCAGCAGCATCCAGGTGAGGAAATGGAATGGAGATGGAGAATGACTGTGGGACCTAGAACCTTAAATCAGATCGTGCCTCTATGATGCCATATCCAACATTGCTCTTTTGAGGAACCAACTGATGCAGAGTGATGGAATATTTTCATGCTGTCTTGGGATTTACTGTTGCGGAAGTTTATTTTTAGTTATATATAAAATAATTGTTTTACGCACTGTTGGCTGAAGGGCTACCCTAGGTCTTGGCGTTTTGTATTGTTTGCAGGTGTTGGATTCATGTGGAGGATGTTTGATTGCTTATGATCTGTATGTGCTATCAGTAGAATAGCTGAGCAGTTCCGGATCAATAAAACACCTGAACTCATGCGCTCAGGGTCCCACTGTTGAGGATGGCACTGACCAGGACGGTGGTTCCCTCTGCTGACATCTGGCAGAGCTTGTATCTATGAAAATGCCTCCATGTCTCCTTGCTGAGCCGCTCCACAGCAGCTTATGACTATACCTTACTAACATTTATTTTTTCTAGCATCCCCATAACTGCTGCATCTCAAGATCAGTTGGTACTTGCTTGAAATGGTTAGTGGTAGACATCTGAGATTCTGCTCACCCTTTGTAAAAAGTCTTCACTATATGATGCTAGCTTCAGAGTGTTTCACAGGTTTAGAAAAGCACTGAGTGGTGCAAGCATACCTAAAGGAGGAAGGATGGGAAACAGCACACTTGGTGCAAGATCGGGGCATAGTGGTATTATTTGGGTTGAGGGGTGTTATGGTTGCAGAAGGTGTAAGTGACATCTAACAAGATGATTGACAAGAATCCCACAACAGTCAGTGCCTATACGTTAAAATGATGGTTAACGACTTTGAATTAAGGTCCCCTGACTGAATGGGAAAAGGCACTCCCAGAAGCTATAAGGTTATTGAATGAAAATGTCAGAAATGGGCCTCCATCTTATGGATGTTGGTCAGAATTGTTCTTGAGCCCCCCTACACAAGGCTGGCTATTGCCACGGTCTTTGGCTGCATGCCAGCACTAGACTTTAAGACTCTATTGCCAAAGACACCACAGACTTTAGTTACAGGATATGGAGAGATCAGATTGAAATCGAATTCAGAGCTCCTTCCTCACTGGCACTGGCTTTTGCAGTGCCCGAAGGTGCTCTGCAGACCACAAGGGAGAATTGTCATCCACAGTCTTGTTTGATTCTGGACCCCGAGTGCCAGCAAGATGTGCCCACTGGTATAAAAGTGGCACAGCTGTTGTGAGTGCAACCAACTGCTTTCTGGCTGGATTTAAGGCCCACTCTACAGAAAGGGACGCATATCTGGTATTGTAATGCAAAAATCCTTAGTGGAGAAGTTACTGCTGTTTCCTGAAATGGATAAGGCGTACCTGTCAAATTACCTTGTAAACACTTATGTTTCCACACCTAGGTTATTGCTCTTGGTCCTGGCCAAGGAAGCGTCTTTATACGTTAGTTAGAGGTGACTGTGGGAAGTATGCGTGACTATTGCGATGGTGTGGTGGACCAGTGCTCAGCCTTGAGTGGGAGAAGATAATCACCCATATCATCTCCAAGGCTCGAGCAACACGGCAGAAGAGAGAGTGGTAGGAATGTAAGAACAGGAGAAAAGGGTGGAGTGTTGTGGAACTGTGTGCTCTGGACATGTCAGAGCTGTTTCTATCTTGGAATCGTGTGACTGTCTGCATGAGACACTCACGCGATCAGGCCCATTAATATCCCTGTGTGGAAGTGCACAGAACTCGCAAGGCTCACAAGGTAGCATGAGTGGTGTTTGAGGGACTCATGAGATGTCTCCAGCGCCCATCCTTTCTCCAGGATGCCAAAGTGACTAGTACTTGCTGGAAAGGGAGACTTTTCTTCCATGGTGTCACCCATCGCTGGCCTATGCTCCTGTAAGTAACTCCAAATAAACTCATAATTTCACCAGACTGGATTGTTCTCTTTGTTCTGTCATCATTGTGCTGACTGGGGGTGAATAGGAGTTTGTTCACGTCTCCCCAGGGAAAGTCATACACCACTGTAACAGAAGGCCCTGTCTGAAAAGCCCTATGTGTATATGCATGTCTGTGTGTGTATGTGAATTTACACACATCTGTCATGTCCATTACTAGAACAAGGATACATGCACAAATAATATATAAGTCTTTTCTCTCCTAGCTTCCACAATCAAAGCAGAGAAATAGTCACAGAAAAGAAATCTCAGCCAAGAATAAATAAAAATACCCTGTAGAGTGGCACACAGGAGGAACGGATTCATCTAGCTTTGGCCTGTTTGAGGCCTCACAGAGGAGGATCCCTTAGACAAGCCCCGGAAGGATAAGTGATGCAGAAGTTTACTTTCAGTTATGTTTAAAATGGTTGTTTTGAGCATTGTTGGGGGAAGGACTGCCTAGGCCTTGGCATTTGTATTGTTTGCAGGTGTTGGCTTTATGTAAAAGGTGTTTGATTGCTCGTGATTTTCACGTGGTATCGATTGAACACCTGAGGCGCTTCAGTATCAATAAAAAGCCCTGAGATGAGAGGCTCAGGGTTCCACTGTCCAGGATGGCACTTGCCATGATAGTGGTTCCCTCTGTTTGGGTCCGGATCCGGCAGGGATTTATCTATGAATACGCCTCCTTGTCTTATTTGCTGAGCCACGCAGTAGGTGTATAACTACAAATGGCATACCAACATGGTAGACAGAAAGCAAAGAAGGGCATAATCCAGCTAATCCAATGTGGAGACAAGGAAGAACAAGAAAGAAACTCTAGACCTTGCAGAGCCCAGTAAAGCACACTCAGAGCAATTCCCAGAGGACAGAGACTAAGGTCTTAATGAAATCTTCTGAAGGAAGAGGAGCGTGAGGAAGGAAATAAACCTCTATGAAGTGAAAATTAGGTGAGAAAGAGGACTCTAAAGTGAGCCACAGAGAGAGGCCTCTAGAGAAAGAGAAAGCTGTGTACAGATAAAGGATACTGAGAACACTGAGAAGTCCTGGTAAAGTACAAGATCCTTGGCAGAGGTCGTCACAGCATTAGAAGGCAAGGTTCCCAATGATGGGGCAGACCCCAGTGCAAGAAAACAGTGTGGCTGTGTGCGGCACACTCTGGAAGCTAGCCATGCTCCCTCCTACCACTGGCAGCAGGAGGCTTGGGGAAAGGAAAACCAGAGCATACTGCCCTACAGACTGAGTCTGCTGGTAGCTTTTATGTGTGTGAAGCTCAAGAAATTGTGTTTGAGACCTATGAAGAAGGTTGAATGTTTTCCCGTAGCAGTGATGGAAAAGAACACCAAGCCACCATGATGTTTCAGCCAGAGATTCTTCCCACCAACCCAGGACTCCCTGATGTGGAAGCTGGGGCGGGGGGAGATTGGAGCTGAAAAACCCTTGGTTAAACTGAACAGTTTGTTGTTGTTTTGTTTTTCTGCAAACCTAACTAAGAGAAAGACAAGTGGTCAGGACACTGGTGAGGCAGTCCTGACAAGACACATCTGCTATGGTGATGAGAACTCCACCCCTGGAGGGAACCCTTCCTGCAGACAAGGGTCACCTGTGACGATGTTGAGGAAAACATCTTCTGACACTGTGAAAAGCCTGAGCGATGTTAGGTTTCATTTGGTCCTGTCCTTGTGATTGTTCCTTTTGTAAATAGTTTTGCTGGTGTAGTGTTGAATTGTGTTGTAGAGATAAGGCAAAAATTTTATCATCTTTACAGAAAGAGGGAATGATGCAGAAGGTTATTTTTAGTTATGTTTAAAATGGTTGTTTTGTGCATCGTTGGCATTTGTACTATCTGCAGGTGTTGGCTTTCTGTAAAAGACGTTTGGTTGCTCATGCTATCAGCACATGCTATTGATTGAACACCTGAGGAGCTTAAGTATCAATAAAAACCCCTGAGATAAGATGTTCAGGGTTCCACTGTCCAGGATGGTGCTTGCCATGATAGTGGTTCCCTCTGCTTGGGTCCGGGTCCGGCAGGGATTTATCTATGAAAATGCCTCCTTGTCTTATTTGCTGAGTGACCCAGCAGGTGTACAACTACAGATGAGTAGGAGTTTGCCAGATGAATGAGAGGAGTAGGGAGTATTCCACGCAAGTGGCACAACTTGTAGGGAATTGGGAAGGCATGAAGTAACATGACATATCGTCTGCAGAGATGTTAAAAGGTTCTGTGTAGGGCAGTCTGTGTCAGAGTCCTGTCTGAAAGGCCTTGAGGCCAAGCAAAAGAATGTAAATGTTTTGGGGAGCTATTTCCCCCTAGTTTCCACATAAGGAGGAGTCACTAAGTGAGAAGCATGGGAGAGCAGAGTCATGCCACACTCAGGGGGAATGTGGAGGACAGGCTCTCACACATCAGAAAGTTCTTGAAGCATCGCATTTAATGCTGAAAATTCAGAGAGAATTTTACATCTCACTTTGATGAATATTTATAGACAACTAATGCTTAAAGTGACTGGACACATTGCCTCCTCATTTCTTCAAGAAAAAGAAAGCACTCCAGGAAGATGGACATGTTTGTTCCAAGCCTCTGTTTGCCCTGGCACACTGCCATTAAGGGAGACAGACCCACAGGTTGAGCATAAGGACTCCTGGAACTCACCCCAGACCACACCTAATCTGCCTATGGTATTTGTTTGTTTGCATGAGATAGGGTCTTGTTCTGTAACTGAGACTGCTCTGAAACTCATTGTGTAACCCAGGCTGGCCTCAAACTCATGGTCCTCCTGTCTCAGCCTCCCACATGTTAGAATTACTGGAATCACCAGCACCTTAGCTTGCTGTGTTAGTCTCCTTCAGAACACTTGTAGCTTGCCAGGACCTTGTCTGTTTTTGTCTTTGGCTCTTCATTCCCCTGTGTTGTTCCTACCCCATGAGGGCAGGAAGGTTGGACCTTAAATTTTTAATCTCTGTGTCTTTCACATCCAAAGGTGGTAAAGGTGGATGATGAGTTGCTGATTGAGACAAATGCCCAAAATGCAATGGCTGAGCAGACTCAGGGCCTAAGGTGCCACGGCATGTGGTAGTACTGACCTGGGTGCCTGCCCCTGTGGAGGAAGCAGAGGTGGATAAAGAGCCAGGCGAGGGCTTTAGGAAGGCCATAGAGAAGATCAAGGACTGTATAGACATTATTTATTTTGGGGACACAGGATCCAGATGTATGGCTACATTAGTGAACTCTAAAATGGTTGTCATAGGAGCCCCGTGAATTCTGCCTGCAGCCCCTGTGGAGTCCCATGCTATCCTAGCTCTCCCTGTGTACACACATCAGGGGAGCTATCTGCAAGGGGGGCTGGAGTGGAAGAGGGGAGCAGGGATGCCTGTTGTGCATAGAAACACTGCTGTTTGAGGAACTCAAGACTAGTTTCCAGTATTGGCTTGGCCAATCTCGGGCTTCGAAACTTAACAGATGAGCCTCTCGCCCCCTCAGTCCCCAATCCCCCCATCTTCCCCAACTCACCCAGTGACCAGCCTACAGAAAGTCAGCCTGGAATTCAGAATTCAGATGCACAGCCTGAAAAAGAATAGAACCTGGGAAGGAGGCAAGGACATATCACTCCAGTGTGAGGTTTGAGGTCAGAGAAACACTGCTGAGATAGGTAACGAGGAGGAAAGTTGTACACAGGAGCAAGTCTGCTTGATGACCATACAAATCGGCCGCATAGAAAGCCATACTGAGTCCCCTGAGCCTAGGAGAGTGTGTGTGTGTGTATGTGTGTGTGTGTGTGTGTGTGTGTGTGTGTGTGTGTGTGTGTGAGTGTCTGTGGTGCTGTTGACTGCATTGGTCAAAGCCTATGCTGGGATGGGAGTCCTACCCCACATGAATACCTCTCAGCTCCTCTACCAAATCTGTAACCATTGCCTCTTCCATTCCAGTCTCCATCCATTCCCTCTGTCACCTCGGCCCGCTTCCTATCCCTGTTAACATGCTGACCATTCGTATGAAGGAACCGTGTCCTGAATTCCTTATGAAAGCAGTCTCTGCCCCAACTTTACTTTTTGGTTCTAAGACTTTGGCCAATGTCTGTGTTAGAGTTTAAAAGCCGTGTCAGATTGTTTAAAAATCTATGAACAGTGCTGGAGACATGGCTCAGTGCTCTTCTGGGAGGACTCGGGTTCCTGTCATTCGGATCAAGCAGCTCACAAACACCTGGAACTCCAATTCCAGGGGATCCAACACCCTCTTCAGGCCTCCCAGGCACCTGCATACACGTGGCGTACAAAAACTCACGTAGGCACTCACACATACGCATGCAAGGAAATCTTGTTTTCTTAAACCCATAGACTCTAACATAGTTAAGAAAGGAATGATTGGCTACATAATACTGTGTAACTCACAAAATCACCAAGAAGGCTACAGAAATAGGTTTGTCAAGACTGGACTGCTGCAAACCTAAATGGGTTGCTCAAGCCACTGCTACGACACTAGGTGTCGCTGTTGGCAGCCTTCTGCAAACACTGGTTCTAGTGACCTTTGCTACTCTTCAGAAATGTTCTCTGCTTCTTGGCACCAGAGCTCCCTGATTCAAGTTCGAAGTCATGGTCCTGGCCTCTTCAGCCCTAGTCCTTGGTGCTCATCCTCCATTGATGGAGCAGCAGGAAAGCAAACACCCAGTGTTTTCATTGTCACCACATAGACAGATTCTGCCCCCTACCAAAAATAATAAAGTAAAGTCACACCCACAAGTGCACATCTGCCACCCCAGATACTCTGGAGGCTGAAGTGGGAGAACTAAGTTGGGAGTTTAGGACCAGGACAGGCAATACAGAAAGAGCAAGACATTTTCTCTGAAAAAATAAATGAATTAAAAACAAATATTAAAAAACAAAACAAAAAACTTGGGAGGTGGTACATGCCTGTGATTCCAGAATTCATGGGGGCTGAGACAGAAAGATAGCTCCCAAGGCCAGCCTGGGCTACATAGCAAGATGTTGTCTTAAAAATAATACACTGGGAGGACCAGCGCCTCCTAGTGGTGGGCAGCACTTACCCTGTGTCTCTGCTTACTGTCAAGAACTCGCTTTCCCAGAAGCCACTCACTTCCTGCGGAGATATGACAGCCAATCCAGTATTCAGATTCTGAATACGAAGGATCCTCTAGGTGCCGCCTACTTGACTTATAAGGGAGCACGGGGCCAGTTCTCGGGACTGCACCATGTTTTTTTTTTTAA
This sequence comes from Cricetomys ansorgei, assembly GCA_026225945.1. Taxonomy (NCBI): domain Eukaryota; kingdom Metazoa; phylum Chordata; class Mammalia; order Rodentia; family Nesomyidae; genus Cricetomys; species Cricetomys ansorgei. The sequence continues at coordinate 3,545,624 of JAMJFZ010001899.1, forward strand.
TTGGACAGTTCTGACGTCAGTATGTAACCCGCGGAGAAATAAAACTGCTTTGTATGGCCATATGCAGGTCTCTAAGTGTCTAACTGGGCTATTAACATGAATCTAACAACACAAATAAATGAACAACAAGGTAGGGGACCTCTGAGAGGAAGGGGTTCAGATTCAGGGCTGCTCACAATGTCTTTTAACTGTTTTAGTCCAAGTAAACAGATTGTTTCCATCAGAATGGACTCTGAACCATGGCATCAGCATATTCGCATCTTACAATGCCAGCCGGAACCTGGTGACTTATGAGAAGTCAGAAGCTTATGGTTCCCGCCTCCCTCGGTTCCTAAGCATCTATAAAAGAAGGTTAATAATTTCAACCAAGGATTATCAGTGACACTTCAACGAAAAAAAAAAACAAACTTGTAAGGGACCCATCACAAGTTCAGGTACACAGTAGGTACAGGACCCATCACAAGTTCAGGTACACAGTAGGTACACTACCTACTTGTATGGGTGCCCTTCCATTTCATTTCATGCTAAGTTTTTCGGTTCGCACCCCTCCATCTCCACCCTCTGTGCCCCAGGTCTCTGTGCCTTCTGTGCCGTCTGAGAAGGACAGTCAGACAGGCCAGAGGGGCCAAGAGTGAGTCTGTCATTTTCTTTGTACTGTGCCCATCTTTTCAGTTACCATTAAGTTTTCTGTGCCTATTTATCTACCTTTCCAGTCCCAAACTGGTAACCTCAGCATGCAACTTACTTGGCCTCTTAGAAGGTATGTCTGGATAAACCCCATATAACCCCATTGGCTGCAGTGGCCAGTATCTCTACCTAGCTGAGTCATGTCAACCAGGACTAGAAGCCAGAAGTGGGAGGAGACAGGAAGTCAGATAACAGGTTTCCCTGCCGCTGCGGGAATGTAAACTAGACACCCTGTGGGCATTAACCAACCAGAGCATGCAGAAGGTCAGCATTGCATGAAATAATAATACTCCAGGCAAAAACATCCTTGTGCAACACTCCATCCAAGGCGGTCTTCTGGGCCAAGGAAGAGGAGAAGCCTGTTTTCTTCATCATGGCAGATGCCAGGGTAAAGTGAAGTTTGGCTAAACCTGGGAAAGTCCCCAATCTACAGGTTTCTTGATCTGAAAGGCTGTCACACCCTCTTCTTGTTTATCCATGGAGTAGATCTCTTCCCTTTCAGTGCCTTTGCTTCTGAAGTTCCTCTTATCTGCCACAGATCTCCTTTGCCCTTGTCCAACCCAGTGTCATTTCCTCTGAAAGCTTTCTTCAGCTTCTCTGTTTTTCAGCCTTTCAAAAAAACCCTGGCAGCCTCTCTCCTTGGAGACTCCTGTTTTCTAGCACGTTCAGACAAAGTTTCACTGAGCTTTATGTAACTGAATTTCAAACTCCCATCTGAGCTCCACTTTCCTTGAGTCATAACCAGGAGTCATTTGCAAGGAGACTGCCCCTCATTCAAAATGTATTTGTGAGGGTGGTGTCATGATCTTACCTGGAGGTGAGGCTAAGTGAGGCATTGGGCAACTGGAGGCATTGTGCTTTATAGGCAATGTGCTTACACTTTACTGGAATTTGGGGGATAAGAAGTTGGTGTCAAGGGCTTTAGAGCAAATGTTTCAGGACCGGGACCAATGAGTGTTCATAGCCCTGAGCAAAGCAAGACTGGTTCTATACAGTACACAAGCCTGCCTTGTGTAAAGCTGACTTACCATGTTGTCTCCTCTCTTTCTCTCTCTCTCTCTCTCTGTCTCTCTCTCTCTCTCACCAATCACCACAATTCTGAGCCAAATTTAAATCAAACTTTAATGAAACTAATTAAATACTGGCCAGTACGATGAACTCTGTCCAGGATCATTTTAGGGTTCCCACAAAATGGTGCCAAGTCACTTCTGCTGGATGCTTATAAAGGCAGAACCCATAAGGCCATGTACTTCCCACCAGGTCCAATCAGAGGCAAGCATCATATCCTGACGCACTTCCTTTCTGGGCGTCTCCCACCTACAAGTGACTAAGCATATCTAGTGTAGTTGGAGCATCTGCAGTACAGTGGATTAACCAAGCTTGCTAAGGGAATCTACATGATATCTCACGTGAACAATCCCCACCCAGCATTCCAGGAAGTTATCTGCACTTGGGCAAGTGGGGATTATGGGATTTTCTGTCTTTTTGTTTTAGAGATATGTTAAGCACAGTGATTAAAATTTTAAACATAATTTTAGCTCTTAAACTTTCTTTCTCTTCCTCCTTTCCCTCCTCTTCCTTCTTCTTTTTGGAGGGAAGATCTCACTGTGTTGCCCAAGCTGACACTAAACTCTTGGGCTCAAATGATCGTCTCACCTCAACCCCATGAGCTGCTGGAAGCTACAAGTGTGTGCCACCTCTCCTGGCTTCTTGGTGGCTCTTAGGAGGCTTGTGGTTTCTGAGTTTATTTCCTTGTTGTCCTTAGGCAGAGGTGACTTGTCCCTTGGGTAAACAGGAATTAGAGCTAACCTTTCCCAAGTGTTTACATAAATGCTTGAGAGGTGAATACCTTTATAGACTTAAAATACACAAGGAAAAATTCTAAAATAACGAATGCTTAGATATGTGTCTACCAAACATAACACTAGTCAGTCAACCCCTTTGTTAGAGTCTCTGTTCCTAAAGTGTCATTATCTTGGAAAACAATTTGAAGGCTGATTTTCTTTTCTCATTGCCCAAGACTTCATTTCACATCCATTTCATTATGATCCATAAAGATGGATAAGAAATCAGTTAAGACTAGACTCTGTGAGCTCTCTGTAGATAAAAATATTTTTTTAAACATTGTATGTTCTTTCAAAAAATTAGCAGTCACTGAGCCTGGCAGTGCAGGCCTATTAAGCCTAGTTACTTGAGAACCCAAGGCGGAGAAATTGAAATTTTAAGACTTGCCTGGGCTATGGAGTGAGATTAAGGCCAGTCCGGACACTTTAGTAAGTCCTTGTCCCAAATAAAAGGTAAAAAGATCAGGCATAATGGTCCATGCCTTTAATCCCAGCACTCTGGAGACTGTAAATTGGATGACAGTCTGGTCTACATACTGAACTCCAGGCCAGTCTGGCCTACACGTCGAGACTCTGTCTCGGAAAAAAAAAACACAAAAAACCAAAACTCAAAAACAAAAAAACAAAGCTAAAAATTCCCGAGATACAGCTTGACAGTGGAGTATTTGTTAAACACGTGTGAGGCTCTGGGTGCCACATAAAAAGTATTAACAGTAAAAATGTTATATTCAGCATGGGATATGAGTGTTTTAATACACACAATCTCAAGAGATACTGTCAAATGGTGGTTAGAATATAAATGGGAAAAGGGTACTTACTGCCTGGCTTCCAGCTCTGCCTTAGCCGCCTAACAGCCACATGAAGGAGAGAAAGTATTTAATCTTACCGTGTAATGATTCCCTAATCCATTAAAAAGATGAGTCCTGTGGTCTGAATGTCTATATCCCTCCAAAATCCATGTGTTGAAATCTAATCCTTAGGGCAATAGTATCAAGAGGTGGCGGCCTTTCGAAAGTAATTAATCGAAGTTCTTGTGAATGAGATTAGTGTCTTTGTGAAAGGTCTGAGAGCTTGTGACTCCCTTCTGCCACAGGAGGACTCAGCCAGACCATACCATCTGTGAAGCAAGAACTGCTCTCATGAGACACTGAATGTGCAGACTTTCCAGACTCCAGATTGGTGTCCAATACATTTCTGTCATTTATAAATTATCTGGTCTACAGCATTTTGTTATAATATCTCAAATGGGCTAGAACATCTAGTTACTATTAGCAGAATGTGTTAGGATTGTCCTGGGGATTGAATGAGTTAATATTTATAAAGTAGTGGGAGAAATTCCTATAAAGAAGTAACGCTATTTAAGGGTTTATGTAAATAGAATACGGGTAGGTACTTAGATGGAGGTAGGCAACCTTGTGATCTGTGAGTGTTTAAGACTTCAGGAATGTTCTGCCCATTTCACCTGTGAACCTGGGGAAAAGTGAAGACCCCTTAGCCACGGCTATGAGAGAATTGGGTACACTTGTCTCTCAGGTCCCAAGCAGCAGGAAAACCCGGGACCAGAGGAAACGGCCCAGTTTGAGTGTACCTCTTACTTGGGCTACTCTATCTTTTGTTTCATTTGGGGTTTTGGTTTTCTCTTGAAACAGGATCTGAGCATCCCAAATTGGCCTCCAACTCACTATGAGGCTAAGTCTGACCTTGATCTAATCCTCCGGCCTCTGCCTTCGGATACTGAAATTACAGGCTTATAGCACCATGCCCAGTTTTATGTACTTCTGGAGATCAAAGCCAGGGCTTCATGAATGCTAGGCAAGCACTCTACCAGCTGAGCTACATGCTCATCTGTACATCACCTACTGAGCAGTCTCCGGTCCTGACTGACTCTGCCTGACCCTAAACAGATACCTGCTTATGATCTGGCTTCCTCTCCCATCTGTTCATATCATTTCTATCTTTGTCTCCTTCTATCCCTTTCCGAGGGCCCAGCGATATGCTGGTCCTATCAGGCCCCAAATACTAAGAAAGATGGTTTAGATACCATGGCCTCCAGAGGCTGTTCTTAGGGCAGAGCGGTGTTGAGAGGACCTTTAAGAGGTAGAACCTAGTGGAACGTCTTTAGGTCAATCAGAGGCCTGCCCTTAGGGTGGGCTGTGGGACCCCATCTCTCTGGTTGCCTATTTAGAAATATAATCTCTCCCTGCTGTTCATGTTCCTGTCATCTGTTACATCACCAGAGCCAAGCCTTGAATCTCTAGGACCAGTATCACTCAGGCTCCCAGACATCACGCAAGCATCACGCCAGAACGAGTGCCTCATGATGTCAGGTTCAAGTGCTTGTTGAACTCTGATGGAGTCAGCCATGCAGGCAGATTTGTAGCTTGTGGTAGCCCGGGCTCTCCCTCACCCCATCATGGAGAGTACTACGAGCAGCAGTGGCAGCCACGGGGAGAAGTGGCTCCAGTCTGGTATGTGGGAAGGGGCCAGGCGGGTCTGGTGGTAGCCTGAAGGCCAGTCCCTTGTGTGGAGACTCAACCCAGAAGATAAAACCTTTTTCAGCTGGGCTATCTTGTTGTTGCTCAGGTTCAGGGTGATCCAGTGCTTTAGTATCACATTTAGGGCAGGACCTGCTCAAACTCCAGACTGCAGTGCACCTTTCCACCCTCAGCACCATCGTCTTCTACATTGGCTTTGTGCTTACAGCCCAAGGGTATTGCTGCAGCTCGTGTTATCTCCAACCCGGTCAGTGAGGGCGCGCTATGAGCATCAGCTACAGCCACAGCCACAGGAGCAGCGGCTCCAGTCTGGTGGGCGGTGAAGGGGCCAGGCGGGTCTGGTGGTAGCCTTGTCCACCTTGGGTGCTTTCCCATGGTTGCCACAGCTTCCATTGTTCACCTGCCTGCAGAGCCCCCAGTTCTGTGTCTCTTTGCCACACATAGCTCTATTCTCTGGGTGGCAGTTCTAGCCTGGCATTTAGTCATAGGGTGGCCCAACTGTGGCGCTAGCCTCCAGGTAACCTGAGTACTTGTCCCACCTGACTTCCTTTGTCTGCCATCTTGGTTGTGCCACCGCCATAACTGACTCTGTTTCCAGTTCAGTTTCTCTCTACCTGGTTGGGCGAGGATGGGGTGAAGGGGGTAGCAGTGGCCCCAGCCTCTCAGGGGCATTTCCGTATCTGTCCTGCCATGATTCTAGCTCCATATCTCTGCTGCATGCCCTATGGTATTCTGCCATCTTTCTGCTTTCTATTCACGAACAGTTGGTTTTCCAGGTCTGCTGCCTTTCTAACCATCTTTAATTCTTATATTTTTGGTTGTGAGCCTAGCCTTTAACAACTAAGCCATCTCTCCAGCCCCACCTTTAATTCTTAAAGTTTTCCCCACTAGACTCAGCAACAGAATAGCCTCTCCAGGTCCATGAACTGGTGAGGGAAAGAGGCAACTATAGTGGGGGTAGGGGACAGCAGCTGGACCCTGTGGGACTCTGCCTACTGCCCCCCCACCATCTTGACTCCTGAAAGCCCAGGGTCCATTGATAAGAATGAAGACTTTGGAAAAAAGAAAACATCAAAGCTGGGCTGTGGTGGTGCACGCCTTTAATTCCAACACTCGGGAGGCAGAGGCAGGCAGATCTCTGTGAGTATGAGGCCAGCCTGGTCTACAGAGTGAGTTCCAGGACAGCCAGAGTTACAACAGAGAAACCCTGTCTTGAAAGACAAAAATAAAAATAAAAGCAAAAAGGAAAGAATGAAGACATTGTAGATTATGCGGCAAAAAACAAAAACCAAAAACAAAACAAAAGTGTTTGTTGGCTAAACCATCTGTGAACTGCTGGTACCTGAAAGACACAGAGAGGCTGGAAAACCAAGGATTACCCAAGAAGAGCCCATTTCTGGGTATCTGGTTCCTTTTTTTTTTTTTTTTTGGTACAGAGAGACAGAGTCAGAGACAGAGTCTCACTCTGTTGCCCTGCCCAGCTGGCCTGGAACTCACAGAAATCCACCTGTTTCTGCCTCTTCAGTGGGGGATCAAAGGTACGTGCCACCATGCCAGCTGTTTGTTACTATGGATGCGATTTGTTTTCTCTGATTTTAACTACCAATTCCACTCTCTTCCACCACACATATCCACAGAGTGGATATCCTAGACAACTATAGCCACATCTGAAGTTCTCCTGGCTTCTGGCTGGACTCTACAACCCAATCTCTCCTCTGCAGCAAAGTGAAATTTTTCAGTATTCAGTTCTGCTCATAGGGCAGAATCCTGATTCCTTAACCAGGAGCACAACATCTTTCGTCATATTAACACTGGACCGTAAAAGGTTTTGTAAATACCGCCAAAATGTAAATGGTATTTTTTTTAAAGACCATATTTAAAATGTATCTAAAATGTAACGGTTTTTCTTCTAAAAGAGGTGTGGGTTTGGCCATTTGAATCTGGGCTCTCAAAAGCTGCTTTTCTCTTACTGGCAACTTGACTCCGCCCCTCTGTTCCCGGCTGCTTGATTTCTAAGTTGTAACCTTTTAAAGCTCAATTAGCTCATAGGGTTAGGGAGGAAATGAAAGGAGAGGAAGGAAAGAGAAACCTTTACAGCCCTTTTCTGGCTATCTTAATCTGCCTATGTCTGGGGAACTGAACTAACTGTATCCCACTCTGGTTCAGCAGTTACTGAGAAGATCTAAATTGTAACTTTTCTAAAACCTCAGTTAGTTCAATTTATCTGAGCCTTATTTCTGCCTGCTTCACTATCAGCTTTATTTCTGCCTGCTTCTCCTATCATCAGCTTTTGTGCTCGCTTTCCCTATCCTGCAACAACTCTGCTGTAACTCTCAGCTCTAACTCTTAACTTCCTACTGCCAAACTACCTTCAACTACCCCTCTTTTATACCTCCCTCCAAGCCGTTCCCAGAAGTCCAAGCGGCATGCAACCACACGGGGAGGGGCTTTTCCCTGGCAAAGCTTCACTCTACACTGGACACTGTTGGGATTCCCTCTCTGGTACCCTCAGCTCCAGTCTTGGTAGATGGGCCCATAATTAAAGGATGGGCAACAAAACCCTGTTTACAAATTAGATGTATCATCATGCCAATAAATTCTGAGGTGCTGGATGAGTTTCAGCATAGACTAAATTTAAAAGAAAAACTTTCGGGGCTGTAGAGAAGGCTCAGTGGTTAAGAGCACTGGCTGCTCTTGGAAAGGACACGAGTTCAGTCCCCAGCACCCACACGGCAGCTCACGACTGTAACTGCAGCTCCAGGGCATCCGATGCCCTCTCCTGTCCTCTGTGGGCACTGCACATGTGTGTCCATAGCTGCACATGCAGGCAAGACACGCACATAAAATAAAAGTAATGAATCTTTTTTAAAAACTTAGTAAGAAAAGAATAAAACTAAATAAAATAGGCCTATTAGGAAGTTTGTTACATTACGAAGGTAATTTCTTTAAAAAGAAAAGTCTTCTAAAGAGAAAGTCACCAAATCTATTTAACTTAAACAAAAAATAAACAAGATACTCCACAGAGCTTCTATTCATCAGCAATTTCTAGAAATTCTAGCAAGTACAAAAATAAAGTACATAATTATAGACTAAACACCTAGAAAATATGAAACCCTTAGTATAAAACAGCAGAACTAATAACAAACCGTGGCGAGATGGCTGGACACAAGCTGTATGGGTGTAAAATGATACCTTTAACTTCCTGTGCTAACAACAGGGCAAAGCCCACTACAAAGCTACCTAAGGTAGGTTAAAAAGTATGGAAGAAAAAGATCTTTTACGTTAGCAACTTAGGTATTAAGAAAGTGATGGGGATCGTCAGATCTAAAGCGTGAATCACAAGAGGGAAACAAAGGCTGAGCACTCAGAGACCATAAACGCAACAGAGTCAAGGGGATCCCCATGTGCGTTACAGAAGACCAGGTCTTAGGCCCACTTAAGATGGAGGGAGGATCATGACAATAGGCTCAGAAAAGACCTCAAAATAGGCAAAAGAAACATAGATTGTCTTATATCCACCTCTGGGTAGAGAAGGAAAAAACATCCCATAAAAATTTCGAACTAGTACTGGATATGGAGGCATATGCCTTTGACCTTAGCACTTGGGAAGGAGAGGTAGGCAGAGCTCTGTGAATTTGAGGCTAGCCTGGTCTACATAAGAGTTCCAGGCCAGCCAGGGCTACATTGTGAAACTCTGTCTCAAAAACAAAAGCAAGCAAATAAACAAACAAACAAAAACAGAAATGCCTGCTCCAAGTCAGAGCTCCATCTGGAGTTCAAGCTACCCACTGAGCATTTATAGCAGAGTACTGTGGGATTGGACAGGCCCCAGACACTCACTGAAGTAAACACAAGTCCTCACTGGAAGAGTATACCATTAAACCATTCTTGAAAATTTTTAAAGAGACAGAGTTCTAAACACTAAAAACCTTGCAGCTTAGAGAAACACCATAACATATACTCACAAATCACACACAACACAAGGCTAGGAATTGCTAATGAATCATCAGAGATAAGAAATGACAGAATTAGACACATGTGGAATTTAGATGTTTGAATTTTCCAGAAAATAAAAATGGGCACATATAATATACTTACATAAATAGAATAAAATTTGAAAGCATGAACAAGAGAAAAAGATTATTGTCAAAACAGTGAGCTTTCTAGCTGGGACTATCAGTAGTTGCTGCCACTATTTCAGGTCCAGTACATGAGTCTAGGGTCAGAACAGGCCCATGATGTGGTAGTCTAGTGGGGCCACATGCCAATGGTGGTTAAGCATGGGGCTGCAAACATACATATAGTAGACCACTTCCGCTTACAGGAGTGGAGCCCCCTCAGGTTCCAAATGGAAGACCAAGAGTGTGACTCATTGCCTGCTATGCTGGAATTCATAAAAGGCACAGTCTGGACATTACAAAGTTGGGGGAACCAGCTTCCAAATGCAGGCAAGGAAACTGGTACGAGTCTCAGATAGGAAGAGTCAGAGATTGTATAACTTAATCCCCCCTTTTTTTTCCTGAGATAAGTTCTCTTTATGTAGCCCTTCCTGTCCTAGAGTTCACAATTTAGATCATGCTAGCCTTGAACTCACAGAGATCTTTTTGCCTCTGCCTCTTGCATGCTAGGATTAAAAGACTGTGCCACCATGCCTGGCCTCCTCTCTACCTTTGATAAGAGTGATGGACATGATCTGACCTTTAAGGGAGATCGGACTGGAGAGATGGCTCAGTGGTTTAGAGTACTTGTTCCTCTTGTAGAGGACCTGGGTTTGATTACCAGAATCCACCTGAAGACTCATACAACCATCCCAACTGCAATTCCATGGAGAGGGATATTTAATCATTTACTCTAGCAACATGGCTACTCTGGTAAAGGATCACATCCAGGGGTCTATATGAAGGGATCACATTTCAGAGGCCTGTGTGGTCTGGATGGAATGTAGAAAGAATATTAGTACATACCTTTAATCCCAGTATTCAGAAGGCAGTGGTGGTGCTTGCCTTTAATCCCACCACTTAGAAGACAGGAATCAGAGTTGGTAGACAGGAAGCAGAGATCAGAAGGTGTAAGTGTAAGACAGAAAGTAACATCTGAGATGAGCGTGAAGGGTAGGCAAAGTGACAAATCAGAGGAAGAGTTGGAAAAGTGAGTCAAAGTGAGGATATGCCCAACTCTCATGATAGAAAAACAAACTCTCAGCTCGGAGAGTCAGGCAGTGTGAGGCAGGCACACAAAGGATAAGACACAGAAATCTAAAACAGTCTGAGGAATCTGAGACAGGCACAGAGGTAGTTTGGCAGAAGAAGTAAGGGTCAGATAGGAAGAGTGAGTTAATTTGAAGCCGAGCAGAGCAATTCAGTCAAAGATTCAGCCAGAGTCTGCCAGAGTCAGAAGAGTCTGATCAGAAACAATCAGCCAGTTCAGAAGGTCAGTCTGAAACAGTCACTTGGAGAAGAATTTGAGGCAGAACAGTGAGTGAGTTGAATCAACCAGAGTCAGAAGAGTTCAGTACAGCTCTGAGTTCAGAAGGAGCCAGTCAGAGTGGCTCAGTCAGCAGTAAGTCTCAGAGGTTTAAACATTCTAGATTTGTTTAAAGACCTGGAGGCTGCAGCCTTCCAGTTCTAGGCTTATGACTAGATTGTACAGAGGCTGAAGTGCTCCAGGGCTAAGGGCCAGGGATTGAGTTAGCCAAAGGATAAACTGCCTTTGAATCTGAATCTACATCTACAGTTCCAGGGGTTCTGACCCCCCTTCTGACCTCCACAGGCACCGGGCGTGCATGTGCTGCACACACATGAAGGCAAAGTGTTCACGCACACAAAATTAAATGACTGTTTAAGGAAAGAAAGATTGTATGTGGTGACAGAGAGCAGAGGCAAAAGGGAAGGACTCCAACCTCCTAAATGGAGTCTTATATTGAAACCTCAATATGGATTCCATTAGTTCTGAAATGGAACTGGTGAAGGTCTTGGGATGAACACAAGTAGTCAAAGGGCAAAGATGTCTAAGGGCAAAAAGATAACTCCTTATTCACCTGTGTCCCCTTGCTGTCAGCAGAGCCCCATGAGGACAAAGGTCAACAGTTCTGCTGACATAAAGGGGCAATGGGTTTCGTTTTCACAACTGACATGGTTACAATTTTTCTACCAACGTCAAAAGCTGCCTGGCATTTATGTGTTCTGTTTCTTATGGCCTTCTGAAACAGAATCTCTGCATTCCCAGTCCCAGTTCTCGGTGCTCAGGGTGTGTGGGTACTCTTTGGACTTGGCTGATTTTAGTGGTGGTGGCTGTACCTTTGTTCTGGAGGGATAGTGCGTCTGTCCATTTTCTTTTGCTTTAGAAGAAGTATCTGAGCCTGGGAACTTTATAAATACAAGAGACCTACTTAGCTCATGGTTTTAGACTCAAGAGCAGAGTGCTGCAATCAGCTCAGCTTTGGTGAAGGACCCAGATGAATTAGGTCATGGTGGTGGGGTCACTTGCGAGAGTGATCACATGGTGGTCCAGGAAGCCAGAGAGACACAGAGGTCAGGCTTACTCCTTCCTCATGCCCACTCTTGTGAACTAACTCATTGTTCAACAGCAACATTAATCCCTTCTGAAGGCAACACCCTCCATGGCCTGGTGGCTGTCCCTTGACACTGCCTCTTAAGTGCGGTAACCTTAGGGACCAAGACCCCAGCACCCGAGCCCTATCCAAAGCATGGCAGATGGTTATCTCGGCCCCTCAGTGCAAATCGACTTGCAGAAGGCTGAGGGTGCTAGGGGAGGAAGGGGCACCCACTGCTTATTGTGTTCTGTTTAATGGCTTTCTTTTTTCATTCAGCAACTAGTCTGTCAAACGGTGATAGATTGTTTCTGCCCACCCCCGTGAAGCAATCATGCACCCTGTGAATAACACACAATAGAATTGCTTCTTAGCTTATAAAACATGACCAGTTATGACTCATTCTGACATTTCAAAGACTAAGAATTCCGGTGGCACCAGAGCAACTTGTCTTCCTTTCTAACCAATGATTCATACGCTTTCTTCAGATTCTGTTAACCCATGTTATTCCTTTCCCCAGAACCTACAATAGACATTGACTATAAGGCATACGTGTATTCTCATTATAGGTGAGGAGCAGGACACACAAGGAACTCAGTGCCTGCCATGAATCTGGGAGTGGATCCGTTAGACAACTAAACATTCAGATTACTGCCTTCCCTGTGAGAAGGGGCTCAAACCCAGGGCCTCCTGCTTGCTAGGGAGTATCTACCACTGACATGAAAGCCCTTCCTTGGCCTTTCTCTTTTCATCACAAAAGAAAGTCTTGGCCTGGAGAGACTGCTCAGCAGTTAAGGGCATTTGTTTTTCCAGAGGACCCAAATTTGGTTCCCAGTACACATGTCCAACATCTCACAACCATCTGTAACTCCAGCTCCTGAAGATCCAGTGCCCTCTTCTGGCCTCCATGGCACCTGCACACATTTCACACACACACACACACACACACACACACACACACACACACATCACACACACACACACACACACACACACACACACATCACACACACATACACAAATACTTCTCTTTCACAAAAGTTTTAAGAGACATATTTTCAAGTGCCATTGGCCATAGCTGGAGCACATGGGTACTCCTAAAATAATCATGGCATGTCCTAATGGACTTCAACCAATCCAATTCTAGCCCTCAGAAGTGAAGAGGGGTGGGGCTACCATGGACTAGTTGCAGCCTCAGACCTGCTTACCCAAAGGAACAGAAAATGACCATCAAGAGTGATTGTCACAGAAGCAGGGACAGGGTAGGGTAGTCTGCAGTGGGGAAGAGGCAGAAAGGAGAGCACAGCAGGGGGCTGGCTGGGATCCAGTTCCCCCTTTTTAGCCTATTAGGTTTCGTTCATTTCCCCGCCCCAGGGTGATTTTCCCAAGGCTGTTTCAACCAAGTGCTGTCACTAGATGACTTAGAACTGTAGAGACTGCTCCTAGGCATCATGGTCTGGGCAGAGCCACACTTCCTTGAGAGCCTGCAGGGGAGTGCAGACGGAAACATTAGCACCTATGACGGATTTCAATAAAGAACAAAGACATTTCTTCAAGATGCAAAACCTGGAGGACTTAGGCAAAGGGTCTGGCCTCCCATGGCTGGACTGACTCTGAACATCTGGCCTCTAGGTCCTTTATTCTTTGAAAGCTCCCTCCTACTCACACAAACGCCTTATTTGCACAAATGACTAGAACCTAACACCCTGCAGAGTCTGCCAGCCGACCTGTCGCCTCTTGAGGTGGGTGTCCAAGCTGGGGAACTCAAGGTCTTCCCTGGGCTGTAGAAGGCTGCAAAGGTGAAAAGGATCCTTCATTTGCACTAAATAAACAGATGGCCTCTTATGTGAAGATTTTAGGGAGCTGTATCCATTGTTTTTAGCACAGAGGTGGGAACAGGTGCAGGAAGCAAGTTTTACAAAAGCAAAAATCAGCTGTAAAAGCCTTAGGAAGCCCCTTCCACCACACAGCACAGAAAGCATGTCTACAGGAACTTCACTCCAAAAAGACAGAGCGTACAGCTATACACAGTATCCAATTCAAATATTCCACTACAGGGGAGAACCCTTCCTTGCTTCTCCCCAGCTTCCTGCTTGGCTTCCAGTTACAGCACTTGAGGGTGAGGCCGGAGTTCAGTGGTAGAGAACTCTCTAGCACTCGGGAGGGCTCTGGGACAATTGCAACACTTCAAGCTCTTCCCTTGACATTGCATAGCCTTCTCCCCAACCCACCTCCTGTGTGTGTGTGTGTGTGTGTGTGTGTGTGTGTGTGTGTCAGTCTGTCTGTCTCTTCTTCTTAGAAGGACATCAGTCATATTGGATCAAGGGTCCAGCTTGCCAACATGACCTAATTTATTATATCAGCAATGACCATTTCCAAGTGACGTCCCATTCTGAGATTAGTGAGTGTGAGGACAGGGGTGAGGAGTGTTGGAACTTCAACAAGTGTCTTGGAGGTTACAGTTCAATGCTTAGCAGAGTGTGAGACACTCTCGTGTAGCGAGTGGCTTCTTGCACTAGGTAAGACCAGAGGTTTTTCTGTAGTTTGTAATACAAGAATCCAATAGAAGGCATTTTGTTTTATTTTATTTGGCAAAGTCTTGCTACAATGCCCAGGCTGGACCTAAATTTATAGACCTCTTGCTTCTGCCTCCCAAGTGCTGAACTAACACAAGTTCCACAGTCCTGGGCTCACCCAGGACTCTAATACAGACGCACAATAGTAGCAGACTACCCGTCTCAAGGTCGAATCCCTCACTTACTAAAGCCTCTTCCTTCCAGAAGCAATCTAGAAACAAAAGTGGTTTATCACTTTCTAGAAAAAAAGAGAAGAAAGAGGTCTTAATAACTCAAAGGTTTCTTTGCACCAATTAAGAGAGCTTCCCTGAGACTTTTCCTAAATTGAAAATTTAATGGTTTTTGTTTGTTTGTGTGCTTGTTTTGTTTTATGTGTGTGTGTGTAAATGTAGCTTTTAAAAATCCCTCTTTTTTGTTCAACCTGTAAGCACCCTGGTGCATCAGCTATGCCAGGTTGCTTGTGCTTCCTCCTAGTCCTTGCCCCATTTCCTGAATATCGATGGTTATTACAGAGTAGAACTGATCACCAATTAGGTAGATCGTGACACACTCTAATCTATCCCAACCATACCCTGAATTTTCTGGATTTTGGAGCAGGGACAGCCTCCCTTTGGGTGCCTGTGACCTGCTGCCCTCCAGTCCTCACCCTCACCAGGCTGCCGGTGTTGGATTTTGTCTCTGCTGTGGGTGTAATGATTACGGCGTGAACTTGGAGAGCTTGTGTGATCTGGTGAAAGTTCTGTTTTCCAGCATCATTTTTTCGTTGCTGCCCATCTTCATTGTGTCTTTGCATCTGTATTTGGAGGGAGTATGTGTACATGTGTGTATGTATGTTTACATGTGTGCAGGCACATATGTATGTAAATGAGTGTTGAGGCCTAAGGCTGATATTGGGAGTCTTCCTCAATGAATCTTCACCTCATTTACTGAGGCAAGGTCTCTCAGCCGAACCCAGAGATCACCAATATGGCTGCTCTAACGTAACGGTTAGCTTTCATTGTCAGTTTGATACAACCTAGAGTCACCTGGGAAAAGGGTCTCAATGAAGGATTGCCTACATTGGATTGGCTTGTGGGTATGCTTGTGGGGGACTGTCTCAAGTAAGTTCATTAATGTGGGAGGACTCAACCCACTGTGGGCAGCACTATTCCCTAGACAGGGGGTCCTGAGCTGAGCACAAACATTCAAGCAAGTAGGCATCCTTTCTGTTGTTGTTGTTGTTCTTATTTTGCTGCTCCTGACTGTGATGTGGCTAGCTGTTTTATATTCTGCCACCTTGACTTCCCTCCTAAAGTAGACTAGAACCCAGAACTATGAGCAGAATAAATTCTTTCTTCCCTAAATTGCTTTTCTATTTTAGTCAGGGTATTCATCACAGCAACAGAAAGGAAACTAGGACCTCTAGCTAGCCATCCTGCTCTGGTTCCCCGATCTGTGCGTTCTGAGGGCTAGACTTATGGGAGGCCTCTGTGCTCTCCCAGAATTGGCATAGGTTCTAGGGATCTGGATTCTGGTCTTCATGCTTACTCAACAAATGTTTTATCCTCTGAGCCATCTCCCCAACCCCCAGTGTGCCTGTGTGCGTGTGTGCACACAGGGGGCGTGGAGGGAGAGGGAGGAGAGGGAAAGAGAGTCCTGTGTGCAGGTGCCATGGAGGCAGAACAGGTCATCGGATTCCCTAGAACAGTACTGTGATGGCTATTCTTAGTTGTTAGCTTGACTATATCTGGAATGAACTACAATCCAGAAATGGAGGGCACAACTGTGAGAGATTTTTTGCTTTGTTTGAAGTTGGTGAATCCACTTCTACTCCAGACCTTTGAAGTAGGAAGACACATGTCTTTGATACGGATCTTGAGGAGGAAGACAACCTTTAATCTAGGTCATATCGTCAGCTGGAAGTCTATCCACATAAGTAGGAAGAAGCTTTTGCTCTTTGCCTGCTTGCCCTTTCCTTGCTAGCACATGCATCCCTTCACTGGCATTGGAGCCTACTTCTTTGGGATTTCAGCATATACTAAGGCCAGCTGAGACATCCAGCCTTGTGGACCCAGCAACCACTGGATTCTTAGACTTTTCATTCACAACCAGTCATTGTCAGATTAACTGGACCATAGTCTGTAATTGATCCTAATAAATATCCTGTGTGTGTGTGTGTGTGTGTGTGTGTGTGTAGAAACAGAGATTCATTCTCTAAGTTCTGTTACTCTAGAGAACCATGACTAGTACAAGTACTTAGATGGTTGTGATTTCCTGATGTGGGTGCTGAGAATCAGGTCCTCTGTAAGAACAGCAAGTGCTCTTAAGAATGAGTCATCATCTTCAGTATAAATATATGAATATATATATATATATACACATGAATATATATATGTGTGTGTGTGTGTGTGTGTGTGTGTGTGTATATATATATATATATATATATATTTATATACCATAAACTTGTCATGGCAGTGCACAGCTTTAATCTCTGCATTTTGGAGGCAGAGGCAGAAGAAACTCTATGATTTTGAGGCCAGCCTGTTCTACCTAGTAAGTTCTAGGACAGCCAGGGCTACATAGAGAAACCCTGTCTCAAAGCAAAATTATTTTATTCAGACATAAAATCTGAGCATTTCAGGAGTCACTAATGGAAAAGCTTATAGTAGATAGATCATATTTGTAACAGTAAATGAGGCCTCTGTGTCTCCAGCATCAGGTTCTTGTCACACCACCACCATCAGTTACATCTGTCCACCATCATCAATAACATCTGTCCACATCATCAGTAACAGCTGTCTACCATCATCAGCAACAGCTGTCCACATCATCAGTTACATCTGTCCACATCATCAGTAACAGCTGTCCACATCATCAGTTACATCTGTCCACATCATCAGCAACAGCTGTCCACATCATCAGTAACAGCTGTCCACATCATCAGCAACAGCTGTCCACATCATCAGTTACATCTGTCCACATCATCAGCAACAGCTGTCCACATCATCAGTAACAGCTGTCCACATCATCAGCAACAGCTGTCCACATCATCAGTAACAGCTGTCCACATCATCAGCAACAGCTGTCCACATCATCAGTTACATCTGTCCACATCATCAGCAACAGCTGTCCACATCATCAGCAACAGCTGTCCACATCATCAGTTACATCTGTCCACATCATCAGCAACAGCTGTCCACATCATCAGTAACAGCTGTCCACATCATCAGCAACAGCTGTCCACATCATCAGTTACATCTGTCCACATCATCAGCAACAGCTGTCCACATCATCAGCAACAGCTGTCCACATCATCAGTAACAGCTGTCCATAACCATAATCTTAAATTGGGTGTAAGTAGGAGCATAAACCAAGACAACTAAGCCAAGAGAGTTTCTGAATAAATTTTCAAAACTCCTAAGAGAAGCAGTATCCCAAAAGCCACAGTGGTTCTAGATGGCCACTTATTGGGCCATGAAGGAAAGGAGAGAGAAAACCTTTTTGATATATCAAAAGTTTGATTTTTCATAACAATCAAAGCTTTAGTGAGGCAGATCATGAGGTCAACTCAATAAACACAAGTCCAGAGATGAAATAGCTGTCTCCTGAGAGCAGTACCAGCCTTAGTTCCCAGCCACCAGCGTTCCTGCATCTTCCACTTCATAGGGGACCTTGCTGGCCATGTCTTTAACTCCATCCTTCCTGTGGGGCTGGGAAGGAGTCTGCAGGGCTGTGGAACATGCTTGCTCAAAGCCACTCCCATTCTTCCAAACTGTAGAAGGCTCTAGAATCTAGAGCAACCTGGGGGTACCAGGCAGCCCGGATCATCTACTCTAAACAGCCTCAAGCCTGCGTTCTTCTGGTCCATGGGCTGTCCATGTGGGTCTAGGCGTCTGGGATTGATTATATTATGTATCATACTATAGCAATACTGATATGCTCCTGGAAACATTTACAAGAATTATCTTAAAGAACAAAAATGCTGTTTCATCAAGTAATTTGTGCTTTCTGCTGAGTTTGTCAGGCTTTTAGCCTGGGGGGGAAGCTCTGGCTTCATCTAATCAGATAAGCTTGGTGTTTGGATTCAATTGGATAGTACCAGATTATGGCCACATTGAGGGATGGTTCTAGAAGAGGGGGAACATATTCCCAGTGGGTGCAGTACAATGAACCACTCGCTTTCATTTTGTGTGTAAGAAAAAGTGGTCTGAGAAGGAACATATCAGTCTTTAGGTACGATGATTGGGACACCCATAGTTATGGAAAGTTCAGGGGCAGGAAATGAAAGAAGCAGTTTGTGCAGAGGAGAAACAATAGACGGAGCTCCTGGTCCTTTCTTGTAGTCCCCCTCCCAGATGTTAAAAGTAAGGAAGTTCATGTAGGCAAGAATGCAGAGAGAAGGGAACACCTGAATATTATTGGAGTAGAAGGGATGCACAATTAGTACAGATTTTACAGAAAACCAGAAGTTAAAAACAGAACCATATGTGACTTAGCAATCTCACAAAAGAATTAAGAACCGGTATTTTGAAGGAACGTCTTCACTCCCGTACATATTGTCGTACTGTTTAAAATACCAACAAAATATAAACACTTAAGTGTCCTCACCTGAGAAATGAAGTGTGGCACAAGCACATTTAGGGATCATTTTCAGCCAAAAAAAAACCAAAAACAAAAAAAAAAAACCCAAGTGGAATGTTGTCATCAGGAGCAGGAAAGATGGCTCAGTGGTTAAGGGTACTTGCTACTCTTCCAGGGGACATGGGTTCAGTTCTCAACAACCATGTCAGGAGGCTCATGGCCACCTGTAACTCAGGCTCCAGGGGATCCAAAGTCCTGTTCTGGACTCACAGGGACCTACACACATTTGACAAGATACACACACATGTACACACAGAGGCACACACATATACACACGGAGAGACACACACATACACACACACACATAGAGAGACACACACATATACACACAGACACACACACACACACATAGACACACAGAGACACACACATACACACTCATACACTCATACACAGACACATATACACACATACACACATACACACATAGAGAGACACACACATACACACAGTACACAGACACACACATACACACACACTCACACAGATATACATACACACACACACACACATACACACACATACACAGACACATATACACACATACACACATACAACACATAGAGACACATTACACACACAGACACAGACACAATACACACACACACACACAGATACATACATACACACACACATACACACTCATACACAGACACATATACACACATACACACATAGAGACATACACACACAGACACAGACACAACTACACACATACACACACAGATACACACATATACACACACATATACATACACACACACATTTAACAAATAAGGTGGTGTGTGTTATTTTGAGAGCATAGATAGAGCTGTTATATTAAGGGAAATAAGACAGTGCCACATGATTTCATTCATACCTGGGATTTGAAAACACTAATTTCAGAAGATGAGCTAATTTCTTTGTTTAAAAAAGAAAAAAAACTTTAGGAAACTACTCAAAAAGTGTCTGTTGGCCCTTACTCCACCCCTACATGACTCCAAGATGTCAGAAGGTCACAAAAGGGCAGCCAGACATAAGCTAAATTCCAGCCTCTTCACACACAAACCCATCTCCCAGAAATCCCTCCACAACACCCCAGCTCTCTCCCAAAATGGCCACCATCTCCTCTCCTTTGTTCTCCTCCCAGTCAGTCAGAGACAGCTACCCAACCCCTTTTCTGACTGTACCTCCCCTTCTTCCCTTCCCACGCTAGGACCCTAAAACCTGCCCTCTGCCCACAGACCACGGCTGTCTCTGCTCTACCCGGCAGTCCCTTGCTCTCTAGGGCAAACACATCTCCTTTGTGCTAAGGATCTGGTGTCTGGGTGGTTCATGCTGACTCCTGGGGCTTTCAGTGTTAAAAATTACTTAATCCCAACTCTGTTAAAGCCCTATCCTGCAAAGTTTGGATTTTTTTCCCTACACCATGCACTGTACCAGAAAAGGCAAAGCATTTTGCTAGTCCGGGTTAAATGTCTGAGTGGCCACCAATCAATCCCCTTATGTTTTTTTGTCGGTTGGTTGGTTAGTTGGTTGTTGTCTTGTTTTGTTTTCTTTAGCTTTTCTACTTTATTAAAATATCCTCCGTGGTACCTTCTCCTGGGAACCTCTCTCATCTATTTAGGCATCTTACTCAGCTTTACCTATTGCGTCCTTCATCCCAGCGGTTCTGGGATTGTGACCCCTGTGGTAGCCTATGTGTAGCCACTGCAGACGAACAGCTTCTCATTATCAGCTGTCATCAGTGGCCAGAGGGGGCGCAGAGTGATGGATGAGGACACTGTGGGGACACTGGTGGGCATGCTGAAGGACTCGTGATGGCTGTTGGTTGTGCCACCCGATTGGGTTATGTAGCCGTATTACATCACCTCCTAAGCCAGGGTTTCCTTATATGCAATACTGGATGTTAACAGTACCTACCTGAACTGGGTTGCTTAGTCCCAGCAAAGAGAGGATCTGAGCAATCCCAGACATCTCATCAGACTCCAGTTACTAAGGGAACCGGTTACCCTGAGAAGAACTTTCCACAATCACACCTCAAACACAGGGGCTGAAATGTAAGCACTGACTTCCAAGAGTGAGGAGGCCTTGGGTGGGGCCCTGAGCTGTTGGATCCAGGTGAGAAACCCTGGTCTCCAAGAGTATGTGAGCAGGAACAACTTCCTGTGCTGAGCTTCCCACTTCCCTAGCCAGCAGTTTGAACCCGAAGGTAGTTTCCATGGAGTTGGCTGGAGGAAAAGAAGCAGGAATCCAAAGTAGGTCAAATGCCTATGCTCCTAGACCTGGGCTTGGCATGTGTAGTCATGCGGGAAGGTCCCTCGGCTGGGCTCCACAGGGCATCTGAGAAGAGAGTACACCCAGTTCCCTGTCCTTACTCTCATTTATGTGTAGCGGATTAATCTTTATGGTATTGCAAATCCAGCAGCCGGTGACCCGGAATCCCTGATTTACCATGTGGCTCATCTTAAGAAAAATGATAAGGAGGATTATGGGTGTAGCCGGTCCCACTTCCTCCCCATGGCCCATTAGGAAGAGCCTCCTCCTCTTTATCATCCTCTCCTGCCCCATCAGACTCTGAAAGAACCTGATGCCCTATTAATTAAGGAGGATTTAAAGGCAGTTGCTACTGGTTTTTTCCAAAGGAGTGCTGGCCTGAAGCCAACAAGGTAAGAAGAGTTCTTATGGTGGCTATCACTCCAGGAGGAGCAGGTAGGGGTTTCTGCTTTTTGGTTCCCAAGACTCATTGAATTTCTGAGAATGGTCCTCAATTTTGCCTTCATGTTAGAGTAACTCAGGGAGCTTTAGAAACTATGGCATCTAAACTGCCATCAAACATTTTAATGGGTTTGGGCACTGGGATGAGCACGAACGACGATGTTCAGAACAGCTTGTCTATGCAGTTGGTGTGCCAGCCGTCAGTCTACAGGCTGAGATCTGATTTCTGGTCTTCGTATCTGTCCAGCGAGTACTACCGGCAAAAAGAGGAATCAAGATTAAATCATGGAAGAGTTTAAAAATAAAAACACAGTAAAAATCAGTACTGAAAACACAATCAAAAGGCGATGTGGAGTTAAAAATTAATGAATACTTGAACTCTTCCTGCTTCTCTACCGTTAGACTGCCTGGAGGAGCGGTGGTGGGTGCTGGAGTCTCTGTTACAGGCCCCACTGTGGAGGCCAGTGCTGTTCACAGCTGGTCTGAGCTGGTCCGGGCCAGCTCTCCACTGCCCTTAGGCAGCAGTTTCTCTGCTCACTTAATGCACCCAGAGGTAGCACAGATCCGGTCCCAGGAACGTCCCCTGAGTGCCTCAGCGAGTTGTGGAAAGTAAAACAGACACTCATAAGTGCCCTGGAGGAGAAAGTACAGGAGGGAGCTCTGCTTGGGGCTCAGTACTTTCAGCTCCCATTCAGCCCTAATCTACTGAGGAAGGGAGGGGAGCCAGGAACCAGAGAAACTGGGAATTCTCTGCACCCGTGTTCAGAGCCCCTTGTCCCTGGAAGCAAAGCCTGTGTAACAGGGAGGCAGTTCGAGGAGGCGGTTATGGGCTTGGAGGCTGATCTGTGCAGTAATCCTCGGATAGTGGTGCCGGCTCCTTGAGACAGCTCAGAGCCACTGAGCACCACTGCGCAAACTTACCATTGATTAAACTTCTCAGCAGGTCTGTGTGGATCCCCTCCCTTTCCACAGCTTCCTCCGGACCCCTCCCACCCTCACACTGTGTAGGATATGTTAAGGTTCCCTGAGTGACAAAGGTTCCTTGTGCTTAGGTCTCAGGAGTAGCCCTGTCTGGGGCAGGAGAGCTGGCTCAGCAGTTAAGAGCAGAGGACCAGAGTTCACTCCCCAGCACCCACAGGTGGCGGCTCAGACCACCTGTAACTCCAGTCTAGGGACTGACATTCTCTGCTAGGCTCTGTGGGAGTAAACACACAGAGACACAAGCATATAGACAAACATTAAAAAAGAGAGTTTTACTTTTTAAGTAGCTCAGTCTCAAACAATAGGCCCTTCTCTGAAGACTGTGGCCGGCCATGGAAGAGACACTGTCATTCACAGACACCACCACCACCACTTGGTTTAAGGTTTACAACACTGTAGGCTTCTTCTTTGGCTAGAACTGCCAGTCTGTTGTCACCACCACTGCTGGCCTACCTTCTGGCTGTGGCCTTGGCTTCCCTTATCTGCCGGGGTTTACAACTGTGGGACTGGATCCTATGTTTGTCTTGGTGACTTCCAGGTGTCCCATACCCATACCCTTCACAGAGCCCCACAGAGCCACGTCTACCCCCAACCCTCCACAGAGCCCCACAGAGCCACGTCTGCCAACCCCAACCCTTCACAGAGCCCCATGGGGTCATGTCTACCCACCCCCAACCCTTCACAGAGCCCCACAGAGCCACGTCTACCCACCCCCAACCCTTCACTGAGCCCATGGGGTCACATCTACCCACCCCCAACCCTTCACTGAGCCCCATGGGGTCACGTCTAACCCACCCCCTACTTTCACTGAGACAGATAGGACCGCATCTAACCCACCCCATACCCTCCTATCACTACCCAGTGGTTACCTTTTTCTAGATTGCTTGATAAAATTCATGACTGAAAAAAAAAAATCATCTCAAACTGGACATTTTTTTTTGTCAGAAGTTTTAAATTATAAACTCATTCTAGCCAGGCAATGATGGTACACACTTTTAACCCCAGTGCTTGGGATTAAAAGAAGCAAGCAGATCTCTGTGAGTTCTAGGCCAGCCTGGTCTACACAGTGAGTCTCCAGGACAGCCAGAGTTACAACAGAGAAACCCTGTCTCAAAAAACCAAATAAATAAATATAAATAAATAAACTCATTCTAAATTCATCTAAACTGTTCAGATTTCCAATGTCTTTTAGAGCTGGTTTTTGTAATGTACTTTTAAGGAGATATGCCAGTTTCTACCCAGTTTATTGATAAATTCTTGGCAAAAGGCTGTTCATGCTTTTTATTTCCTGTGTTGAAGATCAATAACAATATCTCTTCTTTAATACTTATCATAGCAGTTTGATTTTCATATCATTTTTATTTATTTATTTTTGGATTTTTTTCTCTAGGGCTCTGCATACATGGATTCTGCCAAGTGTTTGATCAAAATTTTTTTTTTAAAAAATTAGCCTTGTACCAAGCATGTGTAGGATTCTGTCTTACCATTCTTTTGGCAATGTGGTATGGAAAGTATTTATGTGGCATTACACTGTGTAGTAAGCATTATAGTAATCTAAAAATAACTTGCATTTCGTTAGGAGGATGTGTGGAGGTCGTACACAAGACTAGTCCAGTGAGGATTTGGACATCCACAGCAAAGGCCTGGAGCCCACCTCCTGCATCTCCGAGTGATGGTGCCCCTGCGTTTGAGATTGTAAAGCTCTCTGATCACCATTTTAATATACCGTTTTCTCATTTTTTTAATCCAGTTTAAAACATGATTTGTCTTTGTGATTTCTTTCTTGGTCCAGGGGTGATTTAGAGGTGAGCTGCATAATTTCAACAAATGTGGACTTTCTTTCCACATATCTTTAATTATTAATTTAATGCTTAATATTTAATTCCGTTTTGGATCATAGACCATTTATTATTTTAAGCCTTTAAACATAGTGAGTTCCAGGCCAGCCAGGGCTACATAGTGAAAGCTTGTCCAAACAAACAAACCAAAACAAAACAAAAACAAGCAAACCCAACCCCACTAGAATCTGTCAGCAAGTTGACATGTGTGGGGTCAGAATCCTTCATTCCTCCAGACAATGAACAGACTGCTGTTCTCCAGCCTGAGTTTTTCACAGAATCCCAAGCTCAGAAATAAGCTCACGGCATGCTCAGAGAGGGTTCCTAAGGGTGCCTGCTAGCTCTGACCTCAGAACTCAAAGCAGGAACTTCTATCACTCCACAGAAACATGGAAACAATACGATTCCCTGTCTTTCTCCTGTACTCATGCCCACACACATCTCATGACAATCGGGCCGGCGCAGGTCCACACACTCAGGAAGATCGGCCTTCTAACGTTTCAACAGAATAAGACACCACCACCAATCACTCTTCCGTGCCTTCTCTCCGCTTAGGCTCAAGTTTCTGACTAGAGGACCAGAAGGAGAGAAAGCGCAGGGAATCATGAGAACCCGTGCTGTGCTGTGGAATGCTGACAAGAATCTTGTTTATAGACTCCAGGATGACCATTGCACCTAGATCTCTGTAGACCGATTATTATTGGAAAAACTCCTGCTGGCCTCTCAGACCTGCCACTGGGTGGCATACAACTAAAGCAAAGAACTAAAAAGCCTAGGACAAGAGTTTATGAGGACATGTTACAGTGACAATGTTCTCAATCGGTTATCCTGGCCCCTTGGCTTTCATGCAACATACAGTTTCAACTCTCCAGCGCTGCAAGGAAATCCCTTGAATTGTGTCGTGGAATATTTGGGTTTCACTTCAATCTTTATTGTTTTGACTGTTGTTTTTTTTCTGCACAGATCATATCTACACATACTGCATATACCGAAGCTCTTCCCCAAGTCTCATAACTGTGAATTTCCTTTGCATGGCATATACGTATAAGAGATGTACCTATTCTTTTTACATTCTATATTTATTTTCATGTCATGGGTTGGCTTTTTTTCACTTCTACCCCCCTTTTAGTTTGACTGTGTATTTGTGTATGTATACAGGACTGTATGCATGTGCACATGCTTGTGGGTGTGCGTGCACGTGTACATGCATGTGGAGATCTAAGGTTGGCATCTTTCTGGATCACTGTCTATTTTATTTCCTGAGGCAAAGTCTCTCGCTGAGCCTGGGGCTCACGGATGCAGCTAATCTGGCTGGCCAGCTTGCCTTGGGGATCCCACCTCTGCCCCCCGAGTGCTGGGGTTAGGGGCGGCACTGTGCCCAACAGCTTTCACTGAGTCCTGGCGATTCTCACTGCGGTCCTGACTTATGGAGAGCACTTGACCCACTGGGCTGTTGCCTCCCTCCCTCCCCCTACCTCCCTCCCTGCCTCCCTTTCTTTCTCTTCTTTCCTTCCTTCCTTCTTCTCTTTCCTTCACAATGTCCTCCATGGTGTGATCCTTGACATTTCTTCCGATTTCTTTTCAGTTTTTTCCAATGTCTATGACTTGTCCCCATTTCTTTCTGAAATTTAGTTCATACCTCATCTATTCATGTCCCACAATCGCCTCCATCAGCTCTTAACTTCCTGCTTTGTCATTTTTTCCTTCCTCAGATAATTCCCTAATTAATTAAAAAAATTCATACCAAACATTTAATCATAATTTCAACTGCTCCATGGCAAATGCACCGTCCTGGCAAATGCTCTTCCTTCATTGGCAACATCTCTGCTGTTTGCCACAGTTGCTTTTTCTTTGGCATGTCTTGTCAGGCTGTGAGTTACTTCCTTGGGCTTGTCACCGAACGGGGAGATATTCCAACTATTGGCACACTTGCCATCCTGGCACCACAAAACCAAAGCTTTTCCCTCTGCTGTGGAAAGAACAGGGCTGCTTTCTCTAAACAAGGCTCAGCTGTGAGACTCTCCATCTGAGTAGTTGTAGCAGGAAGGTCCCCAGTTCTGCTCACTACTGTTCCTGGCACCTTCCACCCCCCAGCACGGGGCAGAACTTCTCAGCCCCAGGTGTTTTCCAAAGAGTAACTCTGTTCACAGAAAACTACAATGACAACATCGCTTATAGTTTCAGAGGGTTAGTCTGTGATGATCATGGTGGGAAGCCTGGCAGCAGGCCAGCAGGCTTGGCACTGAAGCAGTAGCTGAGAGCTTGCATCCTGATCCAATGGGAGGTAGAAAGGGAGCAGGACTGGGAATGGGGCGGGCTTTTTAAACTTCAAAGCCCCCCCCCACACACACACAGTGGCACACCTCCTCCAACAAGGCCACATCTCCGAATCCTTCCCAAACATTTCCACCAACTGGGAACAGAGCATTTAAATACGTGACCTTAGGAAGCCATTCTCATTCAAACCGTCATAGAAAACAAGAACCAAAATAAATCTTTCCTCTTTAAGCTGTTCTTGAAGATATTTTTTATTACTGACCAAGAGGTGTGTTTCTATTCTTTCTCAAACTCTTGTGAGTTAAAAACACTTGTTCCGATTCTCTCCTTTTCTAAAATTTTAATAGTGCACTGCTACCACATGCAGTTCCTCCTGAGAATGCTTTACACCAGCCTGCAGCTTCAGTGTGCTGGGCTTGCATTATTCTTATCTAGACCACCGGAGTTTTCTTTTTCATGTTCTCAGAGAGGCGGTGAAATAATATATATTAGTGCAGCTTCTTAAAGAATGTGCTTTCACGTCCATTTCTGTTTTTATCATGGTAAAGGTATTGTTCCTTTTTGGTATTAGCGGAAGTCTTACTTACGGGCAAATACTTTGCCCAGTTTCATAAGCATCTATAGGACCAGGTTAGTTTTTCTTCAGTCCTACCCTTAGGTGTTGATTTATTAGTATTAGTGCTTCTCATCCTTGACAGAAAGAACGTAGTTGGAGGCCATACCTGGCTTCAAATTCTATTACAGAGCGACAGTGACAAAGACAGCATAGTAATGGCACAAAAACAGACTTACAGACCAATGAAACAGAAGAGAGGACCCAGAAATAAACCCACACAGCTATGGTCTCCTAATTTTTGACAAAGTTTTCAAAATCATACACTAGAAAAAGGCCAGGTTAGTCAATAAAGGGTGCTGGCAAAGCCATATATTCAGTTTGAGAAGAAAAAAGTTATGTCTGTACCTCTCACCATGCACAAGAGTCAATTCAAAGTAGATCAACTTTAAATCAAAACAGAAACACTGACACTGCCATAGGAAAACATAGAACACTTCAGGATACAGGCATAAGCAAAGGATTTCCAAACAAGATTCCAATAGCACAGGAAATAGTCCCAAGAGTTAATAAGCGGAACTGCACAAAATCAAAATGTTTGTGCATAGCAAAGGAAACCACTTAGGCAATAAAGCGAACACACAGCCCACAGAATGAGAGGAAATCCTTCCCAGCTAGACTTCAGACAAGGGGTTAATATCTGAAATAGATCTTTATCTGTTTAAATGCAAAAGGTGAACACCAAAACAAAATAAAATTCTCAGTCAACAAGAGAGCTAATGAAATGAACAAAGAAGAAACATAAATGGCAAGTGGGTGTTTTTAAGTGTTTGGTGTCCTTAGACATCAGGGAAATGCAAATTAAAACTGCTTTGAGGTTCCATCAGAATGTCTATTACAAAGACACCATGTCGCTCACCTTTAATCCCAGCCCTTGGGAGGCAGGCAGGTGGATCTCTGTGAATTCAAATGAGTTCCAGGACTGCAGGGCTACCCTGTCGGAAGGAAGGAAGGAAGGAAGGAAGGAAGGAAGGAAGGAAGGAAGGAAGGAAGGAAGGAAGGAAGGAAGGAGGGAAGGAGGGAAGGAAGGAAGGAAGAAGGGAAAGAGACAACAGCAAATGCTGGTGAAGATGTGAGGAATAGAAGCCCTTACGTCCTGGTTGGAGTGTTTTGTTTTGTTTTGTTTCACTTGGACACAAGCTAGTTGTTAGGAGGGAACCAGTTCATTGTGGGCAATGCCAACCCTGGGCACCTGGGTTGTGTAAGAAAGCAGGCTGCCTGCAGGGTCTGTGCTAGGTCCCCTCCGTATATCTTGAGGCTGTCTGGCTTGGTGTTCTTGTAGAACTCCTAAAAGTTGGGGTTGGGGCCTCTGGTCCTTTTATCTGTCCTTGGAACCCTTTTCCTCCTGCTGGGTTGCCTCTTCCAGCCTTGATGTAGGGACTCATGCTGGCCTTGTTCCATCTTGTCATGCCCCGTCTGATTGGTAACCCTGGGAGGACTGCTCTTTTCTGAGTGGAAGTTAGAGGGGTGATCTGGGGGACAGGGGAGACGTGGAGAGCTGGGAAGAGTGGATGGAGGGGAGGCTGGGGTCAGGATGCACTGTAAATGATTAAATTGAAAATGAGGAGGAGGAGGAGGAGGGGGAGGAGGAGGAGGATAAAGAATGCAGGCTGAAAAAACCATGAGGAGCAAACCAGTAAGCAGCATTCTTCCACAGCTTCCTGCCTCCAGGTTCCTGTTGGGATGAAGTGATGAAGTGTGACTTGTAAGATGTAAGTTCTACGATGAAATGAACCCTTTCTTCCTCAAGTTGCTTTTAGGCATGGTGTTTTATCACAGCAACAGAAAACCTTAGTGTTAGTGTTAGCAGGAGTGTCAACTAGGACAACCATTGTGAAAGTCAGCAGGAAGTGCCTCAAAAAAAAAGAAAGAAAGAAAGAAAGAAAGAAAGAAAGAAAGAAAGAAAGAAAGAAAGAAAGAAAGGGAAAAAAGAAAAAGAAAAGAGAAAAAAAAAAGAGAAAACAGTCAACCTTCCATGTGACCAGCTGTCCTGCTCATGGACCCTCAAAGGGCTCTCCACCCTGCTGCAGGGTGACGTGCTCATCCGTGTTAATTGCCGCCTTATTCACAGCAGCAAGGAAATGGGAACAGCCTAGCTGTCCAGCAACTGATGAAAGATAATGAAAATGTGGTATGTATGCTAATGGAATTTTACTCATTTGTAAAGAAAAAAAGAAATCATGAAATTTGCAAGAAAATGGATGGATAGGGAAAATATTGTATTAAATGAGATGACCTAGACTCAGAAAAATAAAAATCACCTGTTCTCTCTCACGCAAGGATCCTCGCTCATAAAGTATATATATATGTATACATATATATATATATGTATACAAGTAGGCCCAGTGTGGGTATAGGACCTGAACCTAGACAGGAGATCAGGAGAGGCGAGAAAGAGGTGGGGGGGGGCAAGCAATAGAATGGGTGACAGGGGAATAGAAAGGAGGCCGTGGGGGATTAGAAGGGCACCAGAGGGTCAGAGGGCCAGGAGAGAAGAGTGGGGAGAAGATCGAGCAAAAACAAATTTTGTTTGAAAATTATGTAATGAAACCTAATATTATGTATGCTAACTAAAAAGAACTTTACTTACTTATTATTATCACCAGGGTTCTCTCCCACAGTTTTAGTGACTCTGGGTTGTTTGATCGTGAGATTTGTCACCTGTCTGTGAATACAGTTTCTGCTTGTTAAGAGGGATGCCCCAGTTTGGTTCAAGGATTTCTGAAGCACCGATGTTGATTGGTTCAGTTCCCAGGAGTATTAACTCAAGTGGGCAGTTGCCTGAGATAATCCTCTTTGACCACTGAGACTCAGAGAACAGAATACCCTGCCCAGGCTCCTGCACCTGTAAATGACAAAACCGGATTCCTAACCACGCCACCTGGTCAGGGCCCACTCTGTCCTCACAATGCTGCACACACAAAACTTCTGAAGCACTTCTAACCCCTAGTAACGACCCTAGTAAGCAAACAACTCAGAATCATCAAGTTTTTTTTCTTTATTTAAAATTTTTACCTTTATTTTATGTGTGTTTATGCTTTGCCTGTGTGTTTATGTCCCTGGTGTTCACAGTGCCTCTGGAGGCCCGAAGAGCGAGTTGGATCTCCTGGAGCTGGAGTTACAGATGCTGTGATTTGCCACGTGGATACTGGGAATTGAACCCGGGTCCTCTGGAAGAGCAGCCAGTGTTTTTAACTTCTGAATTCTCTCTCCGGCCCCAAGTATTTTTTCTTAATTACTACACCTGATACAAATTTCAGAAAAGTAGTAGAATGTTAAATCAACATACGAAAACTAGCAGCCTTTCTATATGCCAATAGCAGACATGCAGAGAGGGAAATCTATTGATAATACCTTCAAAAGAAAAAGATAAGGGCTGGAGAGAAGGCTCAGCTGTTAAGAGCACTGGCTGCTCTTGCAGGGAACCAGGTTTCAATTCTTGGCACCCACGTACCAACTCACAACTGCCCCCCAATAACACAATAGCCTACTGGATAACCACAGGAGCTGACACAGGAGCTGACATAGGATTACACAGTATTAGAAAGCTTCCATAGGAGGGGGAGAGGTGGCAGCAGTCAAGAGCGGAGCTCCCATCACCCACACAAAGTGTGGGCTGAAGAAGCAGTAGAAGCTGCTGGGATGTGCCTCCACTCCCTGCAAAGATGAGAGGAAAGAGTGCACAGCGGGCTCTTCTCAGGCTCCTCTTCTCATGCCCTGGACAGAATATTGTGGGTTGCCTGCTTCTCGAAAGCAGAAGGAACATGCTTGTCTCCCCTGCACCTGGATCCATTGGGTGGATGCCTTACTCTCCTGCCTCCGGTGCTCCCACCCTGCCCTCTGCTAATTAGGCTTCTTCACCCGGAATACCGGGCCCCGCCTTCTTTGGGAAAGTTACTTAAACAGGGAAAAGGCTGCTAATAAACTTGAGCATCGTGTTCACCAAACTCGGCTCCCTAGGTGTTCTTTATGTCCCACTATTCTCAGGTCTGAGAGTGGACGGGCTCCTACTTCGGGCCCAGGCCTCTTGCTACTTAAGTCTAAGCCGGTTCTCCTGGCCAGAGAACGGCCAGACTGCCTAGGGCGGGACATCCATCAGCTGCCGTCCGGCTGAGCACGAGGGAACCCGCAGAGAGAAACCAACAACAAAGCAAAGCAAGGCTGGCGATCCACCCTCTGCTGGCCTCCATGGGCACCAGCACTCACATACATGACTTAGGAATTAAAAGCAACAATGAAATCAGCCAGGCATGGTGACACACCTTTACTCCCAGCATTCAGGAGCAGAGGCAGATAAGATACCTGTGCATTCAAGGCCAGCTTGGTCTCCACAGTGAGTTAGAGGCCACCCAGTGCTACATAGACAGACCCCATCTCAAAACAAAACAAATACCACGAAACCAGAAGTCTGAAAAATGGGCTTGCAACTATGAATTCTTAACTGTGCCTGAAGGCCATTGAGAGGTACAGAGAGGTTCAGGTACACAGAGCTCTTGAGATTCTCAGTCAGAACATGATTCTTTTTAAAAACTTTTATTTTTATTTGTTTATTTTGCATGTCTGTACATCAGAGTGTGTGTGTGTGTGTGTGTGTGTGTAGGTCAAGGGACAACTCGCATGAGTTGGTATCTCCTTCCACTGTGTGGGTGCCAGGGGTCATTCCCGGGCCGTCTGGCTTCTCGGCAGACACCTTCACCTGCAGAGCCGCTGTCTCACCAGCCCACAATACAGTGCTTAAAAAGTGCGTTCTTGCTCTCTTCCTCAGTGATTTGAGCATGACACTGACAATTCTCTGCCTTTTCTTTTTCCAAGTTGATGTAAAAGGTTCCTCTTGTTTTAGTCTTTAAAATATCACTGTGCAGACCTAGCTGACCTGGAGCTTACTGTGTAGCAGAGACTGGTGATGACGCTCTGCCTCTGCCTCCCAAGTGCTGGGGTTACAGACACGGGACACCACAACCTGCTTCGAAGTTTTCTTTTTCTTCCTCCCTTCCTTCCTTCCTTCCTTCCTTCCTTCCTTCCTTCCTTCCTTCCTTCTTTCTTTCTCTCTTTCTTTCTTTTTCCTTTCTTTTCTTTTCTTTTTTTGCTTGTTTGTTTGCTTTTGTTTTGTTTTTTTGAGACGAGGTTTCTCTGTTGTAACTTTGGCTGTCCTGGAACTCATCTAGATCAGGCTGGTCTTGAACTCAGAGATCCACCTTAAAGGCGTGCCACCACCACCTGGCTCCATAGTTTTCTTAAGTGTGATTATAGTCCCTGCACAAGTCCCAAACATGGAGTTTTGGGGAACTAAACCAGAACATTGGTTAGTTTGCTTTATATATGTCTTTTGGAGATTCTGTCACCCACAGAGTCACCCACATATTGAATTTGCTTTAATTCAGTCAAAGAGGATATGATCATGGTCTATATATTTTTCATCTTATAATTTAATTTTGATATGAATAAAACAGCACAAAATCAAAAGACTATTTAATTTCTGTTACATGTTAAAGTTGGCTATAATAAGCTGTACATTGCACAAAACATCACAGACTTCAATAACTTCATTCTTCTGAACATAACACTGCTCATCTAAAACACAATCCTTTCTCCTGGCCTTAAAATTCTCAATAAAAATCCCCAAGAATGCTGAGGCCTCCGGAGAAGAGGATTCCAAATCCCAGACTTTGGCAGCTGAAGGCACTGAAGAAATAACGTCTAGCTGCCCTTGGCCACCTCTGTCTCGCAGACCCAGGGGAGGGCATTCTGGCAGACATCGTCATTCCACTGACCAGATGAGGTAAAGTGGGCACAGTCCTCGCCGCCTCCCAGCCCATGTCCATGCCAGTTATCTGGCTGGGTTGGGGCCCAGTTCCTGTGGACAGACACAGATGCCGGCCTTCAGAAACCTGACTCTCAGCCACGACCCATGATTCTACCACCTTCTCCATGGCCAAAGCCTTGGAAGCAGAGGCGGTCCCAGGCAAAGGCCACTCGATGAGGACAGATGTGCGATACACACTCACTTATAGCCTTTCTCATAGTTGGTTCCATCCACCCATTGCCAGGGCCCGTTTTGGTCCGTTAGGCCCATCCAAGTGACCATACTGGCTAAGCGACCCTGTAGAAATCTCTGAAAGAAGAAGAAGGGGTGTGTACCTCTCCCTTAGGCCAGAGAGACTCCCGCAAAGAGCCCACAGAAAAATCACCTGCTCCTCCAGGGAGTTGACCACCACCAAGTGGGCACTCTCCAACTGGCAGTGCTTGTCAGCCTGGGCCCATGGTTTCCCAGACTGAGAAAACCAGTAGCAGCTGCCTTCATGCTCCACCCAGTGAAGAGGACAGCAGGCCAGTTCAGAACCTAAGAGGCATCCGAGAGGGTGCAGAAACTGAGTTGCAGCACAGTGTGACATCAGCCATCAATCAGGGAGACCTACGCCCAGCACCCTCCTCACCGTTGTTCTTGAGGCTGGCCAGCTGACATGACAGGGCCCTCAAGTCCTTCCCCAGCTGTTGGACACGCTCAGTTAGTTCAGATTGATCTGGGACACACAGAGGGGAGTAAGAACAGAGATCTAGCTGTGGCATCTGCTTGATGAGTTCCTGGGGCTCAGACACCTGCAGAGGGCCCAGGCTAGGCACCCCTCCACTCACCGCGCATGCTCAGACCTGCTCCCAGGGGAACAGCAGTCTAACCTGATTTGAGCGCCTGCTCCTTCTTCTCCATCGTGCTCTCCAGAGAAGTCACCTTCTGGCTCAAGCCTCGGCCTGGAAGACCACAGCTCAGCGCCCGGAACCCGCTTTGGCCCACACCCTCCTGCACACTCTCAGAGACCAGGGCCTCTCACCTGCCTGCAGTTCCTGCCTGTGATCGTCCACCTCCACTTTCAGAGAGCTGATCCTTTCTTGCAAGCTGTCACCTGCAGAACAGGGGGCTGGAGTCAGGGCTCTGCCCTCCCTACCCAGCCCCACTGCAGACCAGAACCCTGTCAGAGCCCAGCTCACCCCTGGAGGTCAGGGCCTGGAACTGAGCCTTTGTGTCCGAGGTGACGTTGTCTAAGGCGGCTCTCAGGGTGCCCAGGTCCCTCCTTAAGCGGGCATCTGATGGGGGAGGGTGATAGGATGAGCAGAGCCAAGATTGCTCGGGTCCCCTCGGAGCCAGCACTGAGCAGGGCACTGTGTGTGCAGTGTCACTCTGCCCTCCAGACAGCCAGTGGGGCAGGCCCTGCTGTTACCCGGCATTGCACTGAGTACACTGAGGCTCAGGAGGTGAGGTCATGCGACTGTGTGAGCCAAGCACAATTATAGTAAGTGACACGGCCAGCAGCCATGCCCATCACGGGCCCTTCTTGTCTCCACCGCTCTCATCTATCACCCTGCTCAAGTCACCGCCCATCATGCCTCCTGGCTGTTCACCTGCTGTCCTGTTAGCTCCCCGCCTCCACCACAGCCCTGCTGAGGTTCTCTCCCTCCAGCCTGCCTGCCACACACCCTTGTGATTCCTCTCTTCCCTGCCACCCTGAGGCACCCACTTTGGGATCCAATCACAGAGACAAGCACCAGCAGCAGGAGGCTGAGGCCCAGGGAGAACAGGAGGAGGCAGGTCCAAGAGCAGATACTCCACAGGAAGCTCTGGGGAGGAGCTGCTGAAAGAGAAGAGGGTGTCAGGACTCAGGGCACCCAGATTGTAAGGGACAGAGAAAGGGAGGGAAAGGGATCCCGGAGCATGTGTGTGAAGGCTTGTCCCTGGAAGTGTAGGGGGTATAGCTAGAGAATTATGGGGTCCTAGATGTCTAGGCATGTGATGACTCTGAAGCACTGGAAATCTTCAGTTTTGTGGGCCTCTCACCGCCCTGAGAATGTATTTAACACCCACTAGGAATCACATGCATATAAGCAAACAGAAACAAGCACAACGGTAAGGTCTTGTAATCAGAGCTGGTGGAGACACAGATAGGCCCAGCCAGGTCCCTGGCAGGCACACATGCCTGCACAATCAACTATGCAAATAAATGAGTTCCCCTCCAAGCCCTGCTTCCTGCATTGCATACCCCTCATCTCTCCCACAGAGCATAGGAAGCCAGTCACAGGGTCTCCCTGGGCCCTGTCTTCTTGAACAGGCTTTCGGAGCCAAGTCCTGACTCCGCCAGAGTAAAGCAGAGGACCCTGCCTGGGGTGTATGTACACACGGGTGATGACCACAGAAATCCCAGTGGACCTGCAAAGAGTGTGTTGGGAGTGTGTGTCTGCTTTCCTCTCACCCTTCCCAGCCGCTTGGTTCTTCTCCTCGCTCCCCAAGTTCTGAAAGTTTTCATATGTAATTGTCATGCTTGGACGAACGCAAGGCCTCTGGAGTTGTCTGAGCTGAAATTGAGAGACCAGGATGCAGGCTGGGACAAGCTAGGACCAAGGAGAAAGCTAGAAGAAGTGTAGAGCTGAGATGAAGACCAGAGCTGAGACCAAACACGTCACATGCTAGAGCTAGAATGAAAAAGGGCCCGGCAAGGGCCGGAGAGATGGTTCCGTGGTTAAGAGCACTTGTGGCTCTTTCAGAAGCCCCAGGTTCAGTTCCTAGCATCCATATGGTGGCTCACAACCATCCGTAATTCTAATTTCAGAAGATCCAATATCCTCCTCCGACATCTGTGGGTAACAGGCATACACACGGTACACATACGTACATGCAGGCAAAACTCTCATACACATTGAATAAATCAATCAATCTTGAAAAATTAAAAAGGGGATCCGGGCAGTGGTGGCACATACCTCTAATCTCAGCACTCAGGAGGTTGAGGCATGTGGATCTCTGCGAGTTTGAGGTCAGCCTGGGCTATAGAACTAATTCCAGAACAGGCAGGGTTAGGCAGAGAAACCCTGTCTCAAAAACTAAATAAATAAATAAAGGGGCTGACATGCAACTGAATTAGAAATGGGGTCAGGATTGGATTTAGTACTACTGTTCAAATGAGTTTGGAATTTGGAGGAAATGTCAAAAGCTAAATGTACTACTATTACTAGGCCTAACATGGGCCCTGTCTTAAGACTGTGCCTCTCCTGGGACTGGCACCTGCACTCAGACTGGAGCCAAGGGAAGAACTGGGCCCAAGCTTGCAGTGAAATGGGTGCGGAATAGGATTGAATTCAGTTTTTGATCAGGGCTGATGTGAATGTTCAAACTGGATCTGAGACTGAAACTGAGAATAGAGTCAGGCTGGGTTAGAGAGGACGATTGGGCTCCCTCTGCTCTCTGCCTCACTCGGGATGCTGGATCCATATTCTAATCCAGAATTCAGTGAAGGGAAACTAAATCCCACTCAGTTCTTCCCATTCAGTGCATCAAAGCCCAAAGTGCTCCCTCTCCCTGAATCTGTCCGGCTGGTCTCCCTGGCAACCCCAGCCCAGGTACCTGTGCGAAGTCTGGAGACGGTGCCTCTTGGCTTCCCTGTGCTGTGAGGACCAGAGGTGGGAAGTCAGAGTGGAGAACTATATCCCGGAGGGCTGAGGTGGGAGGGACCAAGCAGAAGTACACATGACAAAGTCTTGATGGGTTTGTGCCTAGTGGTCTATATTTTGGGACATCTAATTTCAACTTTAACAGTAAACAGTACTGAGTTGATGGTAACTGGAACACATGCAGAGATTGGGGAGGGTGGAGCTGGCTTTGGGCTAGCTTTGCATTACCCCAAGGGTGTGCCTTCTCCCATTCCTCTTTTTTGTGCCCTTTCATGACTTCCTCATTTTTAGAGTGTTGGGGGGGGGGGCGACCAGAAAGAACAGTCTGTTGTTTTCTCCTTTGTCTTACGTCTTTATTCATTTCCTGCCTACGAATTTCCAAGAACTGCTGGTATCTCCATCATTAACCCTCAAGCCCAGAGCAGCCCGCACTCGCTCCTGTCACGAGTCCACAGCACCTGACTATTACCAGTTAGCTAGCTAGGGATCCTTTGCTCTACTCAGAAGGAGACCATGACTTAGCAAGTCTCAGACCTGTGGCCTTGGATGCGGGAAGTTCCTTGGCTGGGCTGACAGCCTCAGAGCCTTACAGCTCAAGACCTGAACCAGGTAGAGGCTTATGTTTCCAAACTCTAGAAACCAGACTTATGGCTTAGGGTGCTCAGATTGGTGGGGACTGTTGTTCTGGATTGCTAGTGGCCTGGCATTCAGCGACTTATATAATCCTGAACTCTTAGCAGCAGCTAGTGACAGCCACGGCTCTCGAGCCTCAGGTGTCAGCACCTTTGGCACTGAGGGCTTGGCAGCTCCACGCAACTCCTCCAGTGACTAGGGCTTGCAGTCCCTTGTCTTTGTCCTTTCATAGCTCTTCCTGTAATACATCACCCTTTTGCTGTCTGTGCCACCTCTGCTTCCTACTGCCCTTGCCCCTGACAACTCTCTGGAGTCCTTCCCCTGTGCTCTTCCACCATCTCCTCATGTCGCCAATTCAGCCTGCTTTGCTTTCAATGAAAATCAAAAGTAATCAAAGGAAAGGATGCTCGGGTGAAACCTGTAATTGGGTCTAAGTTTACAACATCAGGGGCAGTCCATTAGGGTTTCTCCTAATGGAGAAAGAGTGAGCCAACTGGCCTGCTTCTTTAGCCAGAAAGGGGGTGAAGCAGAGACATTTTTGCCAATCATGACACAGTCCTTCATGCAAACGATGTGTTTCCA
The DNA here is from genome assembly GCA_026225945.1 of Cricetomys ansorgei. Lineage (NCBI taxonomy): Eukaryota > Metazoa > Chordata > Mammalia > Rodentia > Nesomyidae > Cricetomys > Cricetomys ansorgei. The sequence goes on from JAMJFZ010001899.1 coordinate 3,583,449, forward strand.
CCAATCACGTGCTGTCTTCTGAGCTAGCAAGGGAAGTGTTCTTCCTCGGGTGCAAATGGCGAGAGTTTATTGAGGCATAAGGTGGCAAAAAGTCTAGGTAGCACAAGCTGTGTGAAGTTGAACTTGGACAACAAGCAGCTGTGGCCACAGTGTAGCTTCCTTAAGAAACCTGTGTAGTGTTCAAAGCAGCCAGGTGGGCATGCTTGCTGATAGTCCTCCATTCAAGGTAGCTTGGGCATCAGAGAAGGATCCAAAACCTGTCACTTAAGAAGTTAAATTGCCATAGCCCTCAACACCATAGCTTATTGAAAAAAGAAAATGAAGAGGCAGAACAGACTCCATCTTATGCTTCAGACTCCATTCTAGGCCCGAGGCTTCATCTCAAGCCTGCCCTGGGCCCGACCCTGAAAAGTCATAAATTCTAAGAGAAAGCCATAAAAGCCCCCCACCCGAAGGGCAGCCAATTAGAGATGAGGGCAACCACAGGGTAGCCACAGGAATACAGGAAGGCCTTATCTCAAGATCTTCACATCACATCTGGGCCTGGTACCCTCACATGCCAGAAGGTACCTGAGGGTCTTGAAGTTAAACATCTGTAACACAGAATGTGACTGTTAGCCATCCAGGCCCAAACCAATCACAAACCGACCCATGTAACTGTCTCACTGACCACCAATCATGTTCCCTATTACCTCACATTCTCCTTACAACCTATAAAAAAGCCAGTAAGCCTTGTCTGGGGTTGCCATTTTCTTGAATGGCTGACCTCTGCATGCAGGAATTTTCTTTCGTGAAATAAACGCTCCCTTGCTGATTGCCAGGCATGAGTGGTGGTCTCTGTGCAGCAATTTCAGACTTAACAGAAAACAATTGCTTAAAATGATGCCTACAATAAAAGTCAATCACCAGCATTCATCTCTTCCCTTTTATTAACAATTCAATTCCTACAAGTAACACTGAGTGGCATTTGGGTGATGGTCCAGGGCTTAGAAGACTTGTGACGTATCCTACGTCAAAGGCTCATAAAGGGAGACAGATAGAAGCCAACCCTACGCTGTCTGCCACCCTGGCCTGGCTCTCTGAACATGTTTTCAGTTCATTCTGTGAATCGTGCCAATGCCCTGAAGGGCTACCTTGAATCTGTGCACGGGTCCCTTTCAAGTGGAGGGTAAACTGAGTGTGGAGAAGCAAAGCAAGCCCCTGAAGATCGCCTTTTCTGTGTAAGTGGGACTGTGTTCTGCATCTTGTTTGTTAAATTAAAAATAGAACAGAGATTCCCCTCCTTATGGCTCATCAGTGTGCCTTAGCTGCCTGTGTCCTAGTTCATTACCTGTAGAATCGTTTTGTTAAACATGTGGGTTCTTTACAAATTGGCTCTGCTCTTGCTTTTGTTAGTGTTCTGAATAGCATGTTGTGAATCAAAGATCAACACTGTAATTTAGATTGCCAATGCCCTCCATGGGCCCCGTATTAGAGGCTTAGTCCCTAATGGAGATAATGGAAAGAGGTAAGGCCTAACAAGATGTCTTCTGGACATGGAGGATTGGAGGATGCAGGGGGAGGGGGAGAATGGAGAGAGCATGCCCTCTAAGGGGCATTATGGGAACCTAATCCCTTTCTCTTTCACTTCCTGGTCATTAGGTGAGGGTTTTTGTCTGCTCTACCATCCTGCCATGATCCCTAGCTCACCACAGGCCTAAAGCAATGAGGCCAGTCGGTCATGGATGGAATCCTTAGAAGTATGCGTTAAACCACAATAGAACACAAGCTAAAATAAGCCTTTTCTCTTTATGAGCTCTCTTTGCCCAGGCATTTGCTTTAGTGGAATAAAGCTGACTAGTGCAGCTTGGCTTCTAGACGCTAACAGAACAAATCCATCCAGGTTGTGAGCTGATTGTTGTCAAGCATACCTGAAAGGGAGTGGAGGGAGGAGCCAAACTGAGGGAGACCTGATGCAGTCTTAGCTATCCATGCAGAGAACGAGGGGCTCATGAAATATGTCCACACAAGTCGCCCAGCACTGGGCTGGTGGGAGAGGGGTTCTAGGAATAAGATGGCCTCTCTCTCGGGGTTGTGGTTGCTGATCTTTGCCCCTGCTGATGCTGCCGCTCTTCAGCTCAGTGATTTGTCTGACTTAATTCTACACCATTTGTAGTGATTCTCGTGTGTGGCCTTGGTGTCTCTGGTTCCTTAGCTCAGTAGACAGCTAATGGTGAAACAAAGAGATGTCTCCAAGTCTTTGGCAAGGAAGTGCATATGTGGGACATCCCATGGGTACACTAGCCTGTGAAGTCCTGCTGCGGCCTCACTTCCTGTTTGTGAAGAGCTTCAAGTTCAGACAGCGGTGAGGGCACATGAACACCTGAGCACACGGACACGGCCTTCTAGATCCCCCAGAATACATTTCAGCTTCTCTAATTTCATATGGAAATTGTAATAATCCACTAGAAAGATGCAGACAACTGCTCACAGGCCCATTGAAAGTCCGTGAGTCCTTCATTAGCCAGTGACGAAGAGAGGGCTCATGTCTCAGAGCTCTGGATACAGAGGCTCAGGGGTATAGCATTTTTAAAGGCAAAGATCACAAAAATCTCACTCCAAAGGTATACAGGGGTCAGAGTCACCGTGAGGTTTGTGCCAGGCAGAACATAGTAATTATTTCAGACATAACATGACAGCTATTTTTAAGTTATACCTTTTTCAGTTATTTTAAGTTACATTAATTATTTTGGTTAACATGTAGACCATAGTCAAGGCCACGGACACATCAAATGTGTTGTCAAGGCAGCTGTGCGGGGCGGAGGGCAGAGAACCGCTAAGCAAACACAAAATGAAGTTAGGCAAGATGGCACTTCCTTCGTCGTTCCCTTGTTTCTTTTAAATCTTTAATTTTCTGTGCAAAGCGGTCCCCCTGGACGCTGGCTTGAAACACAAGGCACCCCACTTTTCTCTCTGGTCTGAATGGACAGAGTACTGAAAAGGTCAGATAGCCTGAAGCTGCTCAGTTCTGGGAAAACTGCCTGCTTCAACGAACACCCTTATTGCTTCTTCATTTCACGTTTCCACCCTTTACACAGGAAGCCCTAGAGAAATCTCACAGTACTTCCTTATTGCTCTGAGGCCATTGACACTTGAGATTTCTTAACTCACTGGACAGACCAGTTCACCTGTCAGGTAGAATTACCTCAGATACCTGCTTATGCATCCCCCACTTTTCTCCCCACTTCAAAAATTGTATAAATACTGGTACTATGTGTTCAATAAATCCAAGGCTTGATCAGATATTAATCAGACTTGCCTTTCATTTCTCGCACCTCCTTGTCCCCCAATCCTCGCTCCCTCCCCTAGGGTTTTTTTGTTGCAGAACCCCGCAGGTCCGGGACAATTTTCATGACGGGTCAGGCACTGGGTAACAGTTCACTAAGCAGGTCCGAATCCTTAGATGAAGGATAAGGACAAGGGGACCCATGGGCCAGTGAGTAAGGCGGCCAGCCACAGAGTTCAACCAAAGCAGCTATAGAATGAGGAATTGTTGGCCATTTTTATGTGCTATTTATAAGAGCCAACTGTTATATGGATGTATAATCAGGCACAACTTCCTGAAGAAATCAGATCAATTTTATAAACCTATTATCTAGATACAGCAGAGCCAGTAAAATTTTGTGTTAGAGTCCTGTCCTGGGAGCCATCGGCATTAGCCCTTCAGGACGCATTATGGCTGATATTTCCATGAGACCAAAGGGAGAAAGGAGCGTCATAATCCCTATCTCCAAATGTCCCTGTGAATTTCTTAAGCTTTGTTGTGTAAAGGTCTACTGGCTTCTGGGTTTCTAATAGGAGCAGGGCTGGAGAGCTTGTCCCTGTCATCTCAGGAAGTTGACCGGGAGAGGGCGGTCTGTGTTTGTTCCTCTTCGGGCAGTGCTGTTTTTTACCCAGGCGTGAAGGATCCGCAGGATGACACCTGCAACTCTGTTTAAAGGAGTGTCTGTAGTTGAGCCTGCTGTGCTGACTGGTCCTATGACAGAGCTTCTGTCTTACATTATTTAAAATTCTCTTGGGAATTTCTACAGAATCGAGTAATTGCCTCTCTGCCCTGGAATTAGCTTTTGCTAAGAGGAGAACTGAATGCCAGGGTAGAAGTCATGGCCAACTGACCCAGCATGCAGGTTCCACAGTGGTCAGGTGGTGGGCTTAGACACAAGGCTCCCCTGTTCACAGCCTCCGTATACGCCAGTTCAGAGACATTGAAGAGCAATTGTTCTTTTTCCTCTGTTGTTTGAGACATTTGGGATGTGGTGAAGACTCTTAAATCCTCCACTTGGGTAAGAGAATTCATCCCCTATCAAGTGAGACATGAGGAGTAATTTGGCTTCCTTATAGACAAGAAAGACGTTTTCCTGGTTTGACCTACATGGTGCAGGGTTTGGGGGAGCCGGTCAGGCCTCCACAGCTGGAGGCAGGAGCAGCAGACTCTGACAAGTCTTATTTCCTCACATCCCATAATAAGGCTAGCATGCAATTTACTCTGATGGGGTCTCAGTGAGTTCTGGGGTCACACCAAATGAAGATGAATGCCATAAGTGGGAGCTTCTAGACGGGTCAAATGATGGCGATTTTACTTACCCAAGAAAAACTTCTACTTCCAAAACCCAAGGCTACTCTTAGACCTTAGGGAGGAAGAGAACAGGGGTCCAGAGAGACGTGGAGAGTCTTTTTCAGGCAAAGGGGCTATAACAACACCAGACACTCATCAGGGGGCTGAGTGGGTTTCAGGTCTGTTAGTCAAAAGAAAGCTCTTCTCTTGCAGGAGGAGAGAGGTTTGTACCCCGAGGAAGCAGGCTCGATTAATGTTACCCAAGCTACATGACGGTACTCCTGTAGACTCTGAATAGGGAGTGGGACTGGTTAACACGTGATCAAAGTCAAGATACGTTGGATGCATTCAAGAGGTTGGATTTCTTTTATGCCTTGCCCGCTCTGAGCCTTCTCTGCCCAGAGTCGAAGGGCTGAGGTGTGCTAACACCAACAATGGGAAAGCAGCAACAGGTGGCCACTAGAGGGGAAGAAACAGTTTGATTAAGAGTTGTAGCCTTCTCGCAGCCTCTTTTGGAAGGACCCCAGCGTTCCCCAAGGTCCTGGAGTACGCAGCTAGGTGTTGGCTTCCTCCTGGGTCTCCCTGTCATCGTCCCTGTGAGCTTTCAAGTTTGGCTGCTGAACACAGAGGTCAGGCCCACCAGCTGCCGCTCATCAGCTCACTCGCTCCCACGCGCTCTACAGATAAGGTCAGGGTCTAGTTCTTCACCAATTACTAAGTTTTAGGAGCAGCAATTTAATAACCGAGCAGTCTTGTCAGAAAGCTGGATTTAAAATAACTTAATGACCTTTTTCCTATGAATTTGAGAAGTTCTGAGGAAAGGCAAAGCTGTTGAAAGCTGTTGATGACAAAAGACTCAGAATAGTCGTGGCCAACAGTTCACAACTGGGGCTGGGAGATGCCTCTCGGATTAGGAGCACTGGCTTCTCTTCCACAGGACCAGAATTTGGCTCCCAGCATACAGACACACACACACACACACACACACACACACACACAGAGATAATAAATCTTTTTTTTTTTTTTTTAGATTCACAATTCAGCTGTTTTTACTGAGCAGACTTTGGAATGAGAGTTTTGCTGAAACCAGCAGTCCTTCAATGTATTAAAATCTCTAAATAAGGGACAGGAGAGATGGCTCAGCAGTTAAGAACACTTGCTGCTCTCGCAGAGGACCTGAACTTGATTCCCAGTATCTACACCAAATAGCTCACAACCACCTGCAGGAACTTCCATTTCAGGGGATCTGATGCCCCCTTCTTGCTCTACGGGTGCCCGCATGCATGCTGTGCACATATGGATGAGCACACACATACACATTTTTTTTTTAATTTACAAATAACTTTCCCTTTAATATTTTATTAATTGCATATACCATTTCCTTTCTGCAAAATCTACCCTTTGTTGATCTTCTATAACTTCATTAACCTTCGGATTTGTACCCTTTTCAAGTCAAGGAACAAAAACCTTACTTTCCTAAATCCTTTCTGATTCTGTTGTTGTTTTGAGACAGGATCTCTCTGATCTGTAACTTTCTATGTCCATCAGGCTGGCTTTGAACTCACAGAGATCCACCTGCCTCTGTCTTCCAGTGCTGGGATTAAGAGCATGTGCCACCAGGCCTGGCCTCTTCTGTTTCTTAAACATCCTCTTTCCTTTTGACTTGCAAGAAGACCCTCACACCAGAACTTGTTCTCACCTCCCTTCCCACCTGCTGCTTCCTTCCTGCTTTGCTTCCTTCCTTTAGAATTTGAAAGTCTTTACAAAATCCTTCCCCTTTTCAACAAAATGCTTTATGCTTCTTCTAATTCCTTCACCAAACTTTGGCTTTCGTTTCTTTCCTGTGCTGTTTTTGCATTTATAATTATGCACACTAATTAGAATTTTAACACCTTAACTGACTCAAGTACATCGAGAAGCTCAGAGTATTCCCACTTAGTTTAAGCTTTTACCAAAAATAGATATAATCCTGATTGGACAACTCGAGAAAGGATATATACTGACAATTTTAATTTACCAATAAATTTGTCAGTTCATCTATCAAAATTTGCCTTGCTCACAGGAACCATGATGATTCTGGGCTAACTTACTAGTTGTACTTTATGTGCATACTTACCTCTCTATAGCTGATTTTCTAGGAGGCTTCACCTGTCCACCTTGTGGACATTATGAAGAGTGAAGGCTAACAATAGGACTCTTGGGAAGTCAGAAGACTCACCCAACCAGAAAGAAAACTGAAACAAGATGATTCAAAAATGATTCAGGCAGCTGCCCCCCACCTTGGTCACCTCCCATAGAGGGATCTTTGTCCTTGTGGGTTTTTTTGGTTTTGGTGTGTGTGTGTGTGTGTGTGTGTCAGAAATGGCATTTGCACTAGCTTTCTGTTCCCATCCCAGGTGTAGTGGATGATTATGAGCTTGATTTGGAATGTATGATGCCCGTGGCTATAATTTGGTTAGGTGTATCTGTTTTGCCATGTATAACTTGTTCCTAGAATTGCATGCTGCTTGGATTTGTGGGAACTTTTGCTTAAAGTATATAAGGATTGAAGCCCTTACAGCCCAGGTGGGTTGCTGGTGGTTGGTTGGTTGGTTCCTTGGTTTATCCATCTGTCTTTAGTTTGTTGATTATTGCATAGAAGAACACCAGTTGGTGAGATTGGGTTTGTAGATAGTGAGCTGAGATGCTAGTCTGGCTCACTGTCAGCTCCTCTCCAAGTTTAGGATAGCCTAAAAGGGCTGTGAAGATTTCTACCTTTCTCTTTTTCTCTATCAAGGCCACCTGCAAAAACAGTGAAGATTACTTTCTATCCTTCCTTTTCTCTTTCCCTAAATTGAAGGTAAAAGATTGTAGTGTACTACTAAAAGTGACCACCAACGTGGGTTAGAACATCATGCCAGCTGCATCCAACATGGAGACAGGGAAGAAGAGAAAGAAACTCCAGACCCCACAGAGTGTGCTCTGTAATGTAAGCTCAGGAGAGTTCCCAGAGGACAGAGATTAAGGTATTAATAAAAGAATACATATGCAAAAAAATAACAAGTAGAAGTCTCCTGAAGGAAGAGGAGAGTGAGAAAGGAAAGCTCTATGAGAGAGAGTTGTAAATAAAAAAAGAAAACTCCGAGGTGAGAGCCATTTCCTGGTCATGGAGACAACCCCACACTCCCTTCCACAGCTGGCGGCTGCCAAGGCTCAGAAAACAGGAACAAACTGTACTGTACAAACTGAGTTTTCTGATGGCTTTTTTTTTTCATGTGTAAGGCCCAAGTGGGGCTTGTGTTTGAGGTCTATGAAGAGCAGTGATGGAAAAGAGTACCAAATCACCGGGATGTTTCAGCCAGAAAATCTTTCTACCGGTCCAGGACCCCCTGCTATAGAAGCTAGGGGTGGTGATAGGGGATGAGGTGTTGGAGCCGAGAAGCCACTTACTTAAACTGATTTTTTTTTCTACAAACCTGACTACAAGCAGTCCAGACACTGGTGAGGCAGTCCTGACAAGACACATCTGCTATGGTGATGAGAACTCCACCCTAGGAGGGAACCCTTCCTGCAGACAAAGTTCACCTGCGGTGATGGTGAGGAAAATACTTGCTAAAAGAATCAGGACTAATGGTTATGAAGAAGTCTTTGGAATGTTCTACTGAACTTTCAACTCAAACATGAACTGACCAGTTGTTTGTTTTGGTTTTGGTTTTTTTTCCTGCAAACCAGACTCTAAAAATCTGGAAAGTGTTTCCTGAGGGTCAGCACACAGAAGCTGTCTTCCAGAACTGGCTGAGGTTGTATCTCATGCTAGCAGCTGAACTTCGTGTTGTAAGACTCACCCAGGTGGTGCTGGTTTTAAAGGCATGAAGGGGTCATGGAGAGTAGCTGAGGCTTGTCACTATAAGAGGCCAGGAGAGGCCATTAGTAAAGGTGCAGCCAAAGTAGCAGTTGAAGGCCCAGATTGGAGGGGTCATGCAAAGAAGTTAAGGCTTGGCACCATGAAGGAAGCCTATGAGAGGCCATTGGTGAAGGTGCAGCCCAGTTGCAGCAAGGGACCCCAGCAGTTTTGAAGAAGCCAGTACCATGGGATGACCACCAAGGACAGCAGCAGTGGTGGAGGAGAGGCAGCCAGAACCTGGAGGACAAGCTGTGTGTGCTGCAAGGAGCAGAGCAGAGAAGTGATCCAAGGCCTTTGGAGGAGCCCAGAAGATCGTGAGTGGATGCCAGATATTTGCACTTTGATAATGGTTTTCTGCTGTCCAAATACATTGTGAAAAGCTTGATAGATGTTTGGTTTCATTTGGTCCTGTCCTTGTGATTGTTTCTCTTGTAAATAGTTTTGCTGGTGTAGTGTTAAATTGTGTCGTAGAAATAAAGTAATTTTTTTATTGTCTTATACATAAAGGAGGAAATGTTGCAAAAGTTTATTTTTAATTATGTTTAAAATGGTTGTTTTGTGCACTGTTGGGGAGAGGGATGCATAGGTTTTGGCATTTGTATTGTCTGCAGGTGTTGACTTTATGTAAAAGATGGTTGATTCCTTATGATCAGCACATGGTATCAGTTGAACACCTGAGGAGCTTAGGTACCAATAAAAACCCCTGAGATGAGATGCTTGGGTTCCACTCTCCAGAATAGCACTTGCCATGATAGTGGTTTCGTCTGCTGAGGTCTGGCAAGATTTACATCTACAAAAATCCCTTGTCTTCCTTGCTGAGTGAAATGGAAGCCTAACTGCTGTGTGTGTGTGTGTGTGTGTGTGTGTATCTGTGCCTGTGTGTGTCTGTGTGTGTCTGTGTGTCTCTGTCTCTGTCTCTGTGTGTGTGTGTGTGTGTGTGTGTGTATGTGTGTGTCTGTGCCTGTGTGTGTCTGTGTGTCTCTGTCTCTCTCTCTCTCTCTCTGTGTGCCTGTGTATGTGTGTCTGTGTGTCTCTGTGTGTGTGTGTCGCTCCCGCCACAGTGTACATGTAAAGATCAGAGGACAACTTGCAGGAGTTAGTTCTTTCCTTTCACCTTGTGAATACGACGGATTGAACTCAGGTCATCAGGCTTGGTTACAAGTATCTTTACCCACTAAATCATCTCATGGACCCTTGTCTCATAGTCTTAAGGGCTCCCTAATTTAAGCAAGGGCTCTATAAAGTTAAATACAATTTTACTGTTGATGAGATTGCAAATTATTGCAGCCACTCTGGAAATCAGTGTAGAGAATTTTCACGAAGCTGAACCACTCCTTGGCATCTCCACAAAGGACTGCCTAGTTCCAAAGCTTCAGATGTGAGTTTGTAACCTGGAATAACCACAGAATCTAGGAAAGGATAAAGGGGCCACGGTAGCTCTAGAGAGGGCAACTAGTAGGACTCAAGTGCTGTGAAGAGGAAATGTGAAAAACCAGGGTTGAGGTTAGCTGGGAAGGGGTGAGGAAGGACAGCACAAGGGAAGGAAGAGAGGTAACGCTAAGGATCTTTTAAAAAGCCATAGGGAAACAAAATGATTTTTATGTTTACTTAAAAAAATATATATATACACACACATTTGTTTAACACACACATATATATGTGTATGTGCATATATGTACAAATATATATGTATGTGTGGGGTGTGTGTATGTATGTGTGTGTTTTATGTGAAGCTTCACCTACTTGGGGTGATAATGGTGCCTCCAAGAGTCATAGACTGGCTAACAAAACACCCCGGTGCCAGGCCTGAGAAATCTCCCTTTGAGTTATTGATGATCCAGGAAACTCCCCCAATTATACAGGCGACTTCTATTACTCTTGGTTGCCTCCCAGAACTTGAAGGTAAGACCCTATTGCTAAAGGTACCACATACTTCAAACACAGGTAACCTGGAAGCCTCCTCCCGGAGGACTTGCTCCTACAATATCTGAGGGTGCAATGCAAGTTGCCAAGGAGGAAAGCTAACAATAGTCCTACCCAGCTATAAAGCCTATATGAATGACAACAATTACCAGCAAGATGTTCCCCAGGATGCAATATCTTGGGGGTAACCAACCTAAGGCCCACTTCATAGGAGGGAATTCTTGCCCAGTACTCTAAATCTAGTTCATTACCTAGAAGAGACCTGCTATTCCCACTTTTCTAAATCAATATGATTGCTAACTGCATTCTAAAAACCTATCCTTATACTAACAGACAAGTGAAGCTCTCACTCCTCATCAAAGAAGCTTCTTTTTGCAGCAGACAGAGACCATTACAGACATTCACAACTTTTCAAAATGTTATGAGGAGCCCACCAGAGATGACCACGCAGACACAATTTATAGCCAGTTGGTCTTTATTCCATCTGGCTGGGACTACACTGAGGTATTCAGGGACCCAAGTGTAGCACCAAGTGTCCAGAGCACAGGGTTTTTGAAGGCAGAAACCACATCCTGGCATCTCATTCAGCAGCTACAGCAGCTGTGTGTGTATGTGGTGGGGGTGGGCTCATGTCAGCAAGCAATCTGACAGAAGCTAAGATAAGTGGTTAGCTGGAGGGGGAGGTCTGCACCAGCAAGCAGTTTAATAGATGCTAAGATAAGCTTAAAATAAGCATAATATTAGCTACGGCATCTTGACCTAGGGTTCCGAGAATAAAGTTGGGTAATTTTCCACTGGATTCCCCATCAAGGAGATCAAATTCTAGTTAAACCTGAAACGGGTCTCAATAAGATTAAAAGGTGGAGGGGCTTCTGCCCTGTCTTCCCCTATCACAAAAATACAGAGAACAGCTGACCACGGAGTATCCAGCCCAGGTGATACATCTACAGCATAACCTCACACCTAAGGCTCAGAGAATATCACAGAAGAAGGTTCAGAAAGATTGTATGAGCCGGAGGACCAGAATGTCTGCTGCAAGGTGGTATCATTTATATGTGACATGGAGAAGCTGCGCCCATGAAACGTGGTCACGGAAACGGGACCTCCACAACAACACCAATTGCCATGCCAACATAGATGGGGGACATCTCACAAGGCCCTATTCCTAGACAAAGAGCTACAGCAATTGGCTGCTGTAAGAGGGAGAATCAGTCTTCTACAGGGACAAACCCCTTGAGAGGTTATCCAATCCCAAGTGGTCAGCCCTAACCACATATGCACATGAGAGCACTCAGTGGACCCAGCAGGATGTCTTTATATCTATGCATATGTGGGTAGATGCATATGTGTAGTTATATAAATATTTATATCTATGCATATGTGGGTAGATGCATATGTATAGTTATATACATAACAATAATTACAGAAGAGGTTGCGAATTTCAGAGGGAGTTGGGGGGACATGGGAAGAGTTGGAGGCGGAGAAGAAAGGGAAGAAATGATATAAATATAGAATTCATATATGCAACTCTCAAAAAATTTAATTGTAAAAAATTACAGTAATCATTTTTTAAAAAACACATACTGAATAGCAGCTAATATTAAAGAATTGTTTTCCACCTTGGTATTTTCTTTAACACTTGGGCCACATTCCCTTGATAAACCTGTGCTCCCTTTTTTTATATCCACATGGGGCATGCAGGCAGACATGTACACTGACACACATAGAGAGAGCAGACATGAGACAAAGGCGTATTACCCACGAGAACTGCCTACCCACACTGAGGCAAACGCCTGCGGCTGCGTCCTCAAGCCAAAGGCTAATCTTCCCCACTGGGAAGCCTGCCTGCCTCAACCCGGACTTGCATTGCTGCCCAACCAGCAAAAATTAAAATTCAGGGGTTATTAATAAAAATCTTTAAATTATTATATGTTGTCTACAAGACTTCAAATATAAGTAAAAAGAAAGGAATCAAGAAGTTGACCTGGCAAACACTGGTAAAAAGAACCAGGTAGCTACAATAATATCAAAGTATAATTCAGAGTAAATTCAATTATGAAGCAAAGGTGAACGATGTGTAACAATAAAAATGAGCCATTTAGGGCCAGAGAGATGCTTGGCAGGTAAAAGGACTTGTTGAGCAAGCCCGCCAACCTGAGTTCTATCCCCAGCAACCACGGTGGAAGGAGAGAACACACTCCTGAAAGTTGTTCTCTAACCTCTACACATGCACTCACACACACACACGCACATTCCATACACGCTAATAACAATCATTATTAAATTTTAAATGGTTAATTTGACAAGACAAAACAATCCTTAATGTGGACACACCTAACAGCAGACCTTCAACATATATGATGCGAAAACCATTAGATCCTAAACAGAAAGGAAATGAATCTACCATTATAGTGAAAATTCAACTTCTGGAGTGATGGAACAGGTAGACAATATGTCAGCAAATGTATAGAGGAATTGAACAATGCCTTTGACAAGCTGGAGCTGACTGACATTGAGAAACCGTGCACCCAGCAGCAGGAGAAGGCACACTGTTTTCAAGTCCACATGTAACCTCACCAAATCTATAGGCCGTCACAGACCAAAACCAAACCTAAACAAAATGAAACAGAATATGATGTCAGTATGTGTGATGGCTGATCTGGGCTGCCAACCTGACTACATCTGGTACCAACTGAACACTCAAGCAGCTGGGCCTGCCTGTAGAGTTTGGGTCATTTGATTTGGGAAGACCCATCCTAAGGGTATGTTCCTATTGTCCATTTGCCTCCAGTGGCTGCAAGACTTTCCAGTAGACTCCATATCTTAGGTTCAGCCAGCTCCGATTAGCACTGCATGCTGGAGACTAAGCCTCTAATGTATTTCCTTTATGTATTCAGTTGTTGACGGACACCTAGGTGGACGCTATAACTCGGCTATTGAGAACAGTACTGTAGCTGTTTAATCCACCCAGCATCATATTGGTAAAGAAACATGAGACATGTTTAAAGGGACAAGACAGACAGACCTCAGAGAGCACAGCAAGCCATCTTCCAGCTCCCACTCTTTTCCTCCAGACAGTTTATCTTAAAAGCCCCTTCTTGCTAGAAGTCTGTTTGCATGATCAAAGAGATTCAATGGTTTTTCTACCCCAAACGTTTGGCCATTGGGACGTGTCCACATTTATAGTAGGGTACCACCAACACAAAAGGGGCCAGGCCACGCCCTGCCCAAACCATGTCTATGTTTATAGTGGGGTAACTACAGGACAATTAGGAGAGGCCAGACCACGCCTTTTCTGCCTCCAGTCTGGTGGGGCGTTCAAAAGACCTCTTCATCAGCAACTCTGTTTACATTAAGCTAAGAGGGAGTAGCTCTTATTTACATTAGAAACAGGCTATTTCAGCTATAGAAATCGCATCCCACCAGGCTTCAGGCAACCAGTGCAATGATATCTTCAGTGAATATAATATCTGGAGATACGTTCAAATATACCACCACACGGCACCACCATAATCACCGCTATGCGAGCATCTCTGTTACACGCCAACTCCGATTCCTTTACGGCGTGTACTCAGAAGTGGGCGGTGCCATCCTAGGGCTGATGGTCCTGTGTGCTATGAGAAAGCAGGCTGAGCAAACAGTGAGGAGCAGTCAGCAAGCAGCACCCCTCCCCAGCCTGCGCATCAACTCCTGCCTCCAGGACCCTGCCCTGTTTGAGCTCCTGTCCTGCCTTTCTTCAATGATGAACAGTGATGTGGAAGTATAAGCCAAATAAACCCTTTCCTCCCAAGTTTCTCTGGTCCTGGTGTTTCATCACAGCAACAGAAACCCTGACTAAGACAGCGACTGAACTAGGGCCCCTCTTTCTCCACGCCCTCGCCGACACGTGTTGTTTTGTTGACAGCCATTCCGACTGGGGAGAGATGGACTCTCATTGCAGCTTGCACCCATTTCCCTGATGACTGAGAACATTTTTCACACGTTTATTGGCCATCTGTACTTATTATTTGGGAAACTGATTTGCCTGCCCATGTATCAGATTGGTTGGATTGCTTTCCTTTTAACGTTTATTTTTTAGTTCTTTTTATACGCTGGGTGTTAATGTCCAGGAAGACAAATCACTGACAACTGTTTTCCCAGATTCTGGCGCCTGTTTTTCACTTCGATGATAGTTCCCTTTGCCACGCAGAATCCTACTTATCATGAATCCCATTTCAAGTCCTGTTATTATCTCCTGGGCTATTAGAGTCCTCTTTAGAAAGTTCTTGCCTACCTTGAAGTGTTTTCCTCAAGTGCTTTCAAAGACTCGGGTCTTACCTCAAAGTCTTTGATCTGCTTTGAATAGATTAAGATTTTTGTACAGGAAGAAAGAGAGGAATCCGGTTTTGGTCTTCTGCGTATATCCAGTTTATCCAACACCATGTGTTGAGGAAGATTCTTTCCTCGGGGCTGTAATAGTTACTCTTGTCAGAGAAGGAGCCTCAATTGAGAAAATGCCTCAATAAGGTCCATGTAAGGCATTTTCTTGGTTACCTGGAAGCAACTAAGGCACACAGCTGGGTGGATCTGGGCAAGGAGAGAAGCCCCTGCCTTAGAGAGCAGCGCTTTCCAGAAGGTGCCCAGATGCTGACTGGGGAAAAAGGAATGCTACCTGCCTGCATTTTTTAAAATTTTAATTTATTCTTTGCAGTTTCATACACGTACACAATGTGTTTTGATCATATTCACTCTCTATTTAGTTTGCTTTCTACTGTTGTGATAAAGACCATGTTCAAAGGCAACTTGAGGAGGGAAGGGTTTATTTAACTTACACGCTCCAAACCAGCCATCATTCAGGGAAATCGAGGCAGGAACCTGGGGCCAGGAACTGAGGCAGAGGCCATGAAGGAGTCCTGTTTACTGGCTTATTGCCCATGGCTTACTCTGGGCACAGTGCCTATCTGTGGAGCCCTGGAACTCAGTATGTTGACCAGGCTTCCTCCCAACACATCCCTTCCTACTTTCATCTTGTATTTATTCTTTCAGAATTTCAAACATGTATAAGATGTAGTTTGATCATATGGATCCCATCTCCTCCTCCTCCTTCTCCTCCTCCTCCTCCTCCTCCCCCCTCCCTTCTCCTCCTCCTCCTCCCCCCTCCTTTCTCCTCCTCCTCCTCCTCCTCCTCCCCCCCTCCCTTCTCCTCCTTCTCTTTTCCTCCTTTGATTTCTGAAACAGGGTCTCACAGTGTAGTCCTGGCTAGTGTGGAATTCACTGTGTAGACCAGGCTGATCTTGAGCTCCCAGAACTCCTCCTGCCTCTGCCTTCTGAGTGCTAGGATTGCAGACATGTGCTACCAGCCTGGCTGAAGTGACCTGCTTTGCCTCTTCTACATGTATCTCTTTTTTCTGCAGTAGCGTACTGTCCTGTCAGTATGACTCTGTAGCATAACTTGATGCTTTATTTGTTTGTTGTCTGTTTGAGACAGGGTCTCACTATATAGCCAAGACTGGCCAATAACTTACTGTGTAAGACAGGCTGGCCTTGAACTCAGGGAGATCTGCCTTCTCTGCCTCCCAAGTGCTGGGATTAAAGGTGTGTTCTACTATGCCCAGCCTGTAGTATGATATAAAATCAGGTATTATGATACCTGCATCATTACTCTCTGTGTTCAGATTGCTTTTCAGTCTTTGCTGCCTCCATATGAATTTTAGGATATTCAATCTATTTCTGTGAAGAGTATCTGTGGAATTTTATTATATTGATTTACTGGGAGGAGGGTGCATGCCATAGCCCATGTGTGGAGGTCAGAGGACAACTCGACAGGGTCAGTTCTCTTCCTCCACCATATGCATCCTGGGGCTTGAACTTAGTTCCTCAGCCTTGGCAGCAAGCTCCTTTACCCACTGAGCCATCCTGCCAGGCCCCCACCCCTGTCACTGGAACTTTGACGGGGGTTACACTGAATATGTAGCTTGACTTCAGTAATGTACTCTTCCTTGTATTAATTCTGCAGTTCCATGAGCACAGGATATCTATGTTCTAGCGTCCTCTTCAATTCTTTAACTCAGTGTTTTATAGTTTTCGTTACACAGGTCACTTCCGCCTTGGATATATTGATTCCTTAGGGAGGATTTTTTTGTAGCTTCTGTGAATAGGTTTGTTTCCTTGATTTCTTTCTCCACATGCTCACTCTTGGTACATAGAAAGGATACTGTCTTTTACAAGCTGATTTCAGATCCCATAACTCCTGTGTCAGCAATGACATCAAAAACATCCCATTGGTTTGCTGAGTATTTTTTAGATTTGTTTTTAACTTATGCATATGAATGTCTTGAATATATATGAGTGTGTGTGTGTGTGTGTGTGTGTGTATATATATAGATATAGATAGATAGATAGATAGATAGATAGATATATCATATGCATGCCTGGTGCCCATGGAAGTCAGAAGGCATCAGATTCCCTGGAACTGGAGTGACGGATGGTTGTGAACCATCACGTGGGCGCTGGAAACCTAACCTGGGTCCTCTGCAAAACCAGCCAGTGCTCTTAACTTCTGAGCTATCTCTCCAGTCCCTCACATATTTTATTTCTAAATTACTTAATGCTTTCCTTTTGATTTTCTCTTAAGTCCAAGATGATTAGAAAAACGATAAGAAGATTCCTGTTGGCTCAAATCTTTTAGGATGAACTTTTGTCTTCATTTCTAACTCTTGTCATGCTCAGAGAATCGTTCCTTCTTGTAATTAGTTGAGGTCTTACTTCTGAGCAAATTCTTTGTCTGTGTCTGCTACTCATTCCACAGAGATCTGTGAGCCCTGCCTGGCTTGTCCTTACACCACTCCCTAGGTGTTAACATCAGTGCTTCTCTTCTGAAGCCCTCGGGTGTTTGGTGATTCCTGGTCGTATGTCTACAGTGCCTGTCGCCTGTCTGTGAATGCTGCTTCTGTTTCTTGTGATGAACATAACAGACCAATGAGATCATCCAGGGCTTTTGAAGTGCTCCGTACTGGGGTAGTTCAGTTCCCAGTTGGTGGTACCATAGATAGATGATCATCAGTAGAGATCCTACATAACGGCAGAGACTTGGGTGACAGAGTAACTTGCCTAAGCTTAACAAAACGGGGCTCTTATCCCAGATCATCTGGCCGAATTCATTCAATTCTCATGTTGCTACCACCCACCCAAAGGCTTCCCTTTGCTAGCAGCTCACCACCAGTGCCTAACCACCAATGACCAGATAACTCATAGGATGTATATTTCTTTTCTTTTACTCTAAAAAAATAACTTGACAATAATAATCTGTAAGCTGCACACAGTGTCAGGGTTCCAAACATCACATTATATTCCTCGGATACCATCCTTTGTCTACCTCTTAAAATCCTAGAAAAAGTGCCCCAAGATGGTGGAGACGGGATTACAAATACCAGATGTCCGAGGCTACGGCACTGAGGATGCGCCATTCGGGGAGAGGACTCCTAGCTGCTCTTGCCCAGCTCTGTCTCACAGACCCAGTGGTAAAGCCTCTGGCAGACATCATCGTTCCAACGCCCATCGTCATAAGAGAAGTGGGCACAGTCCTCGCCTCCTCCCAACCCATGTCCGCTCCAGTTATCCGGCTGCAGTGGTTTCCAGTCCCTGAAAACAAACAGCTGTCAGGCCTTCAGCCACGTTAGCAGGAGCTCCCCCAGTGCCCAACGGCCACATGAGAAGACAGGACAGGCCAGGTAGACGACACACATACTTGAATCCTTTCTCGTAGTCAGTCCCGTCCACCCATCGCCAGGGCCCGTTTTGGTCCGTTAGGCCCATCCAGGTGGGCACAGGGCGCTTGTGGTCTTGGACAAATTTCTAAGGGGAAACAAAAAGGGGGGATATGACTTCTCCCTCCAACAGACAACCTCCCAAAAGAGCCCGCCAAGGCCGCACCTGCTCCTCCAGGGAGTTGACCACCACCAAGTGGGCACCCTCCAGCTGGCAGTGCTTGTCAGCCTCAGCCCATGGTTTCCCAGACTGAGAAAACCAGTAGCAGCTGCCTTCATGCTCCACCCAGTGAAGAGGACAGCAGGCCAGTTCAGAACCTAAGAGGCATCCGAGAGGGTGCAGAAACTGAGTTGCAGCACAGTGTGACAGCCATCAATCAGGGAGACCTACGCCCAGCACCCTCCTCACCGTTGTTCTTGAGGCTGGCCAGCTGACATGACAGGGCCCTCAAGTCCTTCCCCAGCTGTTGGACACGCTCAGTTAGTTCAGATTGATCTGGGACACACAGAGGGGAGTGAGAACAGAGCTCTAGCTGGGGCATCTGCTTGATGAGTTCCTGGGGCTCAGACACCTGCAGAGGGCCCAGGCTAGGCACCCCTCCACTCACCGCGCATGCTCAGACCTGCTCCCAGGGGAACAGCAGTCTAACCTGATTTGAGCGCCTGCTCCTTCTTCTCCATCGTGCTCTCCAGAGAAGTCACCTTCTGGCTCAAGCCTCGGCCTGGAAGACCACAGCTCAGCGCCCGGAACCCGCTTTGGCCCACACCCTCCTGCACACTCTCAGAGACCAGGGCCTCTCACCTGCCTGCAGTTCCTGCCTGTGATCGTCCACCTCCACTTTCAGAGAGCTGATCCTTTCTTGCAAGCTGTCACCTGCAGAACAGGGGGCTGGAGTCAGGGCTCTGCCCTCCCTACCCAGCCCCACTGCAGCCCAGAACCCTGTCAGAGCCCAGCTCACCCCTGGAGGTCAGGGCCTGGAACTGAGCCTTTGTGTCCGAGGTGACGTTGTCTAAGGCGGCTCTCAGGGTGCCCAGGTCCCTCCTTAAGCGGGCATCTGATGGGGGAGGGTGATAGGATGAGCAGAGCCAAGATTGCTCGGGTCCCCTCGGAGCCAGCACTGAGCAGGGCACTGTGTGTGCAGTGTCACTCTGCCCTCCAGACAGCCAGTGGGGCAGGCCCTGCTGTTACCCGGCATTGCACTGAGTACACTGAGGCTCAGGAGGTGAGGTCATGCGACTGTGTGAGCCAAGCACAATTATAGTAAGTGACACGGCCAGCAGCCATGCCCATCACGGGCCCTTCTTGTCTCCACCGCTCTCATCTATCACCCTGCTCAAGTCACCGCCCATCATGCCTCCTGGCTGTTCACCTGCTGTCCTGTTAGCTCCCCGCCTCCACCACAGCCCTGCTGAGGTTCTCTCCCTCCAGCCTGCCTGCCACACACCCTTGTGATTCCTCTCTTCCCTGCCACCCTGAGGCACCCACTTTGGGATCCAATCACAGAGACAAGCACCAGCAGCAGGAGGCTGAGGCCCAGGGAGAACAGGAGGAGGCAGGTCCAAGAGCAGATACTCCACAGGAAGCTCTGGGGAGGAGCTGCTGAAAGAGAAGAGGGTGTCAGGTTCAAGGGTCTAGAGTGTGACAGGAGGTGTGGCCCCCGGGGCCCAGGTAGAGATTATTGTTTGGCCCTGGTAAGAGAGAAAGGCTAGGAAGGATTGGGGAGGGGCTGCTCTAGCAGCTCACCTCTCATGGACCAATGAGAGTCCTCCCTCACAGAAGCCTCTCAGCCTGCCAGGCGGGCAAACACGGGAATGCACAGACATTAAGCATACATCAGAATTGGAGGAGTAATTCAGGGACACAGGCGGCCAGGGACAGCCAGGCCAGTGTCTCCAAACCCGACAACCCACCGTGCATACCTCCCATCCCCTCCCACAAAGCACAGGAAGCCAGGGCACTCAGGTCTCTCCTGTTCCTTGTAAGTGCGATGTAATAATGGGCTCTCAGAGTGGGCTTGAGCAAACGGTGCACATACGACACACTGGCGAGACACGACAGCGAAACTCTGATGGTCGTACTCAGAACACGCTTAGGAGACTCCATTCCTCCTTTCCTCTCACCTTTTCTAGTCTCCTGGCTCTTCTCCTCACTCCCCAAGTTGTGAAAGTTTTCATAGGCCGTTGTCATGGCTGAACAAACACAGGCTTCTAGGGCTGTCGGAATTGAAGCAGAGAATCCAGGGTTCAGTTCAGAGTGCAGCTAGGTCTAAGGAGGACCAGAAGCATCACGGAGTTGAGGGCAGGGCTGGGGCTGCCGTGGGGTATTCCAATTGAGAATGAGCCTAGGTTACCCCAAGGATGGCAGTAGGCATGAGTTTGTAGCTAAGGCTAGACATGAAATCAGAATTGGATAGGCCTTTGAGGACGAGTGGAGCCTGAGGCTGAATCTGGAGGTAAAAGTAGAGGTAGGGATGTGTAATTTGTGCTACTTTGTCTCACTCAGCACCAGCCAAAGTGAGGAAGTATTCCACAGATGATGACGTACTGCCAAAGGGTGGATGCCCTGCCTGACCAGAGTCTGCACACACAGACTCCCTCGGACGCTACTTCTGAATGCCACGTGGAGAAGGGCTTTCTTCTTGGTTGACTTTGAGGGACCTGGTGTGCTGTGTCTACCTTTTCTCTCTTGAAAGATCTCAAACCACATTTGCATTCTGAAAGATTGAAGATACTCAGAGAGACGGGGACAGGAAAGATCTGAGTGCCCTGGCTTCCTGTGCTTCGTGGAGGGAGATGGGAGGTATGCACGGTGGGTCATCGGGTTTGGAGACACTCACCCCCTGCACACAAAAATCACGCAAAGGCTAAGGGCCTGCCACTGGCCTGCCTGTCCCCAGCCACCTCTGTGCCCCTGTGCAGTCCAGAGAAAACTGATCTTGTCTAACCCATCATTTAAAAATCATAGGAAATTATGAAGGGTTTTTCCTTGTCATTTATTTGTATTTATCACACGTGCATGTGTGCACACGTGTAGCATGGCACACACATAGAAGTCAGAGGGTAGGTAATCGGAGGTGGTCCTCTCCTTCCACATGGGTTCCAGGAACTGAACTCAAGTCATTGGGTTTGGCAGCGAGCTCCTTTACCTATGAGCCCAGCCACTCTACCCAACAATTTGTGTTTGGTTTTTTAAATAGTATCTAATAATACTCAAGGATCAATTTGACCATTTGGAGTACATTGTCTTCAGAGCCTTTCTTAACATTTTCATAGCTACCTATGAATAATTCTAATTTTTTTGTGTATAGAAAGAACAAATAACCAATTGTTATGATGGTTTATGATTCAAATATAGAAAATATAAGTAACTTAGAACTTAACACTCCAAATGAAAATTTTAACAAAGTCATACGTTCTTTGGAAGATTTGCAGATAAAAATTAAATGTTAAGACCTCAGAACAGTGCTACTACTGGGTCTAAAATATGGCTGAACTTGACCTGTGTCTCGTGCTGAGACTGACATCAGTACTCGGGGAGGAGCATAAAAGGAACTGTGCCTACGCTTGCAATGCAACTAGAAAGAAAATAGAGCTGAGTGTGGGCAACCTGGGGCAGGACTTGTGTGAAGATTCGAGTTGGATCTGGGGTTGAAACAGGCTGGGATTGAAGGACAGTTGAGGTTAGGGCTGGGGGAGGGGCTGTGGGCACCCAATCAGTTATGTTTGCCATGCAAGCATGAGGATCTAAGTGCAATCCCCAGAACTCATGTGGAAAAGCTGGGTGTAGGCTGGAGAGATGGCCCAGCAGAGAGGAGCCTGTAATGTTCTTGCAGAGGACCCAAGTTTGACTCCCGGTTCCCATGTTGGACAGCTCACAACTGCCTGTGACTCCAGCTCCAGGGACATTCAACGACTCTGGCCTCTGAGGGGACCTTCACTCACAGGAAGGGAGAGACAGAGAGAGAGAGAGAGACAGAGAGAGCTCACTAGGCATGGTGTTATGATATACATGGTATCACACTGGTAATCCCAGGGCTGGGGAGACACAGACAGCTGGACACCTGAAGCTTGCTGCCAGGTCAACCTAGCCTGATTAGCAAGTCCCGGGTCAGTAAGAGACCCTATCCAAAAACCAGAAAAACAATGTGGAAGTGGGGAGAAGGCTCGGTGAATAAAGTGTTTGTCATAGGAGCAGGAGGACTTGAGTTCGGATCCCTAGGACCCATGGAACACCAGTTGGAACACCAGTGCTCGTGGAATGGGGCAGAGACAGATCATGAGAATTCACATTCCTTAAAAGGCAAGTATCCAGAGACTTCTCTATCCAGAGAGCAAATGGACTAGCCCAAAATACAAGCTTCAGGTACAGTGAGAGAAGATGCCTTGAAAAATAAGGTGGAAAGTGATAAAGGAAGAAAACTGATGTCAACCTCTGACCTCCACACAGGCATGCATGGATGAGTGCACCTGCACACACACACACACACACACACACACCAAGGTAGACTGCTCCTCAGTTACAGCCGTGGTTGTTCTTTGGCCTCCACATACATGTGCATACATGTATACACCGAAATGCACGTGAATATGAACATTTCAGGTTAGAAATACAGTTTGGATGTAGATTATCTCCAGAAGGCTGTTAAGCAAAGAACTGCAGTTAGGGCTGAGGCCAGAGTTAGGCTGAAAATCGAGTGGAACTGGGCCAAAGATGGGGCTGAATGTGGGTCTTAGTCTGCCCAGGGATTGTGGCCGCCACAAGGCTAGAATGTAGCGAAGGGGCAGTCCCAAGGCCCACATCCCACACAAACCCCTTCTGTATCTGCACAGTTCCTTCCACCTGAGGCCTGGAGCCTTCCCTCCTTGCATTCCTAACACATTTCCTGTCCGGCTGGTCTCCCTGGCAACCCCAGCCCAGGTACCTGTGTGAAGTCTGGAGACGGTGCCTCTTGGCTTCCTGGTACAGCGAGGACCAGAGGTGGGAAGTCAGTCAGAGTGGAGAACTATATCCCAGAAGCCGACGTGGGAGGGACCAAGCAGAAGCCACACACGTGTCAGAGCTCATCCAGTCCTTTGTGTCTGAAAGTCCAATGGGCTATTTCGGGAACATCCAATTTTCCCAACTTCTGACAGTCAGCGTTGAGGGAACTGGAATTCGAGTGTGTGTTAAGACTGTGGATGAGTAAAAGACACGCTTACTTCCATCTTCCGGGTGTGCCTTCCTACATTTCTTTCTCGAAGCCCCTGTGACTTCCTCATTTCTCTCTCAGTGGGAAGGGGAATTACAGTCTGTCTTCTTCACTCACGTCCTGCCCATGGCTTTCCCTGAATTTTGGTGTCTCTGTCATTGGACATCTGCTCCGCGGGAGTTCATTCATTGCTCAAATTCAAAATCTGTCTGACTCCCAGGCACATGAGGATCTGAGGACCTCAGCCACCACGCCGCGTCTTTACAGCCCTCACTCCAGTCAGAAGGGTGGAGAGGGACAGACACCAGCACGTCCTGACCAGCATTGGAGAGAAGGAGTAAAGAGGGAGAGTGCTTTGTCTTACTAAGAGTCAGTTCTGTGAGGAGGGTATTAGAATAGGCAACTGATTCCCGCTAGCACGCTGGGAGGTACTGTGGATGATGGAAGGAAATCAGCCGTAAGCCAGGCACCATGCTATCCAACACAGCCTGGCCTCTGCGCATGCTCACCTCCACAACAGACTTCCGTTTTGCCGCAGGAGCCTTGTCAGGGTATGGCTCCTTGGTACACATACCTTTCAAGTAAGGATTTGGGCGTTGAAAAGCAAAGCCAAACCTTGCAGGGGGGGGGGGGGGGAGGTTGTTCCTTTGTTTTCTTGTTGCTGTTGTTTTCCATTTCAGCTGCAGTGTTGTTATTTTTACCGACTTGATGTGTGTCCGGAGCATCGGTACACATCCAGTCATAAAAACGCTTGGTCACCTGCATCTCTTTTCATGCATTACATCATTTAGTTATTCATGATTTTCCTATTTGCGTTTGTGCCTTTCCATCTCGGTTTTATTTTATTCTGTGATACTTTGATGAGCCCGTGTTTCTGGTTAAGCTATAGCTTGGATCTAGGCTGTCTCCGATGTCTGTGAGATCCTGGGTCCCCCACCTGCCGCTATTGAGTGGTAACGAAACCTTTTAGAGGCAACTGAATGGGAGGCCTTCCATCACAGTGATGTGCTCTGGAAGGAGGTAGTGGGATCCAGCCCTTTCCTCTTTCTCTTTTGCTTCCTCCTCAGGAGTTGAGTGGTTTTGATGCCACACACTCCTGGTGTACCATAGGTGTGATACAACGGAACCTATCATAGGCTGAAGCCTTGGAAAATGTGACTCCAAATAAGGCTATCCTTTCTATACGTTGACTGTCTTGGGTCATTTTTCGCAGAATGCTGATACAGGCTTTGCAAGCCAATGCTGAAACGGAATGAGGGGAGAGGGTTGGGCTCCAGAGTGGGAACTACCCTTTGAAAAAATGAGGGAAGAAGACAAGAGAGAGACCCAACAGGACATCAACCAGCCCCAGTCCTACCAGTTTGGACTATGGAGGTTGCCCGTGATGGCGACGGTCCCGTTCCAGGGAAATGATTACACCAAATCTATAGATCGCATTCAAGTAACACAGTCATTGTCACAAAATTAGTTCTGCCGATTTGTGTACATGAGCGCCTTCTTGTGCCCTCTTGGGTTTCTTCCTTTAGTTTTTGTAGAGGGCACAAGGTCCTCTGTTTACAGACAAGCACTAGAGCAGTGGCTCTCAGCCTTCCTAACGCTGCGACCCTTTAACACAGTTCCTCGTGTTGTGAGGACCCCCCAATCCATAAAATTATTTTGTTGCTATTTCATAGCTGTAATCTTGCTACTGTTATGAATCCTAATGTAAACATCTGATGTGGAGATAGTCTTAGGCCACCCCTGTGAAAGGGTCCTTCAACCCCCAAGACATGCACAGGTTGAGAACCGCTACACTGGCGAACCCAGGAATGTTAAGCACACAGGCTTGTCTCTTCTATGGAAGAAATATATACCCTGTTTTCTACCCAGAAGGCTAGCAGTGGATGTTGTTAATAGCCTGGTGATCTGTGCTATCTGTAGGGCCAGGCCACATCCAAATCCCCCAGACTATTATGTTTACCTCAGACTTTGTGGAAGAGGTCTCATGCACTTTTCAGAAGAGTTTCAATGTGTCACATATTAATCTTTATTGTGTACATGGGATTGAGATCATTGTTACTGGGAAACATTTTCCCAAATTTGTACTGTACTTAAATGTGTCTCAAATAAACTGCCCAGTGTTAAACCCTAGAAGTTTGAACCAACACCAGCTAACTAACTGCGTCATGTTGGACCAGATTTCCTTCTTGCCTCTCACATGGATCTTTTCTCTGCTGGCCATGTGTGGAGAGCCCCCCTGACCTTGGGCTTAAATTCTGCTGTGTGTTCTTGGCTATACGCCTATTGGGACATTCTGCTGAGCAGGGCTGGGTCGTAAAACAGGATTTGCCTCGAGTCAGCTTGTTTCAGGGAAGACAAAAATTGCTCAAGGAACACTCCCCATCTCCAGGAATGTTTAGCTTCATCTATAAGAACCTTGTTGATTGTAACCACGTGGTTGTGCCTATGCCTCTTCCCTTGTGATCATTAACCTCGTGCTTGCATGCACGCATGATTTGTCACTCGTGATCATTACCTTGGTAACCACACTACACCTCCGATGAAGTGGGTATAAGAACTAAAACCAAGAATAAAGCTTTAGTTCGGTTCCTGACTGAGCTCAAAGATACAGTGTTTCTGCTTCGGATCCAGACTCACACCCAATCCAGCGACCATTTGAACTGATAAGCGGGACTTATCAGCCGTGGCCCCTGCAGGGACCCCCACAAGTTTTCATAGCAAGGTCCCTCACCACAGTTTAGATGAACTCCTGGGGTCTCGTATAAGCTATTGTAAGCGGAATTGCTCTCCTGACTTTCTAGGTATGTTCATCATCAGCGTACAGCAGACACGCCCTTATCCAGACGTCAGCGTGGGATCCCACAACTCTGCTGAGCATAATTATCAGATCTGAGGGCTCATGATGGAATATTTCGTATCTTTTAAGTATAGGATCATATTGCTTGAAAATGGGGATAACCTGGCTTCTTCTTTTACTGTTTCTAGCTCTTACATTTATTTCCATCACTTATTGTCCCAAGGGAAAGTTCAAGTACTATATTAAGAATGGAGAGAGTGGGCAACCTCTTCTGGTTCCTGATTTTAGAGGAAATACGTTCAGTTTTTCCCTTTCAGTACGATGTTGACTACAGGGTTATACTGAGTGTGCTCCTTCTGTGGCTTTTATCATGAAAGGATGTTGTGTCATGTCCAAAAGAAACTCCAATTCCCCAAACCCCAAAAGCAGCCCAAATATCCAGAAATGACCTCAACCTAGAGGATTAGATGAAAGCCAGCATTCCTCAGAACTTGTGAAGCTGGTTCCTGGCTACAAGAGTTATTTCCCTTATCTAGGCAGAAGGGACAAATGGCTACCTGTGGTGCCTATTAGCATATGAAAGATCATGCTGGCCTCCTGGCTCCCTCAGTGCCGCAAGTGCCTGTTACACATTTCAAAGTCAAGGCTACCCCTTCTCTCCTCCTCCCTATCCTAAACTCCCTCCAGCTCACAGGCTTCCCTCCCTTCAGCTACTCATTCTCCTTATAACCCTGTTATTTTGTCTATGTCCCCCCCTCCTCTCTCTCCTACTTCTCTCACTGTGTTTTCTCTATGCTCAACCTCCTGCTATTCTCCCCTCTCACAGCACAGATACCCCTAGCCATGTCCAGTCTGCCGGACTGTTCAATCTAATTATTTCTTCATTAATCCATCAATTCTACAGATCTTTTCAAAAATAACTTTCAAAGAGCATGATGACATACCTGTAATCTCAGCACTTCCAAGCCGAGGCAGGAGAATCACTGTGAGTTTGAGGCCACAAACTCTGGGCTGTCTAATGAGTTCTAGATCATACTAACTTTTGATGTGATTATTGCTTTTTTATTTTATGTTTTCTTTTAATGTTACTAATGTATGCTCTTCGCCGTGTTCCTCGCTTTCCTGCTTTACTAATGCTTATCTCCTTCCTTCATGAAGAACCTTCAAGTCCTGGTTTTGGTATTTCTTTTCTAGGAACAGTGGGTACGTCCATCTATGGATCTACAGCTACGAATACGACCAAGAGCTCACGGAAAATATCTGGGGAAAGCTACATTGACATTCCATGTCATATCATTCCCCAAAATAAAAGCTCTGTAGGGCTCTCACGTCACGTTAGGTATTAAAGTAATTAGTGTCGCTGGGGGAGGGTGTGCGGGGCTTGTATGTAAAGTTACGTCACCTTATGTGATCCGTCACCTTATGTGATCTCCTCACCTTATGTGATCTCCTCACCTTATGTGATCTCCTCAATTTATGTGATCTCCTCACCTTATGTGATCCGTCACCTTATGTGATCTCCTCACTTTATGTGATCTCCTCACCTTATGTGATCTCCTCACCTTATGTGATCTCCTCACCTTATGTGATCCGTCACCTTATGTGATCTCCTCACCTTATGTGATCCGTCACCTTATGTGATCTCCTCACCTTATGTGATCTCCTCACTTTATGTGATCTCCTCACTTTATGTGATCTCCTCAATTTATGTGATTCGTCACCTTATGTGATCCATCACCTTATGTGATCTCCTCACCTTATGTGATCTCCTCATTTTATGTGATCTCCTCACTTTATGTGATCTCCTCACCTTATGTGATCTCCTCACCTTTTGTGATCGCCTCACCTTATGTGATCTCGTCACTTTATGTGATCTCCTCACCTTATGTGATCTCCTCACCCTATGTGATCTCCTCACCTTATGTGATCCGTCACCTTATGTGATCTCCTCACCTTATGTGATCTCCTCACTTTATGTGATCTCGTCACTTTATGTGATCCGTCACTTTATGTGATCCGTCACTTTATGTGATCTCCTCACCTTATGTGATCTCCTCACCTTATGTGATCTCCTCACCTTATGTGATCCATCACCTTATGTGATCTCCTCACCTTATGTGATCTCCTCACTTCATGTTATCTCCTCACTTTATGTGATCTCCTCACTTTATGTGATCCGTCACCTTATGTGATCTCCTCACCTTATGTGATCTCGTCAGTTTATGTGATCTCCTCACTTTATGTGATCTCCTCACCTTATGTGATCCGTCACCTTATGTGATCTGTCACCTTATGTGATCTCCTCACCTTATGTGATCTCCTCACCTTATGTGATCTCCTCACTTTATGTGATCCGTCACCTTATGTGATCTCCTCACCTTATGTGATCGCCTCACCTTATGTGATCTCGTCACTTTATGTGATCTCCTCACCTTATGTGATCTCCTCACCTTATGTGATCTCCTCACCTTATGTGATCTCGTCAGTTTATGTGATCTCCTCACTTTATGTGATCTCCTCACCTTGTGTGATCCGTCACCTTATGTGATCTCCTCACCTTTTGTGATCGCCTCACCTTATGTGATCTCGTCACTTTATGTGATCTCCTCACCTTATGTGATCTCCTCACCCTATGTGATCTCCTCACCTTATGTGATCCGTCACCTTATGTGATCTCCTCACCTTATGTGATCTCCTCACCTTATGTGATCTCCTCACTTCATGTTATCTCCTCACTTTATGTGATCTCCTCACTTTATGTGATCCGTCACCTTATGTGATCTCCTCACCTTATGTGATCTCGTCAGTTTATGTGATCTCCTCACTTTATGTGATCTCCTCACCTTATGTGATCCGTCACCTTATGTGATCTCCTCACCTTATGTGATCTCCTCACTTTATGTGATCTGTCACCTTATGTGATCTCGTCAGTTTATGTGATCTCGCTTTATGTGATCCATCACCTTATGTGATCTCCTCACTTTATGTGATCTTCTCACCTTATGGGATCCGTCACCTTATGTGATCTCGTCAGTTTATGTGATCTCCTCACCTTATGGGATCCGTCACCTTATGTGATCTCGTCAGTTTATGTGATCTCCTCACCTTATGGGATCCGTCACCTTAAGTGATCCGTCACTTTGTGCTTACCCATCTGTGGCTTTTGGTGTGAGGGAAATGATTTGGAAAATTCTTTACAATTCCAAAGAGCAGTGAATATCACTGAATGCTGTAAAGCCTCCTCTAAGCACCCTTTGGTGCACCATACTCTCCTTTTCGCCTAGTCCAAAATACTGTCCAGTTTATATTATGACTTCTATTTAAATCTTTCATTGATGTTTAAGTTTGCTATGTATGTATACAGGTGTTTTTCCTGCATATGTGTATGCGTACCACATACATGCCTGGGGATTGCAGAGACCAGAAGAGGACTTCGGATCACCTGGAACTGGAGTTACGGATGGTTGCGATCCACCATGTAGGTGCTAGAAATCAAACTCAGGTCCTCTACAAGGGCAACCAGTGCTCTTAACTCTGAAGCATCTCTCCAGCCCCTGAGTCTTATGTTTTAATTTAAAAATTATTGTTTTAGTTTTGAAATACGTGAACATTTTTGCACATCTTCAGCGATTCATTTACAATAGTTAACATGCACTTCTACTTTGACCATGCAGTATTCCTTATTTTAAGACTTTAATTGAGGGATTCAATTCCAGGTGAAATGGAGTTAACGCATCCCACTATTTCTCTCCAAATCAATACATTCCTGTTTGCTTTCTGTTGCTGTGATTAAAAACACTCTGGCCAAAAGCAATCTGGGAGGAAAAGGTTTGTTTGGTTTATGGTCACAGTCTGTCATTGAGGGAAATAAGAGTAAGAACTTGGAGCAGAACCCATGAAAGAATGCTGTCTACTGCTTTGCCCAATCACCAGTTTCTGCTCATCTAGTTTTCTTTCTTTTCTTTTCTTTTTTAAAGATTTATTTGTTCTTATTTTACGTGTATGAAAATTTTGCCTGTATGTGTGTATGTACACCACATGTGTGAAGTACCCGCAGAGGCCAGAAGAGGGCACTGGATCCCCTGAAACTGGAGTTAAAGAGAGTTGTGAGCTACCATGTGGGTGCTGGGAATTGAACTAGGGTCCTTGAGAAGAGCAGCCAGTGCGCCTTACCACTGAGCCATCTCTCCAGCCCCCCATCTACCTTTCTTGTTAGCAGACCCACCTGCATGGGGTGGTGCCGCTCACAGTAGACTGGGCCCTCTCACATCAATTGACATTCTCTCTTCCCAGGTGACTCTAGACTGTGTCAGGTTGACAATAAAAATTAACCTGCATAGAATATTACTGTAAACTCTGGATAAGGCATACACTTCCATATTTGGAAGAGTCTGAAAAATAAAGCAAACAGGTTCACTAGAGAAGAGCACCCTAATTTGAAGTACCATTGGACTGCCACGAGCATATCACTGTTTTCCTCCCCTAGATTCTAACATGAGTTTAGCAAAACCTGGAAATAAGCACTATGGTCTGGACAGAGGGCTCCAGGGGGCACATGCCAGCTCTGGTCCAGGGCGGGAGAGTTTCTTACTGGAGGACACTCTGACGTCTTACGCACCTTGTCCCTTACTGCCATGCCAGTAGGCTCGTCACATTTGTCTTTCATATGCATTCAGCAACAACCACAGTTAATCTTAATTCCAGGATCTCAAAAGTCCAGTCAAAACTAAAGCGATTTAAAAAAAAAAAATTTATTTACTTTTATTTTACTGCATATGCATATTTTGCCTGCGTGTGTGTCTGTGTACCACATGTGTGCCTAGTGCCTGTTGAGATGAGACGGGACCTCAGATCCCCTAAAACTAGAGTTACAGACAGTTGTGAGCTACTGTGTGGATGCTAAGAACTAAACCTGGGTCTTCTGCAAGAGCAACGTGTGCTCCTAAGTGCTGAGCCACCCCTCATGTGCCACCAAAGCTTTGTACAGAATTGGTTGGGTTCCGCCGTGGAACCATAGCACCTGCGGTAAGGGCTTGCTCGGACCCTCTGTAAACCTTCACTGTTCCCATGCACAGTGGTTCTGAGTAGGATTTTTTTTTTTCAGATTTTTTACTATTTTCAGTCATGTGTACGTGGGAGCAGGCAATATGCACACATGAGTACAGGTACCCGAGGAGGCCAGAGGCATCGGACCCCTGGAGCTAAAGTTACAGGTGGTTGTGAGCTGCGGTGAAGGATGCTGGGAACTGAACTCGGGTCCTTGTATTCTTCACCACTGAGTCATCTCTCCATCTCCGGGATTTCCTTCTTAACAGCCAGCACCAATCTCTTCACCAGAGGACCGATTATCTTCCTGCATCCTCTGGGCACTCAGAGGGCAGAAGTTATCTCAGGATTTGTGTTCTTGCCAACCACAGCTGCTAACCAAAGGCTAATGGGTATGGCGCCTAGATAAAAATACTCCGATTGGCTTCTTCCCAATAGGGAGAACTGTGTGATCTGTGTGGTCTCTGCTTTCCGGTAGGGTTGAGGTGAAGTTACAGGATCATCACTCTCAGCACAGGAGACCTGGTTTGAAATTGCCTACAAAGGCTTCCTAATGACTCATTTTCAGCAGATCCTCATCTCACAGAGGGCATCTGTGGACCTTTCTTGACCTCCTTCCCTCCTTATTCTGCCTCCCCTGACCCCTAACTTCCATTCTACAGAACACATTGTAATGAGTCACTTCTGAGGATCCTCATCTCAGGGCCTGTTCCAAAGAGCCGGGGACTACAGTCGGATAGTGTTCCTCTGCACCCCATCTTTTCCTTCTCGTCTCACTGATCTCAAGAGCAAAGCAGACATGCATTCAAGGACACGGGCTGGTGCTCTTCACAGCAAGTTCTTAGCAACAGACCTTTAGGAGGTTTTGTGGAAGTTCCTCAGAAGTCCCCCCACCCCTCTGTGGGCAACTCTGTCCCACAGCACTGTGTGTGAAAGTGGAGTCCCCTGATTCACCTTGTTCCTGCCCTGACTGCAGTCCTCTCTGACAAGCCTCCTAGATGCCAGTCATGGGGGATCCGGCTTCCAGGCTCACGAGTTCTTCTCTGACTGGAGCAGGTGTTTGCCCAGGCGTTTGCTTTCACATTTTCCTGTCAAGAAACAAATGAGTCTCTTTCTTTACGGCTATCACAGAAATCTCGAGGGGACAGCCACAGCCTCGCCTAAAACCCGTCTTAAGAGACAGGGCTGGTGGCACGGGCCTGTAATCTCAGCGCCAGAGAGACTGAGGCATGAAGGTTACTGCAGCTTCAGCACCATCCGGGCCACATCGTGAGGCCCTGCTTCAAACAAAACAAAACAAAATAGTTCTTGTTCCACTGGGGCAGCAGTCCATGGGATCTCAACAATATCCCCAATTTGGCCCCCATGAGGCCTTCTGGAGACAGGCCTGTCTTCCTCCATGCAGACAACCCTCTCTGCAGAGATGTTCCCTTGGGACTCCACCATCTAGCTAGGGAAGGTACAGAGAAGCATTTCCTTTTCCCACAAGTGAAAAAAAAAAAGAATGACTACCCCACTACATGTAAGAATTCTCTAGAAATTATCTCCATTAATAAGTGCTTGTTTTTGCATCTTCCTAAGAGCCCCTGGATGCTTCTAGTTCCCTTGGCTTTGGAGAGCTAACCAAATTCCATGAAAACAGGAAAAGTGTTTGGCCTCCTGCTTTGTGTGACATCGTCACTTTTCTCGGTTCCTTAAATGAGCTTGTCAGGATTTTACCAACCATGCTATATTCTTTTGGGGAAACGGGTTCTGTTAGAGAAATGACAAGTCGTGGAATTGGAGAAAATACTTTGCAGACTACAAACCCAACAAGGGCTGGTGTCCAGAATAGATAGAGAACTCTGGAGCTGGCAATGGCTCAGTGGTTGAGAGTGCTTGCTTTGCAACTGTGAGAACCTAAGTTTGAATCCCCAACCCCCATGTTTTAGGCATGGCTGTGTGTGCCTGCCACCTCTGGGATTTGGGGGCAGAGACAGTCAAATATGACTCCAGAGCTCCTGGCCACCCAGCCTAGACAAAACAGCAAGGTTCGGGTTCAGTGGGAGACCCCCTCTCAAGACGCCAAGCAGAGAAGGACAGTCAGACACTTGATTTCTTCTTCTGGCCTCAATAAGCACGTCTCGGACACCCATGTGCATGCACCACAAACATACACACACACACACACACACTGACACATACACACATATACACAGATACATATACACCACATAGATACACACGTACACACACACATTGACATATACTCATATACACCCATCTCCCCCATGTTTGTGTGTACACACACATGCACACACACACACATACGCACATGTACACACACACTCCAGATACATATACACCACATAGATACACACATGTACACACACACATTGACATGTACTCATATACAGTTATTTCCTCCCATGTTGGTGCGCGCGCACACATGCACGCACACGCACAATCTTTTTTAAATTCTTAAAACTCAACAATAAAAAAAAGAAAAAAAACTAAAAAGTGAGTTTAAGAGACATTTTACTGAAGAGCATTTGCCAACAGAAAAGAAGCAAAATGTGGGCCAGCGAGATGACTTAGCTGGTAAAGGTGCTGCCTGCCCCACAGGCGCAAGCACATGCACAAGTAAACAGTTAGGTAAATGGATGTAAAAACCACACAAATTAAAAGCTGCATATCATTAGTCATCAGAGAAATGCAAATTAAAAACACACAATATACCACTACACATTTCAGAACAGTTAAAATTAAGAAATAACAATAGCAACCGAATGCAGCTGAGACCCAGGCACCCGGGATAGCGCGTGTGTGGCTGGTGAGACTGTAACAGGGTGCTGACTCTGAAACACAGCTTGGCAGTTTCTCCTGTAAACAAATGTGTTATAATTATGTGACTGAGCAACTGCATTCATAATGTGCTACTGGGGGATATTTGAACATATCTCCAGATATTGTATTTACTGATTGCTCTGTGTGTGTGTGTGTGTGTGTGTGTGTGTGTGTGTTCCTATACCTTTAAAAATAATCATTATGCCTGAAGCCTGAAGCTCTAGCGGGACGTGTGATCTGTACAGCTGAAAAGTCCTGCTTTACAGATGTAAATGGTTGCTGCTTTCTGTTAAAGGACTGCTTCCTACGCCTGTCCGAAGGTCATGAGCAGCGTAACTGAAGCTGCACTCTAAAGTTGCTGAGGAAGTCTCCTGACACTCACCCCAGCCTCAGGCAACAGTGGTAGTGAATCGCAGCCTTGGGCTTGAGCTGACCCCACGGTCCAGCTGCTGCAGGGCTGTGGGGGAGATGAGCTATGGGGTTTCTTTCATCATGCAAATAGACCTTGGATCAGGAAGGAGGGCTCTGAGCCAATGAGGTAGTCCAGCAGGTAAAGTCACTTGCTGCGGAGCATGAAGACTTGATTTCAATACCCAGACCTCACATGGCGGAAAGAGAGAAGTGACTACCGAAAGGCTCCTTGGGATCTCCACACATGCACCGTGGCGCTCAGGTGCCCATGAGCACACACACCAAGTAAATGTAATTTTTAAAGTTTTAAAATTTTGTTTTATGTGTATGAGTATGTCTGTGTATCACACGCGTGCAGTGCCTTTGGAGAGCAATGGAGGGTGTCAGAACTTCTGGAACGGGAGTTACAGCTGGTTATTAGCAGCACGGGTGCTGGGAATCAAACCCAGGCCCTCTGCAAAAGCAGCCGGGGCGCTTAACCCCTGAATCATCACTCCAATTCATAACAGATGTATTTGCAGCAGCCAAAATGCAAAAGCAACCCCAACGTCCTTCAGTGAGAGGACGGTTAAATGAACTAGTACATTGGATGCCACTTGGCAATAAAAATGACTCCTGATGCATACAGTAACTTGGATAAATCAAGGAGTTGCATTGGGGGAAACTAAGTCAGCCCAAAAGGGTTTTGTACATTCAAATCGATATATAGCCTGCTAGAAGTTACAAAATTACAGACTAAAAACAGATTTGTAACTATCATCAGTGGCTAGGAAACAGGTAGGGGTGCGGGGCCAGGGATAGATGCAGGGGTGAATACAAAAAGCCCACAGGAAGAATCCTGGTGGCAACAGACATGTTGTGTGTTGTGACTGTGTCAATGTTCATGTCCTAGTCCTGTGCATTGGGAAATAAGATAAAGATCACATCGGATCCATCTAACTTCTTGTAAGTGTAAGTGAATTTCTCAAATTAAAATGTCTGCTTGTTTTGGTTTGTTCGTTTGGGTCTTTCTGTGTAGCCCTGGCTGACCTGAAACTTGATATGTAGACCAGGATGGCCTCAAACTCACAGAGATCCACCTGTCTCGGCTGCCCAAGTGCTGGGATGGGTGAGTACCACCACACCCATCTTAATATGTCTACATCCTAAAATGAGTTAAAACTTCATTTCTTCTACTTATTTTGAGAATATTCTACTATTCTATCACTATTCTTTCTAATTTCCTATTAATAAATTTTGTTCCTTATCAGTCTTATACATGTACATATGCATACTGGTCTCACACACACACACACACACACACACACACACTCTTCCTCTCCATCCTTGACAGCACCTTTCTTCCTTACAGATCTACTTCCAGCATTAGCCAATTTCTGTTTTGCTTAGTGCCCACAGAGTTTAACTGTGGTTGTCTGTGTGGCCCTGATTTTGAAACTAGCCGTCAGGAGCCTAGTGGACTCAGCAGAGGATACACAGCCATCTGCTATGCCTCCCCATCTCCCACAGTCTGTTAGTTGACAGTAGAGC
This sequence comes from Cricetomys ansorgei, assembly GCA_026225945.1. Classification (NCBI taxonomy): domain Eukaryota; kingdom Metazoa; phylum Chordata; class Mammalia; order Rodentia; family Nesomyidae; genus Cricetomys; species Cricetomys ansorgei. The sequence continues at coordinate 3,619,393 of JAMJFZ010001899.1, forward strand.
AGCAGTGAGTTAGATAGAGCCCCACAATCTCCTCCTCCACCATCACTGCCTGTTAGGAGGACTTGACTTATGTGGCCTGGCCAGGAGACGTAGCTTCTGAATTCATGATCGCCATGACTGCTTAGAAGATGCTCGTTCACGGCCATTCTCCTTATCTGTGGCTCTTCACACTTTTTACACCTTAAGCCTTAAAGGTAAGTGTCTGTTTAGGACGGCGTGCTCACCTGTTCTTTATTCTCAGTATCTTGAATGGCTTCTGCAGTGGAGCACTTGGAAGAGGTTTTTGGTATTTTGGTTTCTGTAAAAATGCAAAATGGCGTTTGGATTAGGTTTGCATTCCCACCCCAGCTGTGGTATAGTTGTTGATGAGTTAGGTTTGGAATGCTTGAGGCAGGTGGATATAATTTGACTGGGTGCTGTCGTTCTGGCACCTGTAGCTTGTTTTTGGGATTGGGTGCCGCATGGGCATATGGCAACTTTTGGCTTAGGGTATAAAAAGTCCGAAGCCCCGAGATGGGTGGAGGTGGGGTGGGGGTTGGTTGGTGGTGGGGTGGGGGTTGGTTGGTGGTTGGTTGGTGGTTGGTGGTTCATGGTTCATTGGTTCGGTTGTTGTCATTAGTGTGATAATTCCTAAAAGAACAAAGGTTGGAGAGACTGTTTATAGACCATGAGCTGAGACAATAGTCTGACTCGCTGTCAGCTAGTCCTCTTCAAGCTTAGGACAGCCTAAAAGGTGGCTGTGAAGATTTCTACCTTTCTCTCATTCCATATCAAGGCCGCTTGCAAAAGAGGTGAAGATTTCTTTCTCCCTTTCCTTTCTCCTCCCCTAAATAGAGGGTAAAAGAGTGTAGCATAATGCTACAGGCTTCTCCATCTAAGGTGGGGAACATCTGTGTGTGAGGACACAAACAGGTATTTCATGGGTGGCTTTTCGGCATGTCAGTTCAGCTAACAGCAATCTCAGCGATCTCAGATTTCCCATGAGAGTCTAAGACCTGGGTTTGGACTAGGTTTACTAAGTGTGGGTTATTCTATCCCTATGAACTCTCTCCTGCTACATTTTGGTTTTATAATTTCTAACTGAACTCTGGCTCTTTATTTTGTAACTGAAATCTGCTCTCCTGGTTCTCCTGTTCCATTTGTAACTGAATCCTCCACTCAGGGTTTTGTAACTGAAGGCCGTTCTCCTGCCCTTAAAACTGTTTTCTTGCCCCAAGCTGGAGTACTGCTTGTTACTGATACTATAACAGATTCCTAACTTGTAACTAAATCCTAACGTGTACGGATTACCACTGTGTTTTTTACCCTCTAGCTTTAAAAAGATAAAGGAAAGAAGGAAATATTTACAGCCCTTTTTGGCTGTTCTTATCTGTCTGAAGCCTGGAGAACTGGACTAACTTGTATCATCTTCTACCCCACTAACTGTCATTCCAACTGCCACTGCCTTTTTTACATCCTAAACTCTTCCCAGAAGTCCAAGCAGCATGTAACCACTGCACAGACAGAATACGTCTTGACAAAGCATTCTGCTACACTTCCCCCTTTTACTAAGCTATAAATTGTACAACATTGATTACTTTTTCTCTAAGGCCTTCTGCTAGGCCATCTCTTCTTTCTGGTCTTCGGGGGTTTATCCTTAGCATTCATACATGGTGCAGTACTAACAAAGCATGAGAGAGGATTTTTATTTCTCTTGTTAAAGCTAGTAGAAGACACTACTTTTATGGCTCTGGCTCTCAAAAGTATACTGTTTCTTTGGAGGCTGAATGTGGTTTGGGCTATTCATCTTCTTTACAACTTGGCATGAAGTTAGTTTACTTGATGAGCTACTAACACACGTGGATACATTTTCTATAAAAATGCTATAGGGATCTTCGTGTTTCAAGGAACTCTGTTGTTTACTGATACAATTAAAGGCAGTCTATTTCAACGTTCTGTTCACTGACTCCTTTGCATAGAGACAGCCTGTTTCCTTGAATGTCTGGAACTTTGGCTTCAAGGTGTTTTCTGGTTTTTTGTTTTTGTTTTTGTTTTTTGTTTTTGTTTTCGCTGTAAGTGTTCTCTTCCTCTAAAAGGGATGTCACAATCTCCTCAGGACTAATGCACTACCAGCCATTGTACAGGTCATGGGAAGTCTTGGGACTCTTGGAGATTGTGTCAGATTTGCAGTGATTGGCATTTAGTGGGCCATCACTCCCATTATCTTTTCCTGGAAACTTCTGATGATGACTGCCAGTCAACTCTTCCAAATTAGCCAAGTGAGATTCACACAGGGACAGTTTTTGAGCAAGGCTTCATGTTCTTCACCTTATTCAGAGACTTTACTCCATGACGCAGGGCTGATTCTTTGTTGCTTTTAGTTTTTTGTTCTTTAATACAATCATTAGAAAGCTCTGTCTTTTTAAAGGAACTTTTCTTTCCATAGTCATGCCTTTCAGGTTAGTGGTCAGGATATTCAGAGCTTCCTGGATGAAATCTAATCTTTATCAGTTTTGATGGTACCCACAATTTTTCATTTCCACTGAAAATAAAGGCATACTCTGCCCCAGCACAATACTTGTCCCGATTTCCATTCAGATGTTAATAAAGTCTTAACAATATATGGGTTGGTTTAACTCTGCAATTCTTTCTATTGTCCAAAGTCTCTCAGCTGCTGTTGTTCCTGTCTCATTAACATTCAGAAAATTTAGAGTTAGTAGTATGCTATGTAGTCTATCTCTGGGGGTTTTGTTATTCCCTTTTGTTTTGCAAGCATTTCCTCTGATGTCCGATTAGAGCTTTCTATAACTGCTTGTCCTGTAGGATTGTGTGGTATACTGGTAATATGCTTTATGCCACAGTGTACGATTTATTTTTCATTTTACTGAAGACATATGCAGGGGTACTATCAGTCTTAATTTGTAAAGGCATTCCCATAATAGCCATTACTTTCAGTAAATGTGTAATTTATAGAATCAACCCTTTTAGAACTCAAGGCAAAAGCCTATTGAAATCCTTAATAAGTATCAATTGTATGGTGTACAAACTTTAGTTTCCCAAATTCTGCAACATGGAAAGCATCCATCTGCCAGATTTCTCCTCATTACCCTTAGGGTTACTTCCAGCAGGCAGTGGGGCTTGATTATACAAGGAACACATTGGATAATTCTTTATAATTTCCTTGACTTGTCACCAAGTAATGAAGAAGTTCTTTTTTAAACTTTTGCTGTTTATGTGGTGCTTTTCATGAAATTTTGAGGCTTCTCACACATTTCCTATCAATAACTGTTGGATCTTATTGTTCCCTTGTGCCAATGGACCTGGAAACCCTGTGTAAGATCTAGTATGAGTAATATATAATGGTCCATTTCTGTCTCAAATTGTTTGTTGCAGTTTCATAAATAACTATGTTAATTCTGAATTATCAGAGATAAATTCAGCAGTTTCTATATGCAAAAAACCCTTTCTGCATACTGAGAATCAGTGATGATATGAAGAGATTCAGGAAAGTCCAACAGTACCATAAGAATAGCATACCACTCTGATTTTTTAATTGAAGTATATGGGCTTTGATTGACTTTGCTTATTTCTTCTGACTTGAAACCTGCCAGTCCTAATTTATTTGCATCAGTGTGGGTTTTGTGGGTACAGGGGTTCCCTAGGTGGTAAGTGGCAGACAGAGTCACTAGTCCAAGAAACAGACTCTGGGGAAACACTTCCATGGTGTAAATCCAGTTTATTGTGAGGGAAGCAGGTTTTTATGGAGAAAGTAGGGCGGTGCAGAAGGGAGAGGTCCAATAGCATTAGTCTATGCTTACTAGACACTTCAATCAGCCTATCTAAAGCTTGCTAATCAGAGAGAGATGGGTAAGATCAATAAAGGCCCGATCAATCATCCATAGGCTTTATGTAAAGGCTCTTAGCCTATCTGTATAGCTGATGCTGATGAACAAAGCTTCTGCAAAGACAGGAAGTGGGAACTGCTCTGGTGGGGCTTTTCAACTGGTATGCCAGGATCTGCCATTTAAAGGGCCAAGCATACATGTGCCACGGGCCAAGATATTGGCCTAGCACAGGTGCTGATGCCTGCCTCTTTCTCCTGCCATCCAGAACCAGTAGTTACCAAAACATCAGTATAAAATGTAGGTGCTCCAGAAATAGGTTTTTCTTTCACTATACAAGGGCGTATCCAGTCAGTTCTTTTGATAAACTGAATTCACTTACTTTTAGGATATTTGTTATTAATTTCTCCCAAATAATTGCTACAAGCTCTTCGCCACTCTTCATTGGTTACCCATAATGACATAATCTCAGCATTAGTGTAAGGCACCACTATTTCTGCTGGATCTTTTCCTGACAGCTGACAAAGTCTTATTCTTCCCTTTATAATTAAATCAGCAACATTTTCTATATAGGTATTTAATTGTTTACTCTGCTTGCGTGCCATAAATATCCATCCTAAGATATTATCCTCTGTCTGCATAAGAATTCCAATAGAGGGATGTTTCGAATGAATGATGATCAAAATACAACTCAGATGAGGATCTATGCGATCCACATATGCATCTCGTAGTCTCTTTTCTACCAGAGTTAACTCTTGCTCTGCTGCAGTGGTTAAGTGTCTTGGCCTATCTAGGTTGGATTCTCCTTGTAACGTTAGAAACGAACCACCTAACTCTTGCATAGTTAACCCAATTGTGGGTCTGGCCCAGTTGATATCTCCAAATAGCTTTTTGAAATTATTAAGAGTTTACAACTGATTTGTTCTGATCTGTGCCTTTTGTGGCTGAATTTTTTGTTAACTTATCTTAAACCTAGATAGCTAGTAGAATTTCCTCTCTGTATTCTTTCTGGAGCAATTTGTAACCCCCAACAGGATAAGATTCTTTTCATCTTTTCCAAAATATCTTGGTCAGAATCAACTAACAAATATCACCCATATAATGGTAAATAATAGATTGGAGAAATTGCTTTTGAATTAGTTCTAATTGTTGTTGCACAAAATAGTGACATAAATTTGAACTATTTAATAGTCCCTGGGGAAGGACTTCAGTGATACCTTTTGACAGGTTGGGGACAAAAACATAGTGGGAATCTGTACAAGTTAGGATTTAGTTACAAGTGGAACAGGAGACCCAGGAGAGCAGATTTCAGTTACAATACTTGATTTTTCCAATTTTTATAGATACTTGTATTTTTAGTCTTCAGTTTTTACTTATTACAAATTTTGAGAGAGTACATTTTTCTCTGAGGCCAGAGTTACCTGTACCCCATGCACCTTAATACAGCCCATTATTTTACAGATAATTTTCCTATTGGCTCATGTAATATGAGAAAACTTTTATTCATTTACAAATAGCTAATCCCCTTTTCTTACTTCTGTGTACAAATTTAATTTATTTTCATTATAACAGAAGAATATAACCTTAAAATCCTTCCCTTTGGCAATTAGTAAGATTTTGCTGGGCTGGAGAGGTGGCTCAGCAGTTAAGAGCATTTACTCTTTCGTAGGAGAGCAGAGTTCAGTTCCCCCAACATCTTTATCAGGCAGCTCTCAACTGTCTGTAACTCCAGCTCCCAGGGATCTAATGCCCTCTTCTGGCACCTACAAATACCTACACTCACATGCACAACCCCCCACCCCACCCCCACATAAATACAAAAAAATTTAAAACTAAATATATTTCTTAAAGATTTTGCTTTGCTTGCTCCCAGTGGTACATGCAATGACTCTGTTGTTGTGTTTATGCTGGAAGATATTGGCTCCTGCAATTTATTTAACTTGTAGGAAAAACTTTGTTTTGTTTTTTGAGACAGTCTCACTTTATAGTCCATACTGGACCAGAACTCACTATGTAGCCCAGGGTGCTCTTGAGCTCAAGCAATTTTTCTGCTTCAGCCTCCCAAGAGCTGGGATTACTGGCATGTGGCACCATGCCAAGCTGCCAGAAGCAGTTTTACCTGATCAAATATTCCACTGCTAACCCCAGAATACGTTTATGCTTACATTCTCATAAAACTAAGACTAGGATCTGGAGAGACAGCTCAGTGCTTAAGAGCACTGCTTGCTCTCCCAGAAGACCTGGGTTTGATTCCCAGCACCCACACGGTGTAACTCCAGTTCTACGGTATCTGACACCCTCTTCTGTCCTCAGATACTGCACGCATGTTGTGCCCAGTCATACGTGCCAGCACAACACCCCCACACAATAAAAGATCAAAATCAAAACCCCAAAGAATAGGAAACTGTGTGTATATAATTATAAATTATAATTTTCCCTTTATTCATCTGTTTTTTTAAATCCTACATTAGCAGATCATTGTTACATAGATAAGCCAATGTTGATATACTATAATTGACTGGCTCCATAATTTATGTAAGATTTTACTCTTTCTATTGTGGGTTTGACAAATACATACTGACTCAAAGCCACGATCTCCATAGCTTTGCCTCTTGGAATGACATGTAATTGGCATTATGGTTATGAAATATCTCTGGAGGAATATATAGGACTATTTCCACAGAAACTGAAGAATTCTCTTCTGAAGGGAGGAGGGAGTCTCACAAAACTCAGGGCATCTGGGTAACATTTCCCCTACTCCGTTTAGAAGGCTGAAATCTATAACAATGGCAATGAATTGTGGAGAGGGACGGAATCTCAGCCTTCCCAAAGCGTAAGACAATAAAGCCACCCCTTTCCAGCTCCCCAGAATTCCCCTCATGCCTGGACTCTGTTTCTCTCCCTCACTTCAGTATTCCCAGTGGAGAAGCAGGGATGATGCAGCGGCGGAGGAGGGGGAGAAGAGAGACATGGCTGTGGTAGAGCGGGCTCCTAGTGGGTGATATTGCGCCTCCTTTCACACGCCCAGCGGTTCACCTGACGGCAGAAGTTGTCATTCCATTGGCCATCCGACAAGATTTCCGCACAGTCTTCACTCCCACCCTCTTCATGGCCCTGCCAGTTATCTGGCTGAGTGAAGGCCCAATTCCTATGAAAGTAAGCCAAAGAAAGCTCAAGGCTCAAACTCCCCATGACCCTGTCCCCCCATCCCCAAAAGCACAGCCTTGGAAGGGTTCAAAGGTTGAAGATGTACAGACTTGGAGACGGGGAATCTGGAAGGGGAAGGCTGGGGGCATTGGCCCCTGAAGGACCTATGGGAGTCATGCTGAGGTAAAAGGTCAGGTAGTTGACCCTAAGTAAACAGGAGATGGGAGGTACTTACTTGTAGTTGCCTCTATACTCAGTCCCATCCACCCATTTCCAGGAGCCGTTCCTGTCGGTGAGACCTATCCAGATATGAAATGAGCCTGTGTGCTGCGCAACGAATTTCTGAGGAAAAAAAAAAAAAGTGTGGGAACAAATTGCTTCATCCTTCATCCAAGCATTCACCTGAGCGACCCCACCCACCCCAGCCTGACCTGCGCCATGCTGAAGCTGTTACCAACACAGCTACTTCCTTGCTTTCCCTCTGTAAGCGTGGCTAGTGTTAAATGAACACTAACCGGGCTAGACTTTGTACTAAGTACTCTGCAAGGATCATCTCATTTGAGCTGTGGTAGCTCTCCAAGCTGGGTGCCATGGTAACTCTAACTGTGCAAGGTAGTGACTAGAACCCAGAAAGCCAATCCAGTATCTAGCTTGTGGCAACCGTCCTGTGTTCCAGCCTGGTCCACTTTCTGCTCCATTCCTAACACCGTTGCTATGACAACTCTGGTCTTTTCCTGTAGGGGCACTTTGCTAAGAAGTTTTTTGTACTGTGCAGCCTTCCTTATGGTTACAGGCCACCTGGACTTCTGGGAACAGCTTAGGAGCCCTATTTAAGACAATGTTGCCAGCTGGGAGAGGTAGTTAGTAACAAAGGACAGTGGATGGAAAGGTAGCCACCAGGCTGAGACAAGGGACAGTTGATAGGAAAGCATGTCAGAGGACAGTTACTGGGACGGAAGATGTTATTAGTTAGTCCAGTTCTCTAAATTTAGACAGATAAAGACAGACAGAAAGGGCTGTAAAGATTTTTTCCTATTTCTCTCTTTCCTGCCTAGCCTTTTAGAGCTAGAGGGTTTAAAAAAAAAAATCCAAGTTAAGAATCTGTCTCAGTAGCAGTTGATGCAAGAAAATCAGTTACAAGCAGTTACAAGCCGGGCAAGAGAACCAAGTGGCAGAGTTCAGTTAAGAGCAAAAAACAGATACATTTGACCCCCAACAAATGGTTAGGGCTTAAGGGCTCAGATACAACCTAAGAAGTCAGTTATATTCTCCCCAACTTCTGCACACAGCATCAGACTCTTGGGATCCTGCCCCTGCTACCCACAGACCCCAGGATTCAAGAAGCATCTTGGTTTCACTCTCCCCTCCGTTGGCCTCTAGTTCTCTTGCTGTGGTTTTAATGTCATTTCCTGAGGTTTGCCAAGCTCCAGCACTTCCAAACGTGGGCCCACCGCCCAGAACTGCACTTTGACCTGGCTACATGGGGTCTGAAAATCTCTACTGAGAGTAGGAAGATGCCTGGGTAAAAGGCAGCCAGCCCAGTCAGGGAACTGTCAGGGGCTTCAGTGACATGTCCCTGAGCTTACAGATACTTCCCTAGAATAAAAACCATTCCAAGCTCTTGCTCTTACAAATGTGGCTACTCCTGTGGATTTGAGTCCCATTGTTTTGGAGAACTGCAAGGGACTGTATGGTCACCTGGTTTTATAGAGGAAACAGAGGGTCGGTTTGCCCAATACACTCTTAATAATCCCTTTGGATAGCATGTGAAGAGTCCCCACCTGTGTTTGGAGGAAAACTCCTCAGTTCCACTCACACTCCCCAGAGACCAAGGTTGCTCATCCAAGAGCAGAATCAATGACAGCAGTGCCCATAAATTCTAGAATTCTGCATGGAAGACAGTGTCCTGCTATGTGAAGAAGCAGTCTCCCGGGGTGGCGAGGCTGCTCCACAGATTCCGAGGTATCAGCAGGGACCCAGGGACAGGATATTCTGGCTGCTGCTATCTGATGCTCTAGTCACTTCTTCCCATCACCAAAGAAACTGAATAAGTAGGACAACTGCACATGATTAAAATCCAGGACCCCAAGCTCATGGCTGAGGAGTCAAATAGAGCTACATCACCAAAGAAAATAGTCCAGATCATTCATCTGCCTTTCCTAAGTGAACACAAGAAGGAACCGCGGCCACTCACGACAGTGACGGGAGGGAATGATCATGGAACTCACATTCCTCCCCACAAAGAGGAAGCTGGGTGTTCACATTACTTGCAGCAGTGGACTGGGCACCACTGACAGCTGAGCACACAAGCCATTGGGTCGGTTTCAAGGACAAGGTATCCTAAGAAGAAACGTGCTAGGGTGGACGATGCACCTGGCTGGGAAGCACTTGTCAAATGTGCATGGATCACCAGGTCTGCTCCCACCGACACGCATAAACCAGAAGGTGGAGGCTGGACGGTCAGGAGTTCAAGATCTCCCTTGGCTACACGGCAGGCTCAAGGCTGACCTGAGCTACATGAGACCTTGTCTTGGGGCGGGGTGGTGGGGGAGGGGAGAAATGTTCTGCTTTCCTTCTCTTTCATATGGAAAGCTCTCGGGTTTTTAATCTTTAAGTTTTTATTTATTTTATTTTATGTGTGTGGGTGTTTTTTCCTGCATGTATGTCTGTGCATCGTGTATGTGCCTGGTGCCCAAGGAGGTCAGAAGAAATTATCAAATCCCCTGAAACTGCAGACGTTGTAAGCCACCATGTGGGTGCTGGGAACTGAATCTCAACCTTCTGCAAGAGTAACAACTGCTCTTAATTGCTGAGCCATCTATCAGGCCCCTTAAACTTAGTTATTGAAGCCAATAAACGTCAGCTCACCATTTAGAGTTATACACATCATCTCTATAATAACCAGAAATAGACTGCCCTGTATTCCACAATACCATGGTAGAAAACAAAAAGACACATCTCACATGACAATCGTAAGGGTTGGGATGGGGGGAGGGGACCGACAGGGGATGGCTAGAGAGAGGGCTCAGTAGTCAAGGACATTTGCTCCATAATCACGAGGGACCTGAGTTCAGAATCCAGCAACTACAGAACAAGCCAGGCATTCCCCCAAAAAATGCTTGTAACCCAAGTTCTGGGTTCCCATGGTGGGCAGAAGCGAGGTGTCTGGACTTCCTGGCTTCTAGCCTAGCAAAAGTGAGCTTCACTCCTGGGTTCAGGAAATACCTGCCTCAGAAGCAGAGACTAATGGAAGGGAACACCCAACACCTTCTCTGGCCTCTGTGCACACTGCAAGTACACACACACACACACACACACACACACACACACACACACACACACAACTAAATACATGTAATTAAAAAATTTGAAAACTAAATGTAAGGGAGATTACTAAAATGATCTCAGATGCTCTGGAGGCTGAGGCAGGAGGATCACTTGAGCCCAGGGGTTTGAGGTCAGGCTGAACAACATAACAATGCCTCATCTCCAAAGAAAGGAGAAACAGAAGTCAGGGAAGGGCTGCTGGGGTGGGACAGAGGGGAGGTGAGAAAAAGCTTCCTCCAAGTCCTCCTAAATGCCAAGAAAAATAGCTCTTGTTAGATCTTTTTTTTTCTTAGTCAAAACCACAGTGTATAACACTCAGTATGAGAAATGCCTTTGTCTTGGTTTCCTGGCAACTCTCTGTAGGGCAATGTTCAGGGTGAGCCAGAGATTAAATCAGAATCTTTGAAAGTAAGAGGCAAGGATTGACATTTATTCCCCAAGTCTGAGGAACCACAAATCTAAAACAAAGACCCAGTACCAGAGAGATGCCTCAGTGGTTAAGAGCACTGTCCGCTCTTCCAGAGAACCCGGGTTCATTTCCCAGACCCACACGGCGGCAGCTTGCAACTGTCTGTCACTCCTCTTCCAGGAGATCCTACATCCTCACACAGACATACATGAAGGCAAAACGCCAATGTACATAGATAAAAGTAAATTATAAAAAACCAACAAACACAGAGACCCAAAAATAGTTAAAATGGAAATGACGGACAGAGAGAGACTAAATAAACGCAAGAATCACACCCTGGATGCCACCCCAAGGTGAGTTCAAGGCTGAAAGCATTGAGTAGGACGTTCAGAACAATGACAGCACGATCCACCGTGACACTGTAGCCATGAACAGGTGAGCCAAAACTTAGGCTGAGTTACGTAAAATTGATGTTTTCATGCGTCAAAAATAACTAAATACTTGCAACTTCAACCTTATCAGTAAAGCAAAATGTTTGAAATTACTATGGAAATCTCTTACACAGCCTGACAGACAGCAAGTGATAACTGTATTCTGACTTCGGCATCAAATAGTTTAATTGCTACAGCAGTTCCAAGTCCATACAGAACAGAGTTCCACAGACCCTGCAGTATAAAGGCAGCAGGTAGTAGCTGAAAACAGACCAAAGAGGCCAAGTGGGTCTCAGTTCCGACTCCATCGTGACTTGCTGGCTCTGTGGGCACATCTCTTAACCTCTCTTATCCCTGGTGTCCTGAACTCCAAGTGGGATGATAAGGGTACCCACCCAACAAGCCTGTGAGGGTTGAAGACGCGGACTCACACACATGCCCACATTGTAGTAAGTCCTGCAGTGACTGGCGTCATCATCTCCTGTCTCATCCACTCCGGCAGCGGGGAAGGGAGACGACACAGGACACCAGTGGTCAGTGGGGATCCAGTGACCCACTGAGGGGAGCTTTGTCTTCTTCCCATTGTGTTCCTTTTGCCACACCCAATGGCAGACGCAGCAAGAAGGAATTCTCAGCTCCTCATTGGATTGACTCCTAAACCCTAGCCTCAAAGTCGGCTTAGCTGGCATTCTGTCTTGTGATTGGCTCTGCATCACTTGGTCACCTGGCCCCTGGCTTCCTGCCTCTCCTGGCTACTGTCTCCCATCTCTTAGGACCAGTCGATGTCCACCACGAGCCACCCAGAGCGCTACCACATTCTTCATCTGTATTCCCCCTCAGGTCAAAAATAAGAAATCACATCCAGGAAGAAAATCGCCTCTTTCTCCCTCAGCAGCCAACTGCTAACAGCCCCTCAGCCAGGGCTGGGGCTTCCATCCATACTGGGTTTTGGTGGGCCTGATCTTGTGCAGGTCTTGTGTGTGTAGCACAGGTCTTGTGTGTGTGCAGGTCATGTGTGCAATGGCCCTGACATGTCCAGAAACACACTGTTTCACACCAGGCCTCCACAACCTCCGCCTTAGCCCCTGGGTGGATACCCATGCTCCAGTTGACGGCCCTATAACCATGTACATATTGTGCATGCACATACTAATCAGACTCATTGGGTCTAAAAAAAAAGAAGGTGTGAAGTTGGGAGGGACATTGATCCGGTGGTTCTGGTAGAATTTAGAGGGAAGGGCGAGGAGGGGGTAGATTTGATCAGAACACACCGTGTATGAAATTCTAAATGAAAGAAGGAGAAAGCAAATAACCTAAGTAAATAAATAAGAGAAACAAGGGCCACTGAGATGGCTCAACAGATAAATACAAGCCTGATGTCTTACGTTCAATCTCCAGAATCCACGTAAAGATGGAAGGAGAGGTGCAACTCCACAAAGATATCTTCTGACCTCCGCATGTGTGCCATGATACACACACATGATAATGATGATGACGGTAGTGAATTTTAAAGCAAACAATTATAGGTAGATAACAGAAGCTTGATCGGGCTGCCTGGTCAAGCTTGCCTTCAGGGTTCCTCACCTGCTCGTCCCAAGAGTTGATGACCAGCAGATGGGCATTCTCCAGCCGGCAGTACTCGTCAGCCTCATCCCAGGTCAGCCCATCCCGAGAAAACCAGTAGCAGCTGCCCCCATGCTCCACCCAGTTAATGGGGCAGCACTGTGTGCCTGAGGGAACGGAAGGGCAGAAGGAATTGAGATCCAGCTGATGGAGACACACACACACCGGAACCAGAGACTTCCCTGCACCTACCATTGCTCTGGAGAAATGCCAGCTGACAGGTCAGGATTCGCAGATCCAGTGGGAAGTGCTTCAGGTGGAGGAGCAAGGTGGAATGATCTAAGGGACAAACACATAGATAAGCGGCAGCTATGGCAGCTATGGCAGCTATGGCAGCTATGGCCCCACGGACCTGCCAAGACCGGGCATGGAACTATTCCCCAGCTATCGGCATATTCATACCACAATACCCATCAAAATGCCCAGTAAGCGGCAGCGGCTGGGGGGCATCTCTGACCTGCTTTTAGGTCCTGCTGCTTTTTGTCCAGCTTGGCTATCAGGGAAGTCAAGTTGTTATCTCTGCTCCCTCCTGAAAACAAAGGATGCTGAAGTTTCCCCATCCATCTGCCACCCAGATGCTGCTCCAGCCCCATGGGTACCCATAAGGTCTGTCACCTTGTCCCATACACTGCTTATCTACTTCCTGACCCTCAGCCTCATCCAAGAGAAGCCATGGTGCTGTTTACACTTCTCCACTGGATCCCCATGTTCCCACTCAGTCCATACGGCTCGTTGTGCGGCCTGGCCTCTCCACGTCTCTGACCCCTCACCACTGCCCATCAACCACCACCTCCTGTCACACTAAAAATATACATAGTCCTAAACTGTACAGTGGTCTTCTTCACCCCTTGGCCATCATGGCCTCTTCTTATCTTTGCCTGGCACTGGTCACCACCACTTTACCACCTGTCCAGACTCACCCTCCAAGCCCCGTAGGTCAGGACCCATGTCCCCAAAAGCCTTACCAGTTCCTCTGGCCGGATTGTGTGCCCACGTCTTCACCCCCACAGCCCCTGAGCACACTCCTGCTGCAGACCCAGCACCATGCCCAGCAAATCTTTATGGATAACCCAGTGCCAGCCATCCCACCCAACTCACTTTGGGAGTCCAGAGAAGTGAGCTTCATCAGGGTGCTAGAGGAGAAGTTGCTGAAGGTTTCTTTCAGGGTCCAAAACTCTTCTTGCAGCTGCATGCCTTGTCAGGAGACATTTGGGACCAGATGGGTCTGGGGCTGCATGGTGTGTCCACATCACTGTCCATGTGACTGACCCCGTATCGCTGGTCACTACCAACCTCACTGGCCCCATCATTTCCCCCCCCCATTGATTTCCACCTATCCCCAGATCCTGCCCCACACTGCCTCTGGCTCTTCCCCTTTCCTTCCCCTCTCTGTACCCCACCACTCCTCAGAGCACTTCTCTCCCTCCCCCAATCCCTGCCAGGCATGATCTCACTTTGGGACGAAATCACACAGATGACCACCAGCAGCAGGATGTTGAAGGCCAGGGCAAGCAGATTGAGATGGAGCCTGGAGCAGAGGCACTGTGGGAAGGCCCGGGAAGGGGGCTGTTCTGTGAGTGAGTGTCAGAAAACAGTGTGTCAGAAAACAACTCCAGAGGACTGGAGACAGAGAGCAAAACACAGAAGGGGACAGGTGCTTAGAGGTCTGAGGAGGCACAGCCTGGGTACGGGAGGAAACCAGGTGGGGTGGAGGCAGAGGGGATTTGATGGGCTTTGATACACACACACACACACACACACACACACACACACACACACGTGCGTGACACAAGATGAACCAGCTGTGTACACAGGTGAGACTTACACGTGGGAACAGGGAGACACAGAGAAGACTAGGGTGCAGAACTGATCTTTCCTAGACACCCTAAAAAAGGAAGTCTACAAATGGTTTTTCTTCCTTCTCACGAGTCAAAGGTCACCTCTGTCCTTCCATAGCCCCTGTCCCTTCAGACTGCAGTGCTGACGGGCTAGATCCTGTACTGGAACAATACCTTCTTTCACAAGCCCACTGGGCCGCTCCAGTCCAGCTCATCCCACCATAGAGCACACCCCAGAAGCACTGGTCAGGCCCGTCCACTTCACTCATCCCCCCAAATGAAAACCTCTCCCCCCAGTTCCCACCACCCAGGCATCACTGGGAGTGCTGAACCTTGGCCTTCCATCATCCCGCAGTAACCGCCCGCCCCGATCCCTCGGCCACACTCACGCCTCGTGCTTTTCACACTGACACACACACATATCCTCACGCTGACACAGACTTGTTCGTGCGTCTGTACACTTTGTCTCACACCACCAGGTGTGTGTCACACACACCTTCTCCCACACCTGCATCTTCACCTGTATCAGTGGTTCTCAACCCTCCTGATGTGACCCCAACCTTCAGATTCCTTCTGTTGCTACTTCATAGCTGTACTTGCTACTGTTATGAATCGTAAAGTAAATAACTGATGTGTGAATGGTTCCAGGTGACCTCTGTGAAGGGTCATTCAACCACCACAGGGGTCACAACCCACCGGTTGAGAACCGCTGACCCGCACGAACTGGCTTGCCTCTCCGCTGCCTCCCCTGCTTTTGCACCATCAGCCTGCACTCAGACTCCTCTTCTCAGCACCAGCTGTGACTCCGCAGTCTTCCCCACCTCAGTGGCATCATGCCAAAGCAACCCTGCATCCTGGGGGTAATCTCAGTCAGGAGCCAGGAATCCTCCTGAGGTCATCGCCTACTGCCGTCCTGAGCTGGATGCTGGCTCTATGAGTAACTGCCCAAACTCCACCTCTCCACACCAATGGCTGTCACCTTCCTCCACTGAAGCCATACTTAAGACCCCAACTTGCCAGGTGGTGGTGGCACATCCCTTTAATCCCAGTACTCTGTGAGTTAGAGGCCAGCCTGGGCTACGGAGTGAGTTCCAGGACAGCCAGAGAAACCCTGTCTTGAAAAACCCAAAAATTAAAAAAAAAAAATTAAAAAAAAAAACCTCAACTGAACCTAGAGAGAATATGCCTCAGAGTTCTCCCCAAGCCCAACTCCCCTAAGCACAGCCTCTCCTGCTGCTGACAACCTCTCTGAAAACTCTATCACCCTTTGCTGTGGTTGGAACGTGTCCCCAACCTGCTCCCCAATGCAGCAGTGCTGGGAGGTAGAACCTGATGGAAGACGGTTCTGTCTTGAGGGCTTTGCCCTCAACATCATTGCAAGACAGCAGCCTTATTAAAAGCTCCCTTACACTCTCCTTGTGCCCTCCCACTTTAGATGATGCATGAGAACCCCTGCCAAACATAGCCCTCAGTTCTCTCTGTGTGTGTGTGTGTGTGTGTGTGTGTGTGTGTGTGTGTGTGTATGAAACAACAGTTTTCAAGATACTAGACACCAGATCATGAAGGGCATTGATCCCTGAAAGATGGAGGAATAAATGAGATGAGTCTTCCGATTGTCCAGCTCACTACTTACTGCCTAGAGAGACTTTTCAGG
Organism: Cricetomys ansorgei; assembly: GCA_026225945.1. Classification (NCBI taxonomy): domain Eukaryota; kingdom Metazoa; phylum Chordata; class Mammalia; order Rodentia; family Nesomyidae; genus Cricetomys; species Cricetomys ansorgei. Next base: position 3,635,643 of record JAMJFZ010001899.1, read on the forward strand.
CCACTGGGCAGAGAGAGGAAATTAGGACAGAGCCTAGCAGAGTCCCCAGGTAGAGGAGGTGGCCTGAAAGCCTGAAACCAAGACAGTTAGGGCTCAAAGCTTCAGACAGATCCTCAGCTACTTACCCACCCTACCCCCTTCCCCCAGAAAGCTGAAGAGGAACACAAAGCATCCAGCACCCAGCAAGATGGGATTCACAATGCTTGGCATCCAATCAGAGGTTACAGGACATATAACGAAACAGGCACCCACCCAAACTGAAGAGATGAATACATCCACAAGCAGACGGGCTGTCTCGGTGATACAACACCTGCCTGTGTATGTGTGAGGCTCTGGTTTCAAGTATCAAAAATGAAGAAACAATCAATAATGAATCTATCAAAATGAGGTCCCAGGATCTTTTGAAATGGACTCAGGAGTAATGTGGGGTTTTTTTGTGGGTACAGGGGGTCCCTGAGGTGGTGAGTGGCAGAGTCACTAACCCAAGAAGCTCAGACTCTGGGAAATGCCTCCATGGTGCAAATCCAGTTTATTGTGGGGGGAACAATGGGCTTCTATGGAGGAAGTAGGGCAGTACACAAGGGAGAGACCCAGTAGCTTTGGTCTATGCTGACTGGACACTTCAATCAGCCCACCTAAAGCTTGCTAATGGGTAAGGTCAGGAAAGGCCCAGTCACCTATAGGCTTGTATGGAAAGGCTCTTAGCCTACCCGTATTGCCAATGTTGGTGAACAAGTTTTCCACAAAGACAGTGGAAGCATGGCCTTGGCAGGGGTTTCCCACCACTAGGACTCAACCTGCGTGCGTGCGGAAACGCCATTTTAAAGGGCCATGCAATTTGCCACAGGCCAGGGTACTCGCCTCCGCACAAGTGCCGATGCCCGCCTCTCTTTCTTGCCGTCGGGATCCAGTTGTCGCCCACAGAGAAACACAAGTGTTAGAACAGAGAGGACACTGACAGCGATGCTATGGCTGGACCAGACAAGTGTGCGACATCGGAGACGCGAAAGAGAGTTAAAAGTCCCCAGCTGGCTGGGCATGGTAGCGTACACCTGTGATGCCAGCACTCAGGAAGCTAAATAGGGGGACTTCTGAGATTTTGAGGCTAGCTCAGGCTACACGGCGAGTAACAAGTCAGCCTGGGCTACAAAGTGAGACCTAGTCTTAAAATGATAACAGAAGTCCCAAGTACTGCAATGTCTGGAACACACTGGTAACCGGCTTCAGTTAAGATGTCTCTTGCCCTAAAGCCTTTTCCCAACCATGTGGGGCCTGTGTTTAAAATGTGCAGGAGGAGGATTCAGGCTGAAAGCAAGTGGATCTCCTAGGATCTCTCTGTGCCTATTTCCACACCCACACCAACTCCCCCCCACACCCCCAGTCCTGGATTCTGCATTCCTCCTGTGCACATACACACCATCTGGAGGAAGGACTCATCTCTAGCTCCCAAGTGTTCCCAGGTCCCTTTCCTTGGGACTCTAGAATCAATGCATCAGCAGCTCACGTGTAGAGGGACATTATGCAGGCTAGTTTTATGTCGACTTGACACACAAGCTAGAGTCATCAGAGAGGAGGGAGCCTCAATTGAGAAAATGCCTCCATAAGGTCTGGCTGCAGGCAAGCCTGTAGGGCTTTTTCTTAATTAGTGATTGGTGGGGGAGGGCCCAGCCCATTGTGGATTGAGCCACCCCTGGGTTGGTGGTCCTGGGTTCTACATGAAAGCAGACTGAGCAAGCCAGTAAGCAGCTCTCCTCCATGGCCTCTGTATCTGCTCCTGCCTCCAGATTCCTGCCCTGCTTCATTTCCGGTCCTGACTTCCTCCAGTGATGATGAAGCGTAAGCTAAACAAACTCCTCTCCAAGCTGGTTAGGTCCTGGTGTTTTATTACAGCGATAGAAACCCTAACTAGGACAGATGCATTCCCTATTCACTGAGGAAGTGAGAGAGACCTTAGAGAGAGAGGAGTTAGCAGCTGAGACAGGGATCCAGGTGAACCCCAGAAACTGGACACTTGCCTTTCCGAAATGGATTTTCTGTGCCAGGATTCCGCGCATGAGTCCCTCGTTCCTCATCGCTACTGAACTGATGGTCGTTTTCCTCAGAGTCCAGCTGCTGGATGTCCTGAACGTCCTTCTCCATGGTGGGCCTCAGGGGCAAGAGCTAGATCTAGTTCTAAGCTGAGGTTTTCTTAGAGCTGGATCTTGGGTTTGTGCTAAGATGCGGATTCCTGTGGAGGGACTGATTAAGACCGGACTAGGTTAAGGTGAGTGGTTCAGAGGTTGGAGACTAGTTTGGGGAAAGGCTTCAGGGTCTTGTCTCTTCCCAGGAGATGGCCTGGCCATTGGTGCAGCCAGGAGCCAACTCTCCCACTCTCACAGACCAACTACCCCACATGTTCCCACCCATCCCCCAGTGTCCTAAACCATGTTCATTTTTAGCCCTAGACAGCCACAGTCCTGCCTCCCCTACCTCGGTTACCTGGTGAAGAGCTGACTCTGGCTCCCAAAGGCAGCCTAAGCCCAAGGGAAAAGAGGGATTAAACCCAGGAGAACTGGACAGGTCGTGCTAGATGAAACTGGAGGAGGGGGTTGGTCTAGGAAAGAGCCGTCCTGGTGTCTAAATCTGTCTAATCTGTCATCTCCTGCCCCCCTGGGACTTTGGACAGTAAATAGAAAAACACAGTTGGAACTTGGCAGTAAGTAGTGGGCGTGGGTAGTGGGGGTGGGTAGTGGGGGTGGGGTGGAGGACATGCTTCTATTCTCACAACCAGAGAAGGGAGGATGGAGGTCTCTATACCTGGCTCGGTGTAGAGAAGCCAGGATACACCTCGATGTTCCTCTCCATCCCTCCCATTTCACTTTCTGCCTCTGCATTTCCCAGAACTGTCAATGTCCCCAAATGTCCCTGACCAGGATCGGAGGGACCTGCTGATTAGTGCCCTGTTCTTGCCCAACCCGAGCCTGTGAGACCCGGCCACAGCCATGACTATGCACCAGGCTCCAGGCTCTGGCCTGACTCACTCACACTTCTTTCTTTCCCCCCTCCCCCACCTCCTCCAGATTCTCCTCACCTCATACCCACCCAACTTTATGTTCCATCTCTTTCAAAAAATAAAATAAAATAAATCAAAATAAACAAGCAAAAGACCAACGAGGGAAAAAGAAAACAAAAAGAAAGCCACACGGGGTAGTCATTTTGTGTTAGCAATTACTCCTGGGCCGGCCCGGGCCCGGACTGCGGTTGATATACCCAATGACGCGTCACTGGAGGAAACTATTTTCCCTTTGTTAGTGGATATCAATTGCAAATAGCTTCTTGGCTAGGACTGAGCCCCTTTCGGTGGGGAGAGGTTTGATTAAGACATCCCTTTTGGATCTGAGTGCCCCAAAGACTCTCCGCACATTGCTTCACTCCCACTCCTAAGAGGGAAGTTCCTCAAAACATGGAGGTCATGACTCTGGCACCACACTAAGTCCAGGAACGCGAGTGTCTGCTCTCGTGCCCTGTGTGATACACATCATCCGTAACGGCTGGGGACATGACTTGAGTTTGTATCTCCAGCACCCATATGAAAAGCCAGGCATGGACACACACACCTATGACTCCAACACACCGGGGCTGGGACAGGGTAGAGACAGGCAGATCCAGGGACCGGTACTGCCAAAACAACAAACTCCAGGTTCAGAGAGGCTCTGTCTCAAAAAAATAAGGTAGCGAGTGAAAGAGGAAGACATAAACATCAACTCCAGCGCCACGCACTGACATGGGCGAGCACGCGCCACACACACAGAGATTATCCTCGGATGACAACACAGCACCCTAGAGGGCAATGCATTTGTTACTGAAGAAAGGAGATAAACGACTTGGTCCAGGTGGCTGATACTGTAGTTTGGACCTGGAACATTCCCGGAAACTCGTGTGTTAAGGCTTGGCGCCCAGACTGTAACACTACTAAATATGAGGAGATCCTACGAGCAGAGCCTGTGGGGAGGCCTCCCAGATTCTGGAGACACGCCTTCAAAAAGAGACCATTAAATCCCAGTTCTCCTTCCCTCTCAGTTCCAGTCAGGAGCCTCGCGAGCAGCCTTGCTCCACCCACGCCCTGTCACATGCACCGCCTCACCGTGCGTCCAAATCAATAGAGCAAATTTATCATGGGTCAAAAACTCTTAAACCATGAGCCAAGATAAATCAGTTGATTTATCTAAAAAATTGTGGCACTGGATCCAGTTCTGACTAGTGTCTGAAAGCTAGTACTCGGGCCACAAAAGCTGGAGGAAAGGAAGTCATTTGTATTAAAAGGCTGGCATCCTGGAAATGGGAAGAACTATTGTCTGTGAGACCCATCCTAGAGAACGCAGGTCCCCGACAGGGCTTGTGTGGGTAGGAATAATTATGGGGGTGGAGGGTGGCGATGGGCAGGAAGAACACGTTCTGAGTACACATCTAGATTCCATAGCCATCTTCGTTACTAAGGGAAATGTTCTTCTTTCTCTTTTGCCAGAGTATCTTTATGACAACAATCAGCCTTCGTCTCCTAGGCCAGCTCTTACAATACTTTAAGAACGCTGGAGAGATGGCTCAGCATTTCCAAGCATAGGCAGCTCTTCCAGAGGACCCAGGTCTGATTCCCCAGCACCCACAAGGTGACCCACAGCTGTAGCTCCAGTCCCAGGGCCTCTGACAATCTCTTCTGGCATCCAAAGGCGCTGCACACGTATGGTACGCAAACATGCATTCAGGCAACACACCTATACATAAATGATTTTTTAAATTTTAAAAACACATGCTGTTTTCTTCAAATTAAGTGAAACTCATACTTCCTTTTTTAGTGAATGAACAGAATTGGAGGGTGTGTTTTGTGTTAGCTGGTCACATCCTGCTACTGTGCAGAGGTCATCAGATGACCCAGTTCTGTTAGAGAAAAGTCACTGCTAGTTAAGTTTTACAACTCAAGCCTTTTTAGTTCCTTTTCCCCAGAACTGCTAACCCCGAAGTTCAAGATACAGAGTGGGGAGGGCAGCAGCAGGCAACTTTTCCTGAAGAGTTTTAACCCACTAGACAGCTTCAGTCAGGAGTGTCATCTATAGCAAAGCTATGAAGGCCCCTGGCCCCACTGTGGAACCTACAAATTAGTGACTCCCTCCCCTCTGATTTGTTATTTTTATTTATTTATTTTTCAAGATGGGGTTTCTCTGTAGTAACCCTGGCTGTCCTGGGACTCACTCTGTAGACCAGGCTGGCCTCAAACTCAGAGATCAGCCTGCCTCTGCCTCCCGAGTGCTGGGATTAAAGGCGTGCGCCACCACCGTCCCCCAGTTTGTTATTTTTAAAGGCAAAAAAAGAAAATATAAACTTCTGCTTTCTTTTCCCAGCTGGATCTATGTTTTAAAGAGCCAGCCACATTCTTGGCAAAATCTACCTCAGTCTCCATACTTCATGAGAACAGGCTTTCTTCTGACACGGTGGACATCATGAACTGAATCACACACACACACACACACACACACACACACACACACACACACCCCATCCAGATATCAAAATCCTAGTCCCCAGGAGACTGTACTAGAGGAGAGCCGTTGAGGAGGTAGTTTAGGTAAACGAAGTAATAAGAAAGGCTTATCCATCAGGAGTGTATGGGAAGAGAGAATGGAGACTTGCTCAGTGCTAAAGGGCTCACTCAACATGGCAAGACGCTCAGTTTGATCCACCATGAACTCACAGAGAACATTCCAGATGAGGACAGTGAAATCGGCTGTCTATAGCCAACAGATCCATGCCTGCCAATTATCTCGGACTTCTGGCCTCCAGAACACATTTATGTTTCATATTTTATTATGGAAGTCCCAGCAGACTAAACAATGGCCAAGAAGACTAAATAAAACTTAACATATGAGGTTCAGCGGTGAAAATAAACAGAAAACGTAATCTCTTAATCTCTTAAAAAGTGGGAAGAGAGGCAGACAGAGAGAATGCACAGGCGTAGTGCTCTACAGCAGAGGAGAGTAACTACAGGTAACGGCTTTGTCCGTATATTTCAGTAGCTTAGAAGCCTGGGTTTCTAACGTTCACAAAGATGCTAGATGTTCCAAACAATAGAAAAGCTAATCACCCTAACCTAATCAACACTGAGAGGTCACGCTGCACCCCACAAATGTGTACAATCTGGAAAGTAAAAGAAAAAAGAAATTTAGCAGTAAACAGAGAAAAGATTTTTGTAATCGGCAATCTATTTGATAAATGAATTAATCTTACATATATAGACAGCAGGGACAAGAAGTTACAACAAAGAAACAACTGATAAAGGATATAATGTCTGAGGAATCGTCCTGAGTCAGTCGGGCACTGTTCATTTTGAAATACAATAGAGGATGCAAAGTGCTAATTGATAAGTAGCAAAATCCTGAATCCGTGACATAGAAGACGTGTTAAAGTCTCCCAAATCTCAGAGCTAAAGCAAAGATGTATGCCCGATGTTTAAGCACCACTCTTGGCAGTAGCCAAAGGTGAAAGGAATGCAAGTGCCCACGAGTGTCAATCGACTGATAAATGGGTGCCTGTGGTACATCCATAAAAAAGGAGTATTATTTGGTCATTAAAAGGATGAAAATTTTGACATGTACCACAGTGTAGATGTAGATTAAGTCAAATGCTTAGTGAAATAAGTCAGTCACCAAAAGGCAAATACCTCCTGACTCTATTTATATGAGGTACTTAGAGAAGTCAAACAGACAGAGACAAAAGAATGGTAATTGTCTGGGGCTTAGAGAGAAAAAATAGAAAGTTGCCTAATGGGTATAGACTCTACACTATAGAGCTTCACTCTTGCTAGAGGAGAATACTCTATAGATAGATGGTGGGTATAATACGTTTAATGTGCCACACTGCACACTTAAAAATGATTTAGAGCCATCACACACCACTAAACTCAACATCATGAGGCTGAGCCAGTAGGATTGCTGTGAGCACCAGGCCAGCAAGTACTACATAGCAAGACCCTATCTTAAAAAAAAAGAGATGGCAAATTTAATGTTTTATTTAGATTTAGATATGGATATGGATAGATAGATACATAGATTGATAGATTGATAGATAGATAGATGATGATAGATAGATAGATAGATAGATAGATAATTTGAGATAAGATCTCTCTAAGTAGCCTTGCCTGGCCTGAAGCTTGCTATGTAGACCAGCCTAGGCTCAAACTCATAGAGATCTACCTGCCTCTGCCTCCCAGGTGCTGGGATTAAAAGCATGTACTACCACAGCCAGAATTAATGTTGTGTACATTTAATCCCAACAAAAGGGGGTGATAGAGAAAGAAAAGAAAGAAATGTGAACTACTACATTTTGACAAACTTAAGATGCCATCAACTCTAAGACAGTATTATTTACACACCACTCCAGTAAAATACTGACCAAGTTATTCATTTATTTATTTTAAGATTTAGTTCTAGCCAGGCGGTGGTGGTACATACCTTTAATCTCAGCACTTGGGAGGCAGAGGCAGGCAGATCTCTGTGAGTTCAAGGCCAGTCTAGTCTACAGAGTGAGTTCTAGGACAGCCAGAATTACAACAGAGAAACCCTGTCTCAAAAAACTAAAACAAAAAAGATTTAGTTCTATATATACATATATGTGTATCTGTGTGTGTGTTTATGCACATGAGTACAGGTGCCCTTGGAGGCCAGAAGAGGGCATCTGATCCCCAGGAACTGTGTGAGCCATCCAGCATTGGTGCTGGGAACTGGAGTTATGTTCTCTGCAAGAGCATGTGCTCTCAACTGCTGAGCCCTCTCTCCAGCCCTTACTCCTTACCCTTAGAATTTCTACCACGTCTATTCAAAAAGCTTGCCGGACTTATTTAATCATGATGGGTTTTCTTTTTGGTTTTGTTTGTTTGTTTGTTTGGTTTTTGGTTTTTGGACTAAAGTTGTATGTCACCACCACCCAACTTAAACACGATATTTATGCTAGATTGTTCATATGACAATTGGAATAAATTGGTTAAAGTACCCTCAAATATAAAATTAAAGCCAGGCCTGACAAGCGCTAGGAAGGCAGAGGCAGGAGGATGAGGATTGCCCATGTATTCAAGGACATCCTGGTCTACACAGTGAGTTCCAAATCAGTCAGGACCACATAGTAAGACCTTCCCAAAAATTTAAAATCAGTAATAATTATCATAATAACACAAAATAAATGTAAGGAAAAGAAGTTGCTTTAAATAGTCTTAAAATTTGTTTCTCTTCAAAGCTACATCTATGGAGACATTTTAGCCTCAGAGTTATCAAGGGCCATACTTCCTCCCAACACAACGAGAGCCGCCATTACTCTCTCTGGGATTTTCCTCAGGCTGTGAGCCTTCTGCAAGCCTTCTTTGTTTTGCCAGGAGATAGCAATGGGAAGTTTGCAGACGAGACTTTCAGGACTTGCGCTTTCCTTTGCTGAGCCCCAAAAGGTTAGGTCCCTGGACCACAGAGGAATTGTGATGCCCGGCCAGACTTGCAGAATTAACAAAGTCAAGTCATACAGGAAGCAATATCTGTGTCACAATCCACACCTGGAAGAAGAAGCTGTGAGACGCTGTCAGGTGTAGGACGTCTTGGTTTCAGAGATGTTAATGTGAAAAATGTACATCGCTGAGACAATGAAAATCAGGGAGAGGGATGTGGTTCAGGAGTGGAGAATTTGCCTCATCTGTGCAAGGGTCTCAACTCCATCCTCAGCAGGAGAGGAAGGGAGGGAGGGAGCCAATGCATCCGCAATGGTGGGCGTCAGACAGTAGGAAGGAACATGGGTCAGGAGCAGCGAGCAGAGGGCAGGGGCAAAAGGCAGCAGGCAGGGATGGTGGGCAGCAGACAGCAGGAAGGAACATCGGTCAGGAGCAGCGGACAGAGGGCAGTGCACAGTCTTGTAGTGGCAGGAGTGTGAGATGCTCACATCTGAGCTGCCAATCAGGAAGCAGGGACTCAGAACTAGAGTGAGATAAAACCCATGAGCCCCACCCCTGTAGGACTTTGTCTCCCATGTCAAAAGGTTTCACAACCTTTCCAAACAGGGCTTCCAGCTGGGTATGCAGTGTTCAAACACGTGAGCCTATGAAGAACATCCCACATTCAAATCGGAGCATTCCCCCATCAGGTTATGAGCATCAGGCACAGAATAAATGCCAGGTGGAGTTAGATCTTTCAAAGACTGAAAAAATGAATGAGAAGAATTGTGTATCCCTCACCAAGGCAATAACTGGAAGGAGGACTGTCTTGGTTACCTTTCCACTGCTGTGACAAAGTATCATGACGAGGCAACTTACAGAAGGAAGGGTTTATTTGGAGCTTATAGTTTCAGAGGAACAGGAATTTATCACCATCGTGGCAGACATGGCGCTGGAGCAGCAGCTGAGAGTTTGCAGCCTAATCCACTAGTGCAGCGGTTCTCAGCCTTCCTAATGCTGTGACCCTTTAACAGGTCATCATGGTGGCCCCCAACCATAGTTATGAAGTTGCTGCTTCAGAACTGTAATGGTGTTACTGTTATGAATCATAAAGTAAATATCTGATATAAAGATGGTGTTAGGTGATCCCTATAAAAGGGTTATTGAATCCCCCTCAAAAGGGGTTGCAACCCCTTTTGAGAGCTGTTGCAATAACATATAGCAGAGAGATGGTGGAAGCTTTAGATGCCTCAAAGCCCACACCCAGTGACACACCTCCTCCGAGGCCACACCTCCTAATCCTTTCCAACACTTCCAGCAAGGAGGACTAACCATTCACACATGAGCCTATGGGCGCCATTCTCATTCAAAGCACCACAAGGTACAATCTTAGTGATCATGCATAATTCCGTCTACTCAAATCCAACTCAAAATAAGATGGAATATAGGGAATACGGGTTCAAGGCCATCTGGAAAGTGTGGACTTAGCAACTAGAAGAGGACACAGTACTTTCTCCTGGGGCTCAAGGAGAGTCATCTTGGTCACAAGCAAACACTAGATCCCATACATCTGCAAGTAGTTTTGGGCAGCCTGATACCCCCTGATAGCCCCAGGTGACACAGAACAGCTGTGCTTTTCCATTAAGAGCATGTGTCTCACAGAGAGATTTGGAATTAAATATATAGATGACAAAGTAGGCTCATAGTCCCAGGTCTTCATGAGGCTGAGACTGGAGGACCGTTAGCAGAGGTCAAGGCCAGCCTGAGCAGCACATGCAGCCATTTCAAACAGAACTGATTAGGGCTTGGGAGGAACTCAGCTGTCTAAGTCCTTACCTCACACACATGAGGACTCAAGTTCAATCTGCAGAACTTACCTAAAATATTTAGGCACATAAATGAACAGGGCCGCTTTACACGTGTAGTCCCAGCCGTAAGGAGGTAGCGGTAGGCTAATCCCTGGGGCTTGTTGGCCAGTCCGCCTAATTAGGAAGCTCTAGGTCAGTGAGATCTCTAATCTCAAAAAAAAAAAAAAAAAATCAAGGTGAGTGACACCTTAACAACACCTGAAACTGACTTCTGGCTTCTATACACACACATATACATACACACACATACACACACATATATACACACATATACATACACACACATACACACACACATATATACACACATACACATACACACACATATACATACACACACATACACACACACATATATACACACATACACATACACACACATATACATACACACACATACACACACACATATATACACACATACACATACACACACATATACATACACACACATACACACACATACACATACACACAATACACACACACATATATACACACATACACATACACACACATACACACACACACACATATACACAGACACATACACACACAAATACAACAACCAATTAATAATAAAATAGATGACAAACTAAACCAAACACATGATATTAGTACATGCGTGCTAAATTTAAGAATAATCCATATTTGATATTGTAGTATATAAGAAAAATCCATATGTTAAGTGTTTAAATTAGCCCTGTGACTATCGATTATTTATTTGTCTGTTGATTTGCTTGTGGCAAGATATTACTGTGTAGACCAGGGTGGACTTGAATTTACTGTGTAGCCTTGATTGGCCTCAAATTCCCAATCCTCTGGCCTCAAGCCCTTAAGTGTTGGGGTTTCAGGAGAACAGCACTGCATCTGGATGTCAGATTAAGCTATAAAAGGGAGTACTTTGCTGGGCGTAGTGACACACACCTCAATCCCAACATTGGGAGCAGAAGTTAGCAGATTTCTGTGAGTTCGAGACCAGCCTGGTCTACACAACCAGTTCCATGCCAGCTGTATAATGAGACCCTATACTTTATTTTAGATTTAATTTCAGTTGAATCCATTTAATACTGTTTATCAATAGTGGGGAATAGACTATTTTTAATTTACTTCTTAGTTTTTGTTTATTAGGTCAGGCATTCAAATATACTTAATATAGGAACATATAAATTCACTTTAGACCTCGCCAGGGCCTTAGCTATATTTTAATATAGGCTTCAACAACATGTGTTGCTACACAATGGCAGATGAGAAAGTGAAATTAGTGGCTCTTATCTTGCTCAGTTCATAAGAAGAAAACTCACATGGATACACTGAAATTAGAAAAAACAAGGAAAACTAGTTTCTTGCGTTTCTGTTAGCATGCACTGATTATATGTCATAATGGGTTCCATTAAACACTGTCATCTGTTTATCATACTCGCCCCATCTCCCTTTCTTATTTCCCCACCCCCACCCCACGGATCCCCTCCCTCTTCCCAGCTACAGTTCCCCTTCTGCTTCAGGTCTTTTTTGTTTTTAATGAGTTCCATTAGTTTACTCACAGGAAGAGCACTGGCAGGGAGTCTCTGACAGGCCCGTGCACATTACCAGTGAAAACGTCTCTCCCTTCTACGCCAGGACCGTGTGGAGCCTCAGGAACCCTCGTCTTCCACAGCAGGATGTTGGCAGGTCAAACCCTGTGAAGACACTCACAGGTTCTGGGAATCCAGGAGTCAATGACCATATCACACCTGGAAGTCACACCCACACGGCTCTTCCTCCAGCTGTGTGAATCCAGGAGTCAATGACCATATCACACCTGGAAGTCACACCCACACGGCTCTTCCTCCAGCTGTGTGAATCCAGGAGTCAATGACCATGTCACACCTGGAAGTCACACCCACACGGCTCTTCCTCCAGCTGTGTGAATCCAGGAGTCAATGACCATGTCACACCTGGAAGTCACACCCACACGGCTCTTCCTCCAGCTGTGTGAATCCAGGAGTCAATGACCATGTCACACCTGGAAGTCACACCCCACAGGGCTCTTCCTCCAGCTGTGTGAATCCAGGAGTCAATGACCATATCACACCTGGAAGTCACACCCCACAGGGCTCTTCCTCCAGCTGTCACAGTTTTTCCTCTTTCTCTTCTATGATGTTTCCGGAGCCCTAGAGGGGGTGATACAGATCACACTTATAAGAAAAACTAGTCTTTTCTATGGATGGGTTCCTGGGGACTCTACTCAGGAGGGAGTACGGACATAAAGGAACAAAATAGCTCGTTCCTCTATGGGACCTGGTATGTCATGCTTTCACACTGTAAGAACTGACACACACAATCAAGCTTTAGAAATAACGTGGGAGAGTTTTTAATAGGAATATTTAACAGTGTACATATTAAGGAGAGAAAAGAGTAAGCGAGAAAACAAAAGCACACTGCCAGAGGAGAACCTCGCCAAGAGAGTGAGCTGCTGCTGGCAAAAACTTTTAAAGGGCCAGTGCGCCACGAGCAGGTGTCAGTCCTCTCTGCAGGGGCCATCTTGGTATGCAGGTGTGACCCAGGATGGAGCCAGGGTCATCTTTCCTGAGGCTTTCAGCTTTGAGGTAATTTCAAAGAATGTTAGACACAATGACCAGTTAGAGGTTGGAAGCTCCTGTTGGCTGAATTCAGCTCTTCTGGTGCGGATTCACTTTCCAGGCGTGCTAATTTTCCTTTTAGCGTCTATCAGGTAAAGGCTGATCTATCTCTTCCTGGAGCATTAACACCTGCCCGGGGATGGTTTTTATGACATGTTTGCAGTGTGCAATAGATAGCTCCTGCACATGGCAGGACTTTAAAAGGCCTGCAAGGTTTTCAGGTGAAATGGCTGCCCTCCTCTCTCAGCCAACAGCTGCCAGCTCGGGTAGGCCGCGCAGACATTCTCATTCTGTCGCCATTTCAGCAGAGAAGGGGGAAATAGCTGACGGACCAAAATTTCCTTCGCTAGAGAATCTGGAACTCTGTCAGGAAGACTATCCAGCGTCAGGGATATTCATGGCGTCAGCAAGTTTTTCAATGTATTTTAATCTGGAATTGCACACCAGGCTCCCAGAACTCGGGAGGTGAAGGCAGGCGTCAGACCGTCACAGTCAGCTGCCACTGTACCGTGACATCGAGCAAGACTGAGCGGCCTGACACCCCAGATCAGAAAACAATTCTTAAAAGGGCTGGAGAGATGGCTCAATGGGAAAAGTACTTGCTCTGAAAATTTGAGGACCTGAGTTCAAGTCCTCAGCATCTACATAAAAGTCAGACACAGCCTTGAGTGCCTGTAATCTCAAAGTTGGGGGATGGAGATAGGTAAACCTGGGGAGATCACCAGCCAGCCAGCCCGGCCAAAATGGTGAGCTTCAGGTTCAATGAAAGACCTTGTCTTGAAAAGTGTAAGGTGGAAGGTGATAGAGGAAGACACTTGGCACCCTTCTCCAGCCTCTCCATGTGTACACACGTTCACACATGTCTACACACACATGCAAATGTGCCCTACACACATACGAATATTTTTTTATTTCAAATTTTAAAAAATTAACGAATTCATTATAAATTTTATCAAAACAAGACGCAGTGAATAATTCTTTCTGTACACAACTACCACCTCGGACATCAAAAACTCACATTGACATTGAGTTCCACATGCCAAGGGGCTAGGGTCCAGGACAGGCCACCACAAAGAATTTACCACGCATTCCAATAACACCCAGAGGAGCCACTCTATACTCCATCGTTGCCAAGCAAATATGCCAAGTAGAACATCCATATCTTCACCAGATAGGCCAAGAGACGTACTGTGCATTGTATCATTTAGCATCTTTCCGGCATAGATCTGAAGTGAGACAGCGTTGAGCAGAAGTTGTTTCTTCACTTGTAAACCACCAGCACCGGCCAGGGCCACGGCAGTCGGACCTGCACAGGGACTGCTCCCCGTGAGGTGTGCCCCATGAGAAAACTAATGTCATCATTTCTGCTTTCTCTTTACATGGTTTTCTGCCGATGTAAATTGTGTGATCTTGTGCTCAAAGAACTACGTGA
>JAMJFZ010001899.1:3655000-3782500 GCA_026225945.1 Cricetomys ansorgei
TCAGGCAATATATAATAACTGTTTAGTGGGTAAAGCAACTGCCCCGAGTAGGGCCAGGGGCCAGTTTCCATTTCCATTGCAATTTTAATGGTTTTATTTCCTGAAGTTAGTGGCTTCTTTCCTTCCAAACAGTTCCATGTGCAGCATTGGGAAAAGTCACACAACATTCATGCACTGTCATAAAGATATATTTGAAGCCAGTATCAATGTTACTTGTTTGCCTTATGGCTATAAGCCCCTAGAGAGTGCAATAATTTCAGCCTTTTGTGCAGAGTTGCTAGGCAGGAGGATATGGCCATCTATTGCCTTATTCAGCATTACCCCAGCAAGGCCACCTCAAGCAGCATCTGTCTTGTGTGTGAACAGTTCCCAATCCTGAACCGTCAGTGACTGATCTGACAAATCCAGTTGGCTATGGCAGACAGCAGCAAGAATTTTTAAGCAGTGCATTCCCAATCAGAGGCAGTGTCTGTCATCAGGAGCAGAATGTCTGATTTTAGGACCAAAGCTCTGCAAAACAGTGCTTGGATTGTCCAGCAAAGGAGCCTGTTATGTGTCCATTAGTCCCACCATCATCCAACAATCATCAGAAGAAACTATTCAAAAGTAAATCCCCAAGACTCTCGTAAGGTAACACAAGTGGCTACAACTGCTCAAGACAGGGAGGCCCTCCTTTAGACGCCTGTTGGTAGTGTTAAGAAATAAGCTGTGAGCCAGGCGGTGGCGCACGCCTTTAATCCCAGCACTCGGGAGGCAGAGGCAGGCGGATCTCTGTGAGTTTGAGGCCAGCCTGGTCTACAGAGTGAGTTCCAGGACAGCCAGAGTTACAACAGAGAAACTCTGTCTTGAAGAAAAAAAAGAAGAAGTGGGGCGGGGGAGATAAACTATAAGTTGTCATGTCATAAGGGCCTCTAAATCTATACCTTGCTTTTCAAGGACAATTGAGGGGCTTCCAAAAGCAAGCTAACCCCAAGGCTAGTGCCACTCTAAACAATGTCAAGTGCTGCCCAAAATAAGGGCTGGATAGACACAGATATGTTCTCTTTCATACATGGAAGTGTGTGTGTGTGTGTGTTCATATTTGTGTTCATGAGTACATCTAGTTTAGGGTTAGAGGGGTCAGAGGAGAGTTGCCCTCCCCAAATTCAGTCTATCCTAACTCAAGGACCAGGAGGTAGGGCTAGACTTGATCTTTGACTCATGGCAACTGCTTTATTCAGAAGTATTTCCAACTGGTAATGGTGGTACTTGTCTATGATCCTAGCACTTGAGGGGCTGAGGCAGAAAATTGCTCCAAGTTCAAGGTCAGCCTGAGTGCCAAGGCAGAGCCAATCCTAAGACAGCAGGGTCAGATGAGCCTGGGGGGAAAAGACACTGACAAAAGCAACTTAAGGAAGAAAAGGTTTATGTTTATGTTTTTGCTCACAGTTTAAGGTTAGAGTCCATGATGGCAGGGAAGTTGTTATAAATAAGACGCACATCAGAATGGCAGGTTCAGTAGATGCTGACATAGAATTACCCTTCGGAGTGAGCTGTATTGGGAGACAGCCTCCTGATCACTGGAGGTGGGGATGTGATCAGACCTGGAAGTGGCCTTAAAGTGGGAAAAGCAATTGGGAGATATACAGTATTATACATAGATAACTTGATGAGCCTGGGGGTGGGGAGAGAGAGAGAGAGAGAGAGCGCCTTATATTAGGGATAGCTTCCAGGTTAAGCATGAAGAAAGTCTGGAAAGGAGAGATGGGCCTTCCATCTTTATAGGCTTCCAGGGGTGGCAAGAAGTCCCCCCCATGTGACTTAGACTGGTCTAGTCTATGTGTAATGGGCATGGGGACGTAAACTTAAGCTGCAGTTCAAGGAAGGGCGGCCACAATGCCCCAGCAAGAGCATTTTCTTATCCACTCTGTCCCAGAGAGAGCTGCAAGCTGCAGGGGGTGGGAGGGTGTTCTGATGGGGGGGGGGGTCTGATTCACATCCAGTCAGGAAGCAGAGAAAGGTGAAAGGCTGGTGCTCTGCCTCCTTCCTTCTCCTCCTTCAGGGCCCTGGAGTGGTGCCTCCCACACCAAGGGTGGGTCCTTCACCGCAGATAACCTGGTCTACAAAGTCCCTCAGACACGCCTCAAGGTTTGTCTCGGATTCTAGATTCCATCAAGTTGACAGTCCATATTAACCACCCGACATTGTCTTAAAACAATCTACCTCTAAGCTTAAACAATTACATAAAAATGCTTTGGTACACTTTTTTTTTTGGCTTTTAAAAAGATTTAGTTTCTTTTTAATTATGTGCATGTGTGCAGATATGTGCGTGTAAGTCCAGGTGCACTTACAGGCCAGAAGAGGGTGTTGATGCCCCTGGAGTTGGAGCTACAGTTGTGAGCTGCCTGACATGGGTGCTTGGAACAGGACTTGTTGAGGGCCGATGATACCCAGGCTGTGGACGTAACTAGCTTGACAAAGATCCTGGTTTTTCCCTTTGCTAGGAGTCTGAAGCCCACCAACTACTTTACCCCTTTCTCATCTTTACTGTATGGTGACAAAAGCCTCTCATCAATAATATTGTCTATTCAGCCTAATAGTGAAAACTCAAATCAATTCCTGGCCTGGCTGGGAGAGGAACACTGCCATCTCAACTCTAAGTAATTGTAACAGTCTTACTGGCCTTCAACTTTTTGGCATGTGTGAAAACTACTCATGCTTTCTGTAGATATATAAAAATTATTCTTGGTAGAACTAACCTTCCCATAGAGACAAAGCCATAGTCAAGATCAGAAACGAAGTCTAGACAGTATGTCAGCAAGCTTAAAAATGCAAAAAGATAATTCACCCCTGAATGCCTGCCCTCCTTTATTGTAGCAAGTATACAGACCTAAAATCAGCTATTCATTAATAGATTATTGTGTTAAGACTACCCACTAAAATTAACCTTGAAGACTAGAAGCCTGCAGCTAGGAGGGGATGAACACTCTTGCATTGATGTATGCCTGAACACCCGCATTCTGTTAGATAGGAAGCTAGCAGTCTGGCTATTTTAGTTAGAGTAAGGTCTCTGTCTGGAGGGGAGTCTTGTACTTTTTCCCCAATGTGCACAATGTTAATTAAAGTTAACTCTCTTAACTTTTCTAACTTCTAATTTCTTTATTTTATTATTAAAAGAAGCACATCATCATACAAAAAAATGTGTCTACGTGTGTCATCTAAAGCACAAGAAATGTGACATATTGAGTCCCATAGAAGAGTGAAGTACTACGTTCACTTATCATAACTTTTTTGTTTAATCTCCTTCGTGGAGACTGAGGAACCCACCTCGGGAATAGAGCTGGACTCACCACCCCCCCCCCCCCCCCCCGCAAGAACTGAGGTCCTCAGCCAGGGCAGTGCACGCTCTTAACTGCTGAGCCAGCATACCTATTTTTACAGAAAGAAACTCTTCTACAGCTGGGAATGCAGCTCGGTGCCAGCGTGTATGAACCTCAACCAGTTCAATTCCCAGCCCTGCATAAAACAAAACCAAATAAACAAAAAAACCAGAATATTTGTTTTTTATACCCACCCAAGGAAGCCAAAAGAGGTGGGTGTTGGATCCCCTGGAAATGAAGTCACAGACATTTGCGAGCCATCATGTGGGTGGTGAAAAATTGAACCTGGGTCCTCTGGAAGAGCAGCTGCGTACGCCCTTAACCACTGAGCCATCCCCTCAGACATGGTTCATAATCATGCTTTAAATATGTTTTTGATTGAAATAGAATCATACCGCTTTCCCTGCTCCCTTTCCTCCACGCAGCCCCTTCCAACTACCCCCTCTAACCTTCCCAGAGGCCGCCCCCACTTTCAAGTTGATAACCTCTTTCTCTGTATTAGTGTTATATACACATGTGTACACACACATCAATATGTGTATGTATCCTGCTGAGTCCATTTTTGTTGGTTTCAAGGTTGACCACTCTGAACTAGACAAACAATAAGAAGCTCACCCCTAAGAGAGGCCTGTCCTCCTGCTCCCAGCAGTCACTAGTTTCCTGTGGTTTCCCTGGGATGTGACCTCATGAAATTTTCCCCCTTCCATGTTAAATGTCCATTGACATTATCATCGCTCTGGTCTTGTTTATGCAGCTACTTCTGGAGACACCGTTTCGCCGCAGACCGCCTGGTATTCTGGCTCTTACCATCTTTTGTCCCCTTTCCCAGAATGTTCCCTGAGCCGTTAGTGCAGGAGCTATGATGTAGATGTGTTAAGGAACTATCGTGTCCAGCGATATATTAATAATGAGCAGGGACAACTGGGATGCAATACCCGGGTGGCTTAGGCACAGAGCACCGCCATATTGCTGACACATGGCTTCCTCTTGCCTCTGCCCCTAGGTACTTCATTCATTTGAAACCCCTTCCTCCCTCCACACAGGCCTTAATTACACAAATGAATGGATCCTAACACCTCTCAGGGTCTGCCAGCAGATTTATTGCCTATCCTGGTGGGTGTCTAAGTTGAGGGAGACCAGAGTTTTCTCTGGTCTCCCAGGATGCATAACTGCTGAGGGCTATAGGGATCCTTCATGTGCATTAACATAAACAAAAGGCCTGGTTATGTGGCATCTAGGGGGCTTCTCCATTGTTTTTAGCACAGAGGTGTGAACAGTTGCAGGAAGCAAGTCTCTCACAAGCTGTAAGGCAGCAGGAAGTGCCCTTCCCCCATGCAGCATGTACCCAGGAGTGTGATTGTATAAGCACAGTATATAACTATAAAATATCTAATTCAAGCATCCCACTACATAGATGTAGCCATTGCGGCTGGGCTTCCCATGATCTGTTGATCGCTGCGTGTGTCCAGTTGCGGATTTCTGTGATCGTCTCTACTGGCTGTAAAGAGAGGCTTCTTTGCTGAGGAGTGATAGCTACAGGGTAAGATTTAGAATGAAGTAAGGAACTATGCTGGTCTAGCGAAGCGGTAGGAGCACATTCTCTCCTAAGCTCCATGACTTCACTAGCCCCGGAAGCTGGCTAGGTTTCCAGTACAAAGCTTGATTTCCCTCCTGTTGAGTGGGTGTGAACTCCAATTAGGCAGCTGTGGTTGCCACCAACATGGGAGTGCCACTTATTGCACCTTATGCATCTCTCACCATACTGGTAATTGTCATGGTTCACAGGTTTTGCAGCTGGGTGGGATTGTTTAATTGCTTCCCTCTTTTGGCAGCTTGCACAATACTTTCTGGACCTGTGAAAGCTAGACCACAAGAGAGAGGCTTTCAGGTCAGATCCAGTTCAAAGCATCTGAGTCCTGTGTGCTAAGCATGTGGTGTCTTCCGCAATAGGACCCCACCCGCAACCCCTGAGAGGCACTGGCTTATACTCTTGATTGTGAGATTTTCCCCAGAAAATGAAGTATAGTCCTTTTGCCTCCGTTGGCAAGACACTTAAACTAGACCCTGGAGGTAAGGGGTTCCTTTCCCTCCTATGTCTCCTTAATATTCACTGTTGAGTTTTTCTCGTATGTTCTCATTTTGTTTGTTGCTGTTCCATCCATATTGTTGATTTTCTTATCCTTTTTGCTGACAGTTTTGTCTCTGTTGATGACTTTCCTCTCTAGGCACTGGATTGGATTCGCCTGCTTGCTTGACTATTGTAGCCTATTGTAGGTCATCGATCCTTTCCACCAGAAAACTTCTGAAATCTTCACTTGGCACCTTTTCTGTCCAGTGTCTTTGGTTCAGAAGTTGAGGAGTCATGACCTTTGAGCAGGTGTGTTGCCTGGCTTTTTCCTGTTTCTTGCACTTCTCTGTTCTGGTGTGTCTGTTGATTTGGGTACCTCATCTGCATAAGGGAGGATCTTCTTCTTGAGCACCCAGCTCTTGCAGGTTCAACTCCCAGTCCGTTCAACAAAGAGGAAACAAACTGCTGTAGCAGCAACAAGTCAGATAATTAGTAATTAATGCCAACTACAGCTCACTAATACATCACAATGGCTATGGAGTGGAAAATGACGGATATTCAGGTCTACAGAGTGAGTTCCAGGACAGCCGGGGCTACACAGAGAAACCACGTCTCAAAGAGGGGAAGGAAGGAAGGAAAGAAGGAAGGAAGGAAGGAAGGAAGGAAGAAAGAAAGACAGACTCAGGTAAGTGTGGGAACAGTAAGTGAAGGAAATCAAGAAAGGAGACAGGAAAATGGGAGAATAGGGAGACCCAAGTTTAAATAAATTAAAGGAGAAGGAAAGTGGGAAGCAGAGAAGGATGTTATAGAAGAAAGGAGGAAAGAGCAGGAAATTAGGAAAAAGAAGGAAATACCAAAAAAGTTCAAAAACAAGAAACCAGACAAACGTAGGAAGGGAATAAAAAGAAGAAAACACGGGAGTATCTTTCAAAAGCCCACGAGGTTGGGGCTGGAGGATGCTCCGTGGCTAAGAGCTCTTGCCGAGGACTCAGGTTCTGTTCCCAGCACCCACATGGTGGCTCACAACCATCTGTAACTCAGTTCCAGGGATCCGACGCCCTCTTCTGATCTCCATGGACACCAGGCACACATGTGGATCGCAGACATACATGCAGGCAAAACACTCACACAGAAAATAAAATAAATTAATTTAACAAAAATAATGAAAGTCAATAAGGTAAACTCAAAGCACTACTAAATGGGGGGAGGCAAGCGGCACCACGGGACCAAAAGGTGGGGAAGAAACTAAAAAAAATAAAAAACGTTGCCCCCAAATAGAAAAAAAAATGTGTAACAAATTTAAAAACTGCATGAAGAGGAATAACAAATGGAACATTAAAATTGAAAATACAGTAAAAGTCTTGCTGGACTTGTAGGGGCAAAGAGAACCACACTGAGAAGGGAAAGATGGAGCATAACTGCAGTTTCTTTCTGAGGCCCCAAAATTTGAAGTCTGCATATGTGGGGTGGGAAGTGGTCAGCTTGCTGTGACTCTTGTCTTTCCTGTGTTTTATGCTGCTGTTGAGTCTATTGGGTATCTGATGTTCCCTGGGCCTCTGTTCACAACTGCTGTCGTCTTTCTTTGTGTATCAGGGGCCTCTGCTGGCCACACTTAGCTTTGCATTCTGGAGCTGGACAAACTCTCTGACCCTGGCAAGTCTCCCCACATCCTACCTTCCCCTAGAGTGGCTGATGTCTTCATTCATGTCTTCATTCGGGAAAGTGATCTCCCACGTATGTTCAGCATGAGAAGCAGCCAGCACTGATTGGCATAGGCAGAGGACTTGGTTGCTTTCAAGTCCTCCTGAGTTCTAATCACTCTGCTGGGGGGCTGTTACTATGGAAGCTCGGAGTCCTTGGGCTCATCAGTGGATGACAGATAGGTGACTCCAAAATTCACTCCACCTGCTGCCCCAGGCTGTGATCTATCAAAACTCCAGTATAAATTGATGATAAATATTCCCCACCACCAAAGGCAGTCCCGTTTCTCTTTGTGTACTTCCTGCCTGAGCCAGCCTCCTGCCTCCTGCACTCTTCAGCTTGCTGGTGGCCAGCCATCCTGCTCTCTACAGCTGCCTCTCTGGGCCTTCCTTTACCCAGGGGCTGTGGCAAGCCAAACTGAGGATCCTGGGCCTGTAGCTGTTCCCTGAGCTCAGGCTTCTAGGGTAACTCAGGTTTTAACAGCAGATACCCTCTCAAACTAACAACTAATCACAGATCTCCGAGTCGTGGATAAGACAAACTGAGATTTGTTTGTTCCTGTGACTTGTCTGCAAGAGGAGTCACTGCCCACGACAGTCCACAGCTGCATCGGAGGCTCGAGAGATCTGTAGAACTACCTGGTTCTCAATCTCTCTCTCTGTCTCTCTCTCTCTGTCTCTCTCTCACACGCACACCTGCCAGGGCACAAACTGCACAGCTGAGACTGTGTTAGCTTATTTCTCTTGCAGTCAGTCATCTTCGTTTCTGCTCTTTCCCAGAATCCTTTTGCTCCCCTTGTGGATTTCCAAAGCTTCCCTCCTTTTTCTTTCTTTGAGGTAAAGTCTGTATTTTCATTGTGTTTTGTTCCTTCACAGGCTCGCACAGAGCAGCCTCCCGTCTGTCATCGCACTGGGAAGTTTGTTGTCATTGTTAAGTAGCTAGGGTCTGGCATACTAACCCAGGCTGACCTAGACTTTAAACTCCTGATCCTCCTGTCTCCACCAAGTAAACTCTGCGATTACAGGCATGAGCCATTACTCCCAGCCAGATGGGTAATGTGTGTGTGTGTGTGTGTGTGTGTGTGTGTGTGTGTGTGTGTTCCCTCTCTCATTTGCCAACATTCAGGATAGCAGTGCCACCGTGTGGTACAGCTTCAGGCTCCAGTTTCAAAAGCCCCAAAGCAATATTTTTCAATCTTGTTTGTGACCCTTTCTAAATACTAAAGTGAAATGTTAAACAGCTGGTTCTCACAGCTTTAGAAAACTCCATAATTCTACTCTTGTGAATATTTGATCACTTTCCGCCACTCCTTTCATTACTTACATGTACCTCTACTGGATAACTGTTTGCAATGACTTAAAGGTCAGAGCAACTTGGCTTCAGGAAACACTAGTTTTCCTGTTCTGAACCAGATCAGCAGCCAGGACGACCTTGTTCTAAACTCAGTGGCCAAGGACCATCTTGGGTTTTATTTAAAACAGTTACCCCTCTCTAACAGATCCCCGCACCCTTTCTCACTGTGACAACTGCAGGGTTGGAGGTAAACAAGTGTACCTACCTAGAGGGTGAATTCACCCTCTCCGGGGTGGGGTCTTCCCACCAGAACAAAAGACCCCTCCAAGGCATCACTACCGAGCACTGAGCGGGTAGTGGAGGTTGTCTGCAATGATTCCTCCCAACGCCACCCCAACGTCAGCTCCCTTAACCAACTGCCTCTGTGGATTCTCAAAACTGAGTCTGTTGCAAGCATCTTTTCACCTCTAGGAGTTTAAGCTTCTTGCAAGTTTTTGACACAGACGGGGACTAGCTTTGTGGTGCTCTGAGCAGACAGAAAACCCCCAACTGAGACCCCGTCTTGTCCTTTGCCAGGAGGTGGCGGCTGTCCGAGCACTGAAATCATTCAGTCCTTCCATCCTGCTCCTCGTCTGTCCACAGCACCCAATAAAGTGTAGTGATGGTTTGTCTGCATCTGCAGCCACTTGACAAGTGGGGGGATCTTAGAGGCTGCAGGAACCCGCTGACCCCTAGTGTAAACCCAGCCGTCCCTGGACTCAAGTCATCTCAACTCTTTCTCCCGCTCCCAGTGTCCCATCGGCCCCAGGTCTCACCCACGGAGCCTGCTGTGACCCCTGCTGGCAATAACTTTTCTTCTTAACTTTTAAAGATAAAAACATGGTGCTGGGTTACAGGAAATTAAGCTTGGTGTGTGTGTGTGTGTGTGTGTACAGCCAAACTGATATTTAATAACTTCCCCTAAGTGACCTGGCAAAAGATCCTTATTCTGGTAGAAGCTGGTCTGAACTGCCCTCCCTCATAGGCCAGTATACAGAGCTGATGACTGGAGACAGCACTTCTCTAAATAAGCAATAACTTTAACAAAGAAATAAAAATCCAGCCAGTGGTGGTGGCACAAGCCTTTAATCCCAGCACTCTCTTGCCGAGACAGGTGAATCTCCTTGAGTTCGAGGCCAGCCAGAGCTACAGAGTTCGTTCCAGGACAGCCAGAGTTACAACAGAGAAGCCCTGTCTTGAAACTCCAAAAAGAAAAAAGAAAGAAAGAAAGAAAGGAAGGAAGGAAGGAAGGAAGGAAGGAAGGAAGGAAGGAAGGGAGGGGGGGAAGAGTAGGGAAAGAAAGGGAAGGAAGGAAGAAAGGAAGAAGGAGAAAAGAAAACTTCCCAATTCCTCTTCCTTTAGTTTTGTTTGTTTGGGCAGAATCTCCCTATGTAGCACCAGGCTGGTCTAGAACTCTTCAATCCTGCCTCAGTTTCCAGTGCTAGAATGGCAGGCATATGCCATTGTGACCAGCCCCATCTTTTGGAGATGTAATGTCATTAGAACGTGCCCAAGGCTGGAGAGATGGCTCAGCAGTTAGGAGTACTTGCTGCTCTTCCAGAAGACCAGACTCCAGTTCCCAACAATGATGTGGGGGTGGGGGAAGGGAGGCTGACAGTCACCTGTAAGTCCAACCCGAGGGAACCCTCCCCTGGCTTGGAGGGCAACACTCGAACATATACACACGCACATATCCACACACAGATACACAGACACGCACATAATAATTTTAAAAAAAGATTTTTAAAGAACTCCTCAAAGTTAAATGGTCCAATGGAGATCTGCCATGACTGAAATAGTAACACTCATCTTGGTCATAAGATGCATGGTTTCGATAACAGACATTCATTTCTTACAGTTCTAGAAGATAGGAAGTTAAATATTAAAGCATCTGGAGACCCAGACTCTTTCTGTTCTGCAAACAGCCACCTTCTTGCACTTGGCCACATCACATCAAATGGTGGCCAGGAGAAGTGTGTGTGTGCTCTTATAGTTTCTCGAAGGCCCTAGTCCAGTCCTAGGATGGGACCTCATGACCTCATTAAACCTTATTAGCGCCCAAAGACACCGCCAATCCCATCATATTGAAGAGAGAGCATCAACATAGGGTTTTAGGGGGCACATTCAGCCTATAGGATCCAAATCTGGACTGGTTCATGAACAGGTGAGGTTGAATATGCCCCCTGCCTAAGAAGATACTTGAAAAGGCACTGGGGAACCATAGATGAACAGGATGTGTCTTAAGGTTTATTGCTGTGAAGAGACACACTTATAAAGGACACTTATAAAGGTAACACTTACCTTATAAAGGAAAACATTTAATTGGGGCTGGCTTACAGTTAGAGGTTTAGTCCATTATCGTCATGATGGGAAGCATGGTGGCATGCAGGCAGACATGGTGCTGGAGAGGGAGCTGAGAGTTCTACATCCAGATCCACAGGCAGCAGGAAGAGAGTGTCACTGGGCCTGGCTTGAGCATCTGAAACCTCAAAGCCCACCCCCAGTGACACACGTCCTCCAACAAGGCCACACCTCCTAATAGTGCCACTCCCTATGGGCCTATGGGGGCCATTTTCATTCAAACCACCGCAGCAGGACATGGCTGACCAAGAATGTTAATGAGGGACTATAGGACACTCTAAGCAAGCCATTATTGCTCAAAACATCTACAATTCACAATGTACACATGTATCATGATTTCACATAATACCCCACAAACCTGTGCAACGTTTATGTCATTTGGTGGCTTGAGGGAAACAAGAGATAGATACCCATTCTTCTTCCCATTAAGCCTGAGAAACTTCAGAGACAGCAGAACAGCATGCCAGGAACAGTTGCAGGCCAAGCAGAGCCTGTCTGCAGCAGAAAACAGAGCAGTGGCAGCCTCACCAGATCACTGTCTGCCAGGCGTCTGGAGACAGGGCTAGCCTTCTTAAACTGTAAATCCCCACGGTTCTTCCAAGATCAGGGACAATGAGCTTCCTACTAATCTGAGTTAATAATCACTAAAACGATACTTTTGGATATCAAAAAGAAATGTAAACTAATTGTGCTCCAAGCTGGTGAATCAAATCATGTGGGCAACAGAAAAACATGTCTCACTTCCCCTCCATCAGAGCAGAAGGAAAGAAACACTTCCAATTTCCAAACAATTCCAGTCCCTACCACAGTATGGATTAACAACCTTGTTCAAGTCAATCTCTTTAACATTCAGTTTGTTCATCCATAAAATCAGAGTCATCTGGTCTACCCAGTAAGGTCATGGTCAGGGTTAAAACAATGTATATGAAATACCAGGTGCGTAATGGTCCTCTAGTAAATGAGTTTTCTCTTTTCTTTAAAATAGACATCCCCATGTTGTACTTCAGAGCTTCAGTAAGACCCAGCATAGGCTATAGCACAGGGTGTCTTCAGTGAGATGCATCAATTTGATCCCTGAGTCTCTCCATACTATATACCCTTGGAATAGGACTCGTGCCTCCCTCCAATCTAGGCCAAGAGATTGCTGGGTGGCAGGACAGGAGGTGGATTCCCTCTAGATCATGTCCTTTTCTTACCTGGTCTTGAACCTAGCACCTTGGATACCATGCCTGTCACTTTTGCCCAGCCTTACCAGAGTGACTGCCTGCTTCCAGCAACCAAGCTGGCTGCTTCGCTACTTTTTGCTCCATCTTTGGAGCTTCTCACCAACACTACCAGTATCTGTGACAACTGAAGCCTCTGTCTCCTCAACCAAGGACCCTACATGTACCCCACTGTTTCTGTTCTATCCTTGGGTCCTCTCTGGGGCCCCAATCTTTGCTGTCCTGGTCCTCTTCACCACTGCTAAAGTGTCAAGTCTTAAGCTGGGAACCATGGTGCACACCTTTAATCCCAGCACTCAGGAAACAGGCAGGCAGATCTCTGTGAGTTCAAGGCCAGCCTAGGCAAGTTCCAGACCAGCCAGAGCTATATGGTGAGACACTGTCTCAAAAACATAAAAAACAAATAAAAAGTCCACTCTATTTAAATGTCTTGGCTAGGTCTGGAGAGAGGGCTCAGTGGTTAGGAGTGCTCAGTCTCGCAGATGACTAGTTCAGTTCCCAGTACCCTGCAACCACCTGAAGCTCCTGTGCGTTCACGTTCATGTTAGTGTCCAGGCTAGAGGCCAGTGTTGAGAATCTTCCTCTACAGGTCTCTACCTTGCTTTCTGAGACAGGAACTCTCACCTAACCTGAAGCGCACTCACTCGGTAAGACTACACTCTGTTTCCCAGGAGTGAGGGCCACAAGTGTGTGCTGACACTCTTGGCTTTTCACAGGGCTGGTAGGGATTCAAACTCGGGTCCTCAGGCTTGCCTTGCAGGGGCTTCCCTTAGCCCCCATGCTTTTGCTTTTAATAAACTTCATTTTTAGAGCAGTTTTTAGACTTAAATCAAAATTGAGCAGAAGGTGTGAGGTTCCTATATCCTCCCCACACCCACAAG
Source organism: Cricetomys ansorgei (assembly GCA_026225945.1). Lineage (NCBI taxonomy): Eukaryota > Metazoa > Chordata > Mammalia > Rodentia > Nesomyidae > Cricetomys > Cricetomys ansorgei. The sequence goes on from JAMJFZ010001899.1 coordinate 3,667,926, forward strand.
CAGATAGCTCCAGGGTGATTTGTCTATAATGTCTCTCTAAGCCATCCTCTAGTGTAGAATTTACGGAGAGTTTTGTTGTTCTTTTAATTAATTTTTAAAGTCAGTGTTGTGGAAGTTTTATTTTTCGTTATGTATAAAATAGTTGTTTTGTGCACTGTTGGGTGAGGGACTGCCTAGGTCTTGGCGTTTTGTATTGTCTGCAGGTGTTGGATTTATGTGGGGGATGTTTGATTGCTCATGTGCTATCAGGAGACCACCTGAGGAGTTCTGGATTAATAAAAACACCTGATCTCAGACAATCAGGGTTCGATTATCCAGTATGATGCTGGCCAGGATGGTGGTTCCCTCTGCTGAGGTCTGGCAAGGTTTGCACGTATGGATATACCTCCTTGTCCTGTTTTCTGAGCTGCCACAGCAGCATATGACTGCAAGTCAACACACAAAACAATGTGTTTTACTCTGGTGTCTCCGTACATATGCTGTCATATTTTGTTCTTATCTGTTCCTTTGTCCCAGCCCCCACACCTCCCGATTTGCTGTCTCTCTCCTCCCACCAATAATGTTTATATCACCATCTTTGCTTTTTGTGAAGTTTGACAAAAATATTCATTATTTTAGTGACTGTTTTGCTGCACGTGTGTCTGCGCTCCACATGCACACCTGGTGCCCTCAGAGGTCAGAAGAGGACATCAGATGCCCTAGAGCTGGAGCTACAGAGGGTTGTGAGCTGCCATGTGGGTGCTGGGAACTGAGTCTGGGTCTCTGCAAGAGCAACGAGTGCGCTTAACTGCTGAGCCCCACGTAATTTGTTTTTATATATGTCTTATACTTCCCAACCCCAAAAAGTGCTACTAACAAAGAGTTCATTCGTTCCTAAAACAAATCTGTTTTTACTTCACTAGTGAGAGTATGACGCTCTGTTTTTCTTCAGGTCATTAAATGTTTGCAATAAAAATACAATTAACCAGGGTACCTGAGTGATCTGTTTGCTTAAGGGTTTAGTGCCTCCCTTGAACAACACACTTTATTGTTCAACTAGGAAACGACCTTTAGCTGAAGGACATTGAAATTTTATTATGTTTCTAAACAGTATCCAAGAAAAACCGCTCTGGTTGTTAGATCAAAGTGTTCTGTAAGTTGAGTTTTAAAGAATTCTTTTCGGCTTTCAGGCGAACGAGCCGTTTACTTTTCCTCCACCAGAGCAGGAAACACAAGCCTGCCGTGAAGACAAATGTCGACACAATAGTTCCCTTTGGCAATGAAGCCTTCCACCTTGGGCATGGCAGATGGAACTGAAAGGGCACAGAGTCCAAACAAAGTAAGGCTGCCTGCTTCTTTGCCCTAGAAAAGCCCCTACAGAACAAAACTCTGAAGGTTTGTTACAGAGGAAGGCTCTTGTTTGTTTTCTGAATGATGGAATGCAGACTGCCATGGTGACAGGACCTTAAACCAGAGGAACTCATCCAGAAGAAAGGATTTCCTCCTCCACAGACTAACCTGAAAAGCGCGGAGAATCGTTAGTGGGAGCAAAACCAAGTTACTTTATCTAAGATTTTTTTTTCCCTGAGACATGGGCTCACTATGTAGTCCTGGCTGGCCTAAAACTGACAATGTAGACCAGACTAGACTCAAACTCATAGATAGCCCCCCGCCTCGGCCTCCTGAATGCTAGAATTAAAAGCTTGTGTCACCACACTGGGCTTAGAATAATACATTTTTTAAGTAACTTTTAACAATTACTTGGAAGTAGACAGGCAGTGGACACATTGGTCAACCTCCCTCCAGCTGGGTATTGATGTGGAAAGGAAGGACCTTCCTTGTTGTGCTGGCCTTCCTGATCAACTCCTCAATCTTACAAAAAGAGGAATTTAATTAATCTAACAGGAATTCTGAAATAGGAATTCGTTAGATTATAGGCCTGTCTTTTTAAGATTCTGGTCACTAAGAGACCAGGTCCCACAGCTTGAAGAAATCAAGCCACACCTCCATGCAGCTTAAATTACATATAGCCCCAAGGGCTAGCCTAGACTAAATTACATGGTTTAAAACTTCTCACCAGCACCTCCAAAATTTATAAAAGTCAGAGATCCCCCTTTGCTTGGGGACTTTTCTCCAAAGGGTCTCTTTTCTGGGCCTTGTAGGGAGGGATAAGACACTGGAATGTGTGAGGGACTGCTTTCTAGAATGTGTAAACTTGGTCTTGGGGAAAACCTGTAAATGAATGGTAACTGTTAACAGCTGCTTCCTGAGATGTAACCTGTACCTGATGTAAACACCTGGCTGAGGCAATTGTTACTAAAAGTACCTTGCCCCTACTTTCTTACATGCTAAAGGTGTTTCTTTATGCTATTGCTAATGAAGAAACTTTATCATCCTGGCAGCAACTAAGGATTTAGGATTGCCAGAAGAGCCTTAATGGTGCCAGGTAATTGGCTGAAAATTCAGGGCAGTATTGTTCTGTTCATTAAGCAAGGAAGGCCTTTGTATCCATGGGGGAAGGTCAATTAGCAATGTCTTACAACAGTAAAACATTTCATCAAAGTGAGTTCTGGGTTCAATTCACTGAGGCTGTTCTCTCTGCTTTTGAGTTCAAAGTTTGCATCCTGTTCTTTATTGTACCAAGGTATGACTCAGAACAACCACAGGGTCTCTTGTGCTGTTTCTGACATACTATACTGTTCCTCTTCTAATGTTCTCCCACTTCATGGCCCCATCATGAATCTCATGGTCTTGAGACTTCCTTCTTTTTTTTAATTTAATTTAATTTAATTTAATTTAATTTAATTTAATTTAATTTAATTTTTTGAGACAGTCTCATTTTGTAGCTCTGGCTGTCCTGGCGCTCACTACAGAGACCAGGCTGACCTTGAACTTACAGAGATCTGCCTCCTCTGCCTCCCAAGTGCACAACCAGCTGAGACCGTTTCTCCTAATTCCTAAAGGGTCATAATGTGTCAGCTACTTTCACAGCCAACCTGCCACACCCTTCTCTATACAGCAGATTTCGTTAGCACAAAACCAGCTGAAGGCATTCCTCTTTTGAAGGATTTTATTACATAATAATCCTAATTTACACGGAGAGAAACTTTCATTGGTGGATTTGGTTATTTTGTAGCACTACAGATTTTTAAAGATACCCATATGTGTACCTATCTTGAAAGAAATGCCAATATTCCTAATATAGATTCTGATAGCCAACATAAAATTTTGGTTCCTGGACAGGCAAAGCCTGACATTTAGGACTATAAACAGCACCCAGTCAGCCTCTGTGAACTTGTTTCATATTTGTAGGAAGCACAGGGGTCTTTGAGCTCGCAGATAAGCATTAGGGGAACCTGGGATATTACGTGCACGGGGTTGTTCCTTCAAGAGAAGGAATGCAAAAGCCTGGGAGAGGAGACGCTGACTAGCCCAGTGGTGTTTGTTCCGTGTGGCCAGAAACTTTTCCAGCACCAGATCCTCCCCAGACCTTTATCACAGGTTTGTTTTTCTCACTTACCTTTATGGACTTTACAGAGTTTTGATGAAGTCATGTCTGATCTGTATTTGACGTTTTTGTCGGTGTTGTTCCTCAAAGAGATTTATGTGTACTTTGATGTGCACATGGGATTGAGTTAATTATCACCAATATCATTTTCACCAAACTGTACTGTGCTTAAATACGTCTAAAATAAACCACTTAGAGTCAAACTCCAGAAATCTGAACCAACACCAGCTATTGAGTTGTGTTGAACCAAACTGCCTTCTTAACTCCCATGACTCTTCACTCTGAAGGCTATAGAAGTCACAGAAACCCCCACACATACTGTGACTTTTACACTCAATAACCAGTCCTCCACTCCCAGACACAGGTGGTTCTTATAATGCTGGCATTTGTCTTCTTGAATAAGGTAGCATCCTGCATCTCAGGAAGGCTAGGCCTGTTGCCTCCAGTCACAAGCATTCGAAGTGGGCAGGAAGAGCTATGTAGCCTTCAGTGCCCTTCCTACTCCTGCTGGAAGTTACAGACCTGGTATCACACACACACACACACACACACACACACACACACACACTGACTGAGCCTCTCATGGCATCTGTAGTAAATTCTTCCACCGTGGAGCTCTACCTGGGTCTTCTGTCCTCCCTGGGCCACCTTTAGACACTCTGGCATAACCCACAAGAAAAGTGTCTCTAACTGTGACACTTCCTCTGGTCTGATCAAAGTCAAGTTTCTGTATTTACGTTCTTGGTAGGCTGCTCTTGATAACACTTCTGGCCCCTTGGTCAATGCTCACTTTGAGTCATTTGGTAAGACAGACAGGCCTGATGAAGAAGAGAAGCAAGTCATCCATCTGGCAGCAGGTCAATGGCATTGAATCTCCTGAAGGATGCAAGTTCATTCCTCAGTCACCTGCTTTCCCTGCCTGTCACGCTTCTGCTGTCTCCACCCTTGATGAACTTCCAGAAGTCCTGTTTACTGTCATAGAGATGTTTTTAAATTTTTATTTGTGTGTGTGTATGTGCGTGTTTGTATGTGTGTATGTGTATATGTGTGGTGTGTATGTGTGTGTATGTGTGTGTATGTGTGTGTTTGTATGTGTGTATGTGTATATCTGTGGTGTGTATGTGTGTGTGTATGTATGTTTGTGTGTAGGTGTGTGTGTGTGTGTGTATATGTGTGTTTGTATGTGTGGATGTGTGTATGTGTGTGTGTGTATGTTGGTGTGTATGTGTGTGTGGTGTGTGTGTCATGTGTGTGTGTATGTATGTTGGTGTGTATGTGTGTGTGTGGTGTGTGTGTTATGTGTGTTTGTATGTGTGTATGTGTGTGTGTGTGTATGTATGTTGGTGTGTAGGTGTGTGTGTGGTGTGTGTGTTATGTGTGTTTGTATGTGTGTATGTGTGTGTGTGTATGTATGTTGGTGTGTAGGTGTGTGTGTGGTGTGTGTATGTGTGTGTGTATATATGTTGGTGTGTATGTGTGTTGGTGTGTATGTGTGTGTGTATATATGTTGGTGTGTATGTGTGTTGGTGTGTATGTGTGTGTGTGGTGTGTGTGTTATGTGTGTGTGTGTGCATGTATGTTGGTGTGTATGTGTGTGTGTGTATGTATGTTGGTGTGTATGTGTGTGTGTGTATGTATGTTGGTGTGTAGGTGTGTGTGTGTTGTGTGTGTATGTGTGTGTGTATGTATGTTGGTGTGTAGGTGTGTGTGTAGGTGTGTGTGTGTGTGTGTGTGTGTGTGTGTGTGTGTGTATGTATGTTGGTGTGTATGTATGTGTGTGTGGTGTGTGTGTTATGTGTGTGTGTGTGTATGTATGTTGGTGTGTATGTGTGCATGTATGTTTGTGTGTAGTGTGTGTGTGTGTGTGTAAATGTGTGTTTGTGTGTGTGTATGTGTGTGTGTGTTTAGAGGTGCCTGTAGAGGCCAGTATCAGATCCCCTCTGGAGCTAGAGTTTCAGGCAATTGTGAGCTGCTTGGCATGATTGCTAGGAACTGAACTCCAGCCCTCTGGAAGAGCTTTATGCTCTCATATCTACAAGCTGTCTCTCCAGCCCAGTGATTCTCAACCTGTGGTTATCAACCCTTTTGGGGAGTCAAACAACCCTTTCACAGGGGTCACTTTAGATCATCTGCATATCAGATGTTTACATTATGATTCATAACTGTAGCAAAATTACAGTTATGAAGTAGCAACAAAAATAATTTTAAGGCTGTAGGCCACCACAACACGAGGAACTGTATCAAAGGGCCACAGCGTCAGGAAGGCTGAGCGCCGCTGCTCCAGCCGGACCGTCATAGTTTATGTAACATGCTCCCCAGCAGGCAACTAATTTTTACAGCAAAACAAGGGCAGCATTTGGGCTCAAGCACGTGGAACTCACTGATCTTACGAAGCTTTTCACCCAGAAGCAGCTTGGCAGACTCAGTGTTGGAACACCCAGTCAGCCCTGTAACTGCCTGGTGGAAGATAGCCCCTGTGAGGAGCCGTACTAGCCTACGGAGGCGCTACACACCCTGTTGCCTCCAGAGCCAGAATACACAAGCCCGGAAATCAAAGGATTCCTCCCCTATTAGATTCAATAACCTCACCTGTGTTTGGCTTCTGTCCTAGCAACTTTAGAAGTCATAAATCCCATGGTTGAAATGCTTACACCAGGAAGCATAACTGGACCAACCCAGAGAGAGCCAAGCTCACTAAAATGGCTGTCAAAGAAACCTCAAGGGAAGTTTTGAGTCCCAGACCTTGCAGATCTAAACAAAAGCTTTCCCTGTCCAGACAGGTATCTGGGCCTCCTGCCAAAACGTCTACCGGGATCAGTCACTGCTAATTGGAGGTGTCTCCAAGAGTACCTGTTCTGCATTTCAAGAGGTGAGAAAGTTACAGCATCCACGCATAGGCTTGTTTCTTCAGGGTCTCTTAGGTTTGGGGAAGGGGGGCTTATTTGGTTGGTCATCTGATTGGCTGGTTTGGTTAGTTGTAGATTTTCCTTCTTCTGTTGACAAACTATACAGAACACAGCAAAGCTGACTGGCGGTGGGCGTAAAAAAAGGGGTACGAAGAAAGCTATAAAGCACGCAAGGCAGCTGTTAGGTCAAAGCAAACGCGGGCATGGTATTATTTCTGAGGAGATTGTTCCTATGGTGGCGAGCTTGACTGTTTTAGGAGCTCTGCTTGGAACAGCATCCTGAGGAGGCCACCTTCACTGCTGCATGCCGGCTGCTTGTGTTCGATTTCTCTTCCTCTCTGTCTTTCTTCAGCACTTGGATTGGGGCGGGAGTTAGGGTCCGGTTGGGTTTCTCCAACAGCAACATGTTTCCTCCTTCGGAGGCATCTCCACTCTGCTCCCCACCCCCACCCCCCGAGCTTTCCACCACACGATGACAAATGTAAGGGCATCTGTAGGTAAAAGTTGACTGACAGGGCCCTAGCGTGAGCTCCGCAGCGTGAGGGACCAGGAGACCCTCTGCCTCCCTGTGACTGATTTGACCCCTCATTTGACCAATCCAGAAGTTATCAAGAACTTCTTGTTGCATGAGATACTACTGAGAACATTACAGATGCTTCATCATGGACGGTGACTGCCCCCTCAGAGTTTGTCCCAAACTGCCAATTTGGAAAAGAAATTGCAAACCCACAGATGTCTTGCTATTCTATGCTGCAAGGGGAAAAAAGAAGTGCATTTGCCTTTAGGTACGAAATATTTTTTGTATCTTGGAGTCTGCTTTCTTTTTCAATTGGTGCTATATTACAGAAAGAGAGCTATTTATACCTGTTATTATGTTCCTGTCAAAAATGGCAGTATAAGCGCTGTAATTAAAAATTCTGAATATAGAATGAAGTGTGCCCAAAGTATGGGTGTGGAGAAGGTATTTTGTTCGGCAGGAAGACCTTTAGGGAACCAACGGACACAAATACACCACTGGCAGTCAGACCGAGCTAGTCGCAGGGGCACTAAGACAGTGTCCATGTCTTCCACCACACAGGATATGCAGTCAGCGGCTGTTCTGAAGGTTTGCTCATGGTAAAACCAATGACTTTGGATGAGGACAGAAAGAGTCCTCGGGTTCTTCACACGAACAGGCCAGAGCTCCTATGTAACAACTCCACCATTTTAAAAATCTACTTAGTAAGAATTGTAACCTTTGAACTAGAATGCCTGAGAAGTTTCATTCCAGAGTTTGGAACTGAGAAAGATAACTCAGGAGGGCTGTGAATTCAAGGCCAGCCTGGGCTACATAGTGAGATCTTGCGACAGGGCTGAGGGGAGAGAAGAATTACGTTATCACTATCATCAAGGTAAAAAAATAAAAGTGATGAGGGGGTCTGGAGAGACGGCTCAGCAGTTCAGAGCATGGCCACTTCTCCAGAAGACTAAGGTTTGGTTCCCAGCACCCACATGGTGGCTCGCAACTGTCTGGAGCTCCAGTTCCAGAGGATCTGGCGCCCTCTTCTAGCCTCTGCAGGCACTGCATACACGTGATGCACAGACATACATACAGGCAGAACACTCATATAAAACTACAAACTAAACAAATCCTTAAAAGAAAAGTGCTGAGACCCGTGTTGGATCAGGTGAGAGCCACCTCACAGCCGTTCACTCTGTCTCCCGGTCCCTGGTGGGAAGCTCTTGGTTACCTGGCAGCTCTGTCTAGGCCTTCAATGTTGTCAGTACTACCTGTGCTTGCTTGCCCTCACCTCCACCCGACACATTTCAGCACCTGCACAGTTCCTGCCCTTCTCCACACAGTCACTGTGGCAACCAGGACAGAACCCTGGATCCAGTTTATTACTAAACTATCAGGTGGCCCAGACAGACCCTTGTTAGTCATTTGTGATGAAGGAACAAGAGAGAGAGAGGGAAACAAGAGAGATGACAGCTAAACTATAAGCTTGGGAGTGTATAAGACTGTAACAGGAAGAGCTCAGAAGCATAACACAGTTTTTAAAATGAGGCGGATGACCTGCAAGAACATGGAGAACCCCTCGGTCCCCACTGAGCACCAGACCCTATTTTGGCGTGAGGCCAGCCTGCACCCCTGCCTGGAGAGTCCATGCATGATATGCCATCCTTCTGATAAACACCGTTGTTTACTCAAACTGGTTACACTAAATTCTTTTCATCGTCACCAACACACACACACACACACACACACACTCAACAAGTTCCCTGGCTCTATCTCTGAAGTCTATTCTGCATCTTCAACTCATCTTTCTGTTCCTGTACCAATGCCAAGTGTGTTTTAGTTACACGGCTTGATAACAGAGTTTAAGTTCTGGGAAGATACATTTCCTAACTGTTCTTTTTAGACTCTTCTGTCATCTAGTTCTCATGCATTCGTTCTTCCAGATAAATTTAGACTCGTTTTTTCAAATTAAAAAAAAAAACAAAAAAAAAAAAAAAACAGGCAAACACGTTGCTCATGAATTTTGATTTGAATAACCTTGACGTCATCAATTAATCGGGGAAGAGTGAGCAGCCTCAGGGTCTCCTCAAGGATTCCTCCCAGAGAACCAGCTGCTGCATCCGAGGACACTTACGATCTCTGTAAGGCTTTGACAGATTGGGGGATGTCTTGCACATTCCCTAAGGTCACTCTTCCGGGTTTTATGTCTGAGTTTCTGTTGGGCATCTCTGACATTCTTACGGAGTCTGAGTATGTGGACCATGGAAGACACCTCTGGTGCCTTCCCTCACATCCCCTTGACCCACTAATTTTTGCAACAACCAGAGATGGACAGTTCCAGGCAAGACAAGCAGCCTGTGCTAACGATGTCCCATTGCAAGCTTGACTTACACATTCTGCTCCAGAACTTCCTCTAGGGCCATTTGGAGCCAACTCAGCCAGCACACAGTACTGTGCAGAGCTACCTCAAGTTAACAGCTGTGGATGGCAGGGACCAGTGGACCTGACTTCCCCCCATCAGGTCGGCCATTCTGTATGCTCACGAGATTCTCAGGGATCCCCTCAGTTGCCCAACATAGGCGGCAACTTTGTAACCCTTTCCCATTTCACTTCCCTTCTTGCCAACCCACACACCTCCCTTCTTCAGATCTTAAGAAACCACCTCCCTCAACTCCCTTTCTCGGGCTCTCCTCTTAGGAAACACTCAAACTGAGGCAGGCCTCTGTGGATCCTGACTCTTAATGGGGCCCTCTTGCCAAAGAATCATCACACCTGCCTGCCTCCAACAACCACGCAGAGCTGGCTCAGGCTGACTCAGAGCAGAGGCTCTGTGTTGCGTCAGGTAAGGAAGAGTCCTGGACAAAGAGACCACAGAGGTGGCAACCAGAAATGGCTATGCTGTCCCCCAGAGAAGCAGAGGTCACATCCCAGATGAGTGTGAGTTCCTCTCCTTGACTCCCCTGCCCCGACACACACTCATGAGTCCTGCTCTGTAGCCCAGCCGCCTGCACACCCCGTCCTCTGCTGTCACACGCTTCTCTTTTAAATACTTGTGAAAGGATTGCAGCACACACTCCTCCAGCCCTCCAGCCTCCTCGATTTGCCCCAAATCTACACCACTGCCCCCCTTTGTCCTGTCAACTTTATATTCCAAAGCACAGTTGATTTCAGGTAATAAAGAGAATTAAGACAGTGTCTGGGGAGGTTAGAGCATTCAGTAAAGGTTTTCTGGTGAGAATGCTTTGTGGAGCAGTGAGTACAAAGATCGTTAATGCCAGCTACAGAAATGCACCTGACTTAAAGTTTGACTTACAATGTTTCTACTTTACAATGGTAGAAACATGGCATGCACGCAACAGATCCATACTTTGGATTTTGAATTTAGATCTTTCCCTGGACAAGCCATATGCCAAATGATTCCTGTTCTAGTTTGCTTCACTATTGCTGAGATAAAATACTGATCAAAGCCACTTGAGGAGCAAATGTTTTATTTGGCTTACGATCCTCTTTTGTAATGCCAGACAGTGACAAAGAGTCACAGCACACAGTCAGCCACACTATCAGACGGAGAGACACCCAGATGTCCTATATGTCACTTGTGTACAGTAATTTCTGACGGTCAGGGGACTGGGTGTATTATAAATGCATGGCTGACTCAGTAAAGTGCTTGCTACAGACATGTTAGAACCTGGGTTTGATTCCCTAACACCCATGGGGGAAAAATAAGCTGGGCATAGCATTATTTGGCAGTAATCCCAGCAGTGGAGAGGCAGAGACTGGGGGACTGCAGGATCCCTGGGACTTGCTGGACAGCCAATCTAGCCATATCTGTGAGCTCCAAGTTCAGTGAGAGACCCTGCCTCAAAAATAATAAGATGGACGGAGAGCGATCGAGAAAGACACTTGACATCAGCTGTGTCTCCACACACAGCAATGTATGTACCCGCTTGCAAAATGCACTTATAACTTGCAATGAGTTTATCAAATGAGATCATCATGATAAATCATGAAGCATCTGTGTGTTGCCACCAAGGAATATTCCATTCGTTGCTGTTTGGAGGTTTTCTTCTTTCTTCTCCTTCTCCACCTTCTCCTCCTTCTCTTCCTTCTCCTCCTTCTTCTTTGGTTTTTTTCAAGACAGGGTTTCTCTGTTGTAACTCTGGCTGTCCTGGAACTCATTCTGTAGACCAGGCTGGCCTTGAACTCACAGAGATCTGCCTGCCTCTGCCTTCCAACTGCCAGAATTAACGGCCTGCGCCACCACTGCCTGGCTTTGAAAGAGGTTTCTTTTTTTATGGTTATTTTTCAGTTTGCATCTTTCACGTAAGTTCTTAAAAATCATTTTTCTAAGATTTGAATGTCTGCATGAGTGTACGTCATGTGTACAGGGGTGCCTTCAGAGACCAGAGGAATCAGATGGAGCCCCTGGAGCTGGAGTTACAAGCTATTGGGAGCTGCCTGTTTCAGGTGCTGGGAATCCAACTTGAGACCTCTAGAAGAACAATACGCTTTCTTAGTTGGTTAGCCATCTCTCTAGCCCTTTTAAATATCTTAAACATGACCCACATTCAGCAACTATTATTTCAAATTTGCATTATATACTTGAGACAATTTTCTTGGCAAGAGGTCTAAGCGGGCAACGCCCCTAGCACAGGCCCCCACACAGCTACATCAGGGAGGCAAGAGGAAGCGGCTAGCCGCTGGCTATGGCTAACATGGGAAAGAATTCCCTCAAATAGAAGTGACAAATGTTTACTACAGTATCTTTTCACATTTCTCTGTTGAGTTTTTCTCCTGCGATTTTATAGTTCTTTAGTGTTTGGCTATTAATTGCTTGTTATAAATGTTACAGATATTTCATCCAAGTCTGTTGCCTGTTTCTAATTTTAGTTGTCAGATTTGCCAATCTGTAGAGGGAAAATACTATTTTTCTGCACTGCATTTGTAAAAAGAATATATGCCTATTACATCATTTATGTAGATACACGTGTATATACAAATGTGTATACACACACAGGTGTACGCACATACACATATTATATCTGTGTGTTTGTGAATATATATATCATTTCCTTGTATTTTTGTATTATTTATGGGCAAACATTTTCCTGGTTTTGCTACTAATTCCGTGTCTATAAGGCGTCTGTAACTGACTTGTCCTCAGCCCCCTCCTTGGCTGTTGATTATACTGCTATTCATGCTTTGGCTTCACGTGTTTGTGACTCTGAGATGCGTATTCATCACAACTGTTCTATCTATAAAGCGGCTTCTGTCTGTTGTGATGAACGCAACAGGCCAGTGCGTTCTGCTCCAACTCTGGGGGCTGCAGCTGTCTAGAGCTCCTGCCACTAGCAGGCAGCGATCAGAATCGATCCCGCTTTCCAACTGAGACGAGAAGGACAGAGTAGCTTCCGTGAGCTGGCATGCCTGTGCACAGCAAAGCCAGGCTGCTGAGCAGGCTGTGCAGTCCAAAGTCTACGTGTCTTCACAGCGCTGCCGCTGGCCTGAGGCCTCCCCAGAGCTAACCAACCTACTCCTGGTTCCTAATCCCCAACGACCAGACAGCTCATGGATGTTTAAATATATTTCTCTTCTTTTTTACTCTTAAAAAAAAAATAGGTGACAATAGTAAGCTGCACAGTGCACAAAGCGTCACAGTTTTCGGTAATCCCGCCGAGGCATCTTAGCGAATTCCTCAACACCGTTCTTTACCCTTCCCTTGAAATCCTAGATGAAAACTCCCGAGGATGTGGAGACCCCTATGCGGGATCTCCCAATTCCAAGCCTCAGTGCTCAAGGCATTGAGGAAATAAATTACGGGGAGGGAGGCTCCTAGCTGCTCTTGCCCAGCTCTGTCTCACAGACCCAGCGGTAGGGCCTCTTGCAGACGTCGTCATTCCAGCGGCCATCCGCGGTGAAGTGCGCACAGTCCTCGCCTCCTCCCAACCCGTGTCCGTACCAGTCATCCGGTTGCTCTGGTCTCCAGTTCCTACAAACAGAAGACAGCTGTGAGCCTCAGGGAATCAGACTCTCAGCCATCTCCAGCCTTGGGGACATGGGCTGGGAAGACAGGGTGCCCCCCCCACAAGAGCACAGGCTGCAGAAGACATGCACTCACTTGTAGCTTGTCTCATAGTCAGTCCCATCCACCCATCTCCAGGGCCCATTCTGGTCAGTTAGGCCCATCCAAGTGTTTACAGGGCCCATGTGGCGCTGGACAAATTTCTGAGGAAAGAAGCAGGGCTGGTGACCACTCCCTTCCACCATCCAGCATCCCAGAAACACCCACTGTGGCCGCACCTGCTCATCCCAGGAGGTCACCACCACTAGGTGGGCATTCTCCAGCTGGCAGTACTTGTCAGCCTCAATCCAGGACCTCCCGGAGCTGGAGAACCAATAGCAGCTGCCTTCATACTCCACCCAGTTGACAGGGCAGCAGGTCCTTTGAGAGGCTGAGGTGAGAGATGGGAGGGGAGGGGTGAAGAGCTGAGACACTACCCAGGGTGAGGATAGTCCGGAAAGCAGGCTGGATCCCCGCCCCTCACCATTGCCCTGGAGAACAGCCATCTGACAGCTCAAGCTTCTCAAATCAGACACTAACTGCTTCACGTGCAGCAGCAAGCTGGAGTGGTCTGGGGTGACAGAGGAAAGAAGGGAGCAGAAGAACGGAGGGGTGAGGAAATTAGGTAGTGCAGACACCAAGCATCACAGGCCCCCTGGCCAAAGCTTTGATCTGGGCGGGGATTTGACCCCTCCCCCATGCCTGACCCCTCTCCCATGCTTTACTTCCCCCCTACCTTCTCATCCCTCCCCCATGCCCTTCCCCCACCCCCCTGCAGCCCCCTACCCTGTCCTTTCCCCCTTCCTCCCTCTCCCTCCCCCCTTCACACCTTCACTCAGATCCTGCTGCTGTTTCTCCAGCTGAGACTCCAGTAGCTTCATCTTTCTTCCCACACTGCCTCCTAGTGGAGAAACTTCTTCAGTGTCCAGACCACCCTACCAGCCCTTGGCCCTGCCCTAAGCCCCAAACCCAGCCCACCTCACCCTGGGTGCTCAGGGCCTTGACCTGGACCTCAGTGCTCACAGTGAAGTTGCTGACATTCTGCCTTAGAGCCAGCAGCTCAGCCCGGAGTTGGGAGTCTAGGCAAGAGGGGGTGGGTATGAAAAAAATATGCGTTGTCTGTGTCCACCCAGCTGGGCGGGCACCCATGGCTCCCTCACACACACCCAAAGTTACCCCCTTTCTCTGCCAAGCCCTGGCCACCCACTTTGGGACGCAATCACACAGACAACCACCAGCAACAGGAGGCTGAGGCCCAAAGAGATCAGGAGGAGGCGGAATCCAGAGCAGAGGCGCTGCAGGAGTGGCTGAGTTGGGGGCGGCCCTGAAAGAGAAGGGTGTCAGGAGTTCATGACCCAGGCCAACCTAGTGTAGATCCCAAGGTCCTAAGGGGAGCACAGACTAAGTTCTATAGTAGACTAAGAGGGAACCCATACAGATTAAGAAATGTGGGCAGTGGGCATCCCTGCATGGCTGGAAGCAACCTAAGATAGCGGTTATCTCAGAATCGCCAAGCCTTGACCTGCCCTAGCACTGCCGAGACGCTGAGCCACTGCTGCCACCTAGTGGCATGACGGTGTCAAAACAGACGATGCACTGCGCATTCCGCATCTTTGTACTTGGGGAGTCACTGCTCCACCAAAGTTGGGAAAAGTGGGTTTCTTCCTCTCTCCGTGAATCCTGTGCATCTTTGGCTGCATGCAAGGAGAGATGACGCGTCTCTCCCGCCAAGGGAGAAAACAACACTCAGTCCTGTCAGTTGGAGCGCCCCTGTGCTCTTCCTGCACACTGCCCACCTGGGGTACCTAAGGAGCTCTGTACTTGTTCTGTTTACACAACAGACCCTGGTCAGAGGACAAGGAAGTGGGATAGGGATTTGTTTTAGATACAGGATGCTTCATCTTCCATTAGAGCAGAGACTCTCAACCCTCTCTCCCTTAGGGTCCTCAACCCTTGGGCCCAGCTGATCCTAATCACCCCAATCCCACCAACACACTGTCAAAACTGAAGAAGAAAGGGGGTCTAACTTCAAAAGAGACTGACAATAAACTCATCTCCCCAGCCTTCAGTAGGTCCCACATCTTGAACCCACCCGCTGCCTGGGATCTTGAGAAGTGGGTGACATGGTGAGCTTGGGCAACGGTCACCAAGAAGAACTCCAACAACATACCCTGTACCCGCCTCCCCAACAAGAGTGACTCGGTCGCTGTTTTCTGAGTGCATGGGACAGAACTAGGGGTCATCAGGGGGAAAACAGGAGCTGAGTCCAATGGTCTCCTCCGGTGGGGTGCACCCCTCACCTCTCTGGAGTTGATGATGGTCATTCTCCTCGTTGTCCAGGTGCTGGAAATCTTGATAATCCTTTGTCATAATAGCACTGGAGCTGGACCTGGGACAGCCAAGTTTAGAACTGAGGTTGGGGCTAACAGGCCCGGAGCTGGAAGAAGTCAAGTCCCCTTTCCCATCTGACTGGGTGACCTCCATGAGAAAGACACCTTCCTTCTTCCATCCATCTGCTTCCAAGTCTGACAAAAATCTACCCTCTATCTGGGCATGGTGGCTCACACCTTTAATCCCACACCCAGGAAGCAGAGGCAGGTGGGTGTCTGTGAGTTCAAGGCAAGCCTGGTCTACAGAGTGAGTTCCAGAACAGCCAAGGCTACATCCTAAGAAAAATCTATCCTTTCTCATTTACACACACACATTTGTGTGTGCCCACATGTGTGTGGACTTGCATGTCCAGGACCCCTCCCCCAACTCTCTCACTTGCCATCCATCCTTTTTTTCGCCAGTTTTACTTACTGAAGGTCCCTTGACAACACGAAGAGCCCAGGCTAAGGAGGGTGCTGAAGTCAGAAGAATCAGGTGGATGGCCCTGAACAATGGGAGGGGAGGGGACAGGGTCCATCCAAGGGCCCCGTGTGTCTGAGTGTCTGTGTGTCCCAGCATGCTAAACCTGGCATCTCCAATGCCAGGACTTTGGACAGTAAACAGAGGTGGAAATAGATTTGGAGCTGGGGATGTGTTTGGGGTGGAAGAAAGGCAGGGTGACCTCTATTCCATTTCTCAGAGAAGGAGAGTCTCCTGACACACACACAAGCACACAAGCATGCACTCACATGTGTGCGCGTTACCCCCTGCTTCAACAATCTTTACGTTTTTTGAGGGGAGACAGACCTAAAAAGGCCAGGGTACAGTTTACTGTTCCCCTCAGGGCCCTCCCCCATTCACTTCTGAATTTCCCAGAATTGTCCCTGTCTCCAAATATCCCTGCCCAGGATCAGAGGCACCAACCGATTCCCTGCTCTTGCCCAATCCTGACCTGTGACCTTGGCATTATCATTACAAGCTGTAGATTTCTGGGGACTCAGCTTCAGGCTCCCCAGCCCTAGCCTACCCACTCACTCTCCTGTTGTTCTCCAAGCAGTACAGAGCAGTTCTTCCCTGGGGTTGGGGCCAAGAAACCACTGATTCTGCAGTGTGCCCCAGAGCTTCAACCTTTCTCATCTCTAGAGAACAACCCATTCTGCAGGCAAGAAAGCTGAGACCCTGGAAGGCAGGAGCTTATCAAAGCCATACTGCATAGAAGAGTGCAAACTAAAATGTGGGCAGCCCAACTCCGTGTCCTGCATCTCACCCAGAACAGGGTCCTCACTGTCCACACATCAGGTCCCCAAGTCCCCAGAAATACTTAAATGTGGCCCCTCACAGTCCCGCAACCTTCAGAGAGGCCTATCAGAACTCAGCCACCAGCTTGGAAAATGAATGATATTAAAAATAAAAACAGGCCTCCTCTTAGGCTCCACAGTGAGAACTAGACTCTGGTTGTGGCTGTCTGGATCCTGTGAGCTATTCAGGAAGGCATCACTTACATAAATGCAGCCGCTCTGCATGTCCTTGTTTGTGTCCTAAAAATCCTCATGTGTTCATGTACTAGGCTTGCTGCCAGCAATTTTGGTGAAAATTGGGCCATTAATTTAACACTCTCTGATTTTGCCACTTATGATCTAGTTTTTCCTGGCAAACAAACAGATTGAATCCAGTCTGAATGGTAGTTACACTCACAGAGGTAGCAACTGGCAGAGAACAAGGCTAGGCCCACGGGTAAGGGACACCTAGTCTCTTGGTCTCTGGATGCTGATGAGCCTTGACACCAGGTTGTAAAACTGCAAAATGTTGTAAGCGTGAGATTTTTGCATTTCCATTTACATATTGTCCCAGAAGAAGGCATTTGAAATCTGGTTTGTGCCCTAGAGCCTTACCCTATGCTCATGGATCAGAGAGCAGTATTGGACTAGGGTTGAGTGTGTGTGTGAGCATACATGTACATGTGCGTGTGTGAATGAGTGCAGGTGTGGACTGTGGATGTGTGTGTGGTTGTTCATCCCTTTTCAATAGATTTCTAGTATCTAGAATTTCTATTTAATATTCTATCAAGTGTAGAGATACATTTTATAATGTATGTATAATAGACCCATACCATTGGAGATGTGTATTAGTCACATATTGTTACAAAATAATTACCCCACAACTTAGCGACTTCAATAATAAACAGGCCATCGCATTGTGAGAGTCAAAGTATAGCCTAGCCCAGGGGTTCTGACTCAGAATCCTTCCCAAGGACACAAACCAAGATCTCAGCCAGAGCTGTGTTTATGGAAAGACTGGACTAAGGCTGGAAAATCATCCGCCAAAGTGACTCACTCATATGAGAGGCAGATGACCACTAGCTGCTGCTTGGAGCCCTCTGAGCCTCGCCACACAGGCCTCTCCACGAGGCTGCTTGAATGTCCTCATGACATGACTGCGGGCCTAGCTTCAGAGTGACATCCATCGTTCCCACACTGCCCCCATCGCCGTGAAAAAGAGCAGCACGCGATATAAGTCCCAGGAGTCGAGAATTCCCAGACCCTTTTGAAGGACAGGTGAACACACGCCAGGAAGACACGTGCTCAAAGACGACTTGATAGCATCGTATGATTGATACATTTAAAGACTGTGCGGCTATACTCTGGGGACCATGAAGAGTTGCAAGTTGGGCTAGAGATGTCACTTGGTGGTAGAGAGCTTCACTGCACGCCCAAAGCCTTGGGTCCCGTTCCCAGGACGGCAAGAAAGGGAAGGGGGAAGTTCAGGCAAGACAGTGGTGAAGCCGGATGGCTGAGATACACAACGGCTGGCTGAGGTGTGGAAATTGGGCCGGGGCGAAGTCACCCAGAGGCAATGATATCAGTCAGGAGTGCGCCTTCCAAGGGTGCATCTTAGCCTGGGACTCTTTCTCTCCATCCTGGCTCCCTGGCTGCCATGTGGAAAGCAGGTTTCTCTACCACACCCCCTGCACCACCACAGTGTTCTGCCTCACCACGGACCCGAAGTGATGGAAGCAGCCAACCACGGATCAGGCCCTCTGAACCCCTGAGCCAAATCAAATCTTTCCTCCTTCGTTTTCTTTCCCAACAGCAACAAACGTAGATGGAACCCCTGATCAAGGGAGAGCAGAGACTGCTCCAGGCTGCCAGCTTGGAGCTGGAGGGGAGAACCAAGAGAGAGGGGGAAATGAGTCAGACTCCTCTGGGGAAAGCCCAAAAGAGGGAAGTATTTTTCAGTTTGGGAGAGGCCCGAACTAAAGCTGAGGAGCTGGCCAAGGTGGTGTGAATGCTAGGGATGACAAGAGGTGCCGAGGGCTGGAGACCCCCAGAAGGGGATGTGGGAGAAGCCTGAGCCCAATCTCAGACAATTCTGAGCTCATCTGAGAGGTTAAATTAATGCCCATCTCAAGAGTTTGTCAAAGTCAAAGATGATGAGTCAGCAGTAGTTTCGTGCAGGCCCTTACTGAGCGCTCCTTCTGCTGGCTGCTGTCTTCGTTCTCGCTAGCAGCCCAGAAAGAGTTGGTTGTCTTAGTTACTTTTCTCTTGCTGCAAAGAGACACCATAACTAAGGCAATTTATTTAAAAAGGAAAAAAAAAAGCATTTAATTAGGAGCTTGCGGACAGTTTCAGAGGGTGGGTCCATGAGCAACTTGGCTGGGAGCATGGCAGGCAGGCACAGTGCTGGAGCAGCAGCTGAGAGCTTACATCTGATCCACAAACAGGAGGCAGAGAGAGCAAGACTGAGCGGGCTTTATAGACCTCAAAGCCTGCCCCTGGTGACACACCTCCCCTAGTAAGGCCACACCTCTTATTCCTTCTCAAAACAGTTCTACCAAGTAGGGATGAAGCATTCAAATATGTGAGCTCGTGGAGGCCCTTCTCATTCAAACCACCACAGGTTGGAACTCTCAGGTCAAGAAAGGGGGAGTCTGGGATCTGGGTAACAAGATGTGGCTCTGCATACTACAGAGTGCAAAGTTGGGGCCCTGGAAGTACAATGTCTGAGCTCAGATAGCCCCTCCTGTTTCACAAAGGAAACCTGAATCCTGAGCTGTCTCTCAGTGCACTTTCAAGGTCATGTACAGTTACCTACTTTAACCTTGCCCCAGAGGATAGGGACTATATATCAAGCCACTCAGCACCCTTGGCCTCCAAAGTCTAGCACCAGAAGATCTCAACATAAAGTGAATTCCTGTGAGCCCTGCAGCTAGGAGGAGTTGAGTAGGTTTGGTCTAAGATGAAGCAGAGAAGTTACATGATGGGTGCTGGCGGGATGACTGGGGTAAGGTGAGGGAGAGAGGGACAGTTGGGGAAGAGGGAGATGGGCCCAGGCACCAAGTGTGCAATCAGAGTTGCATACCTAAGTCCATCAGGGACCCTCTCCATTCTGCCTTGCACCTCCCCCCATCCACTCAGGTGTACCCAAGCTTGCAACCTTAAGTCATGTGTCCCAAGTCTTTCTCTCTGTCGCTTTCCTTTCAGAGGGTGACAATTCAGGAGAAAGTTTTCAAATACCAAATGCTACAGGTTTTCTGTAACTTTCAGGTTTATCCAATAACTGAAGAGACCCAGAGGCCACTCACACTCATGGTGGCCACTTCCTACTGTGCACCACATCCAGGGCTGAGAGCTTCACCAGTAAGGTCGCCTTCATTCCTCTTAAAGCCCGGCTAAGTAGGCAGTTACTGTTGCCACTTTACAGGTACAGGCTGAGAGATTATGATTCCTGCCCAAAGTGTCAGCGACACGTTACCAGGGCTCTTCTCCGCCTTCTGGAGCTGGGAGATGGCACTAGCTGTTCTTCCAGAGGACCTGGGTTCGACTCACAGTGGCTTACAACCATCTGTAACTTGGTTCCAGGGACCCGACACCCTCTCCTGTCCTCTGAGGGCGCCTGGCACACACGCATGGTACACAGACACACACAGGCAAAAGCAGTCATGCACATCAATTTTTATTTTTTAATTTATTTCTTTTAATATGTGTGTGTGAATGTTTAACCTGCATGCATGTGTGTGTGCCATGTGCATGCCTGTTGGGTCTCCTGGGAAAACATTTTCAGTCTGGTAGTTCCAAGAATGGTAGCGCACACCTTTAATCCCAGCGCTTGGGAGACAGAGGCAGGTGGATCTCTGAGTTTGAGGCCAGTGTATTTTCCCCAGAGTGCTGATGGAATAGAATGGCAAACCACCAGAATGTTTCCACTGGAGGTTCTTCCCACTGGCCCAGGACCTCTACTGTGGAAACTGAGGCTTGGAGCCAAGAAGCCATCAATATAAACACCTATTATTTTTCCTGCAAACAAGACTCTATCTTAAAATCTGGAAGTGTTTGTTCAGGGTCAGCACACAGAAGCTGTCTTCCAGAACTGGACAAGGTTGTATCTTGTGCTGGTAGCCAAACTTGGTACTATAAGAGCCACCCAGGTGGTACTGGATTTAAAGGCATGAAGGGGTCATGGAGAGTAGCTGAGGCTTGGCACCATGAAGAGAGCTGAGGAGAGGCTATTGGTGAAAGTGCAGCCCAGTTGCAAGAAGGGACCCAGCGTTCTGAAGATGCCAGTGCCATGAGATGATCACCAAGAACAGCAGCAGCAGTGGTGGAGGGGAGCCAGCCAGAACCTGGAGAACAAGCTGTGTGTGCTTCAGAGGGCAGAGCCAGAGAAGTGGCCCAAGCCTTTTGGAGGAGCCTAGAAGATCGTGAATTAATTCCAGATAACTGGACATTGATAATATAGAAATGGGGAAATACTTCAGAAGTTTATTTTTAGTTATCTTTAAAATGTCTGTTTTGTACACTGTTGGGTGAAGGGCTGCCTAAGCCTCAGCATTTTGTATTGTCTGCAGGTGTTGGCTTTATTTAAAAGATGTTCCACTGATCATAATCTGCACATGCTATCAATAGAATATCTGAGGAACTTAGATGTCAATAAAAACTCCTGAGATGAGAGGCTCAGGGTTCCACTGTGCAGGATGGTGCTTGCCATGATAGCGGTTCCCTCTGCTGAGATCTGGCAGGGTTTACATCTATGAGAATACCTCTATGTCTTCTTCGCTGAGTCACCACAGTAGGTGTACTGCTACAACCCTGCCACAACCCCCCCAAAAAAAGAGGGCCTGAGGACATTGTTCAGTAGTACAGCATTGCCAGCCAGTGGCCCTGGGCTTGAACCCCAATGCACCCCACCAGGGAAGCATTCTCTATAGACTCGGAATAACTGCCCCACTGCAACCACGCTCCCTCAGGTGTGTAGAATGAGGAGGGAACTTTTTAACCATGTCAATTTCTAGATGTGCGTATTTGTCAGCGATCACTCGCATCACTTAAACATGATAAAAGACAGGCATGGTGGTGGCCACCTGTAACCCCAGCCCTTGGGTGGTGGAGGCAGGAGGATCAGGAATTCAAGGTCATCCTCGCCTATATAACAAGTTTGAGGCCAGGCTGGGAACCTGAGACCCTCTCTCTCAAAATAATAGAATAGAACAGTAATAGTCAATGAGATGTCTCAGCAGGTAAAGGTACCTGCCACCAAGCCTGAAAACCCGAGTTTGACCTCAGAATCCATGTGGTGGAAAGAGAAAAATCTACTTTTTCAGGTTGGCCTCTAACCTCCACACATGCCCCTTGGTGTATGCATGTGCTCTAGCACATGCGTGCACGCGCGTGCGCACACACACACACACATACACAATTGCTAAGAAGCAATTGAGGGAAAAAAAAAAACAAGAAGCAGTAGGGGCTGAAGAGATAGCTCAGCAGTTAAGAGCACTTGCTGCTCCCCCAGAGGATCCGTGCTTGGTTCCCAGCACCCACATGGCAGCTCACAACCATATAACTCCAGCCCAGGGACCCAGTGCTCTCCTCTGGCCCCTTGGGCATCCACCTGCATGTGGCATACACTCACATAGACGCATACATATGTGTGAACTTGATTTGTTTTTAATCAAAAGCAGTAATAATGGTGCAGAATTTGAGCCTGTGTGGTAGTGCACACTTGTAATCCCAGCACCCAGGAGACTGTATCACAATGACAACTTTGAAACCAGCCTGGAAAACTTAATAACAAAAACCAAACTGTGTGTGCTATCCCTTCCAGGTAAGCTCTCCTCAGCTCCTTGGAAGCAGACCCGTTGCCTTAACACAGCGTCCTCTGCTCCTTGATTTCTCCTCTGGGCCCATGATAGAGAGCAACATGGCCTCATCCTACCTAGTCCTGTACAGAACCAAACCAAGAGAATTACCTGAAAACCGCTCTCGGAATCAGTGTCTCTCCACCCAGAACGATGTCAGGACCACAGGGAGCCTTCCTGACATGCAGACCCCTGACATGCAGTCTTATACCACCGTCTCAGAAGGGCGGGTCGTGTAGGGCAAGGTGTTGCATGGAGAATTCCGCTGGGCAATCCAGAGTCACACGTTTACGTGACCATGGAGGCAGGTCTTCCCCAGACTCACTCCTCCTGGATTGGTCTTTGCCTCCATCGTTCATCTTTGCTCAGGGGTGGCTAGGGAAACTGCCTTTTTGCAATTGTTCAGGGTTTAACAATTCTCAGGGACCCCCACCTCAGCCTTCTCAGGGGTCCCTGACAATCAGACACAGGAGGGCACCACAGCTGGTGCCAGTAAGTAGCTTATCTACCAAGTGCTAGGATTCTATGCCCATCTTCATTTCTCCAGCTTTTATATTTGGGGTCACAATTCTGTTTCCCTACCCACCATATTTGCAGAGATGCCTCAAATATTTTCCTATAGAGATGGAACACTAAAAAAAAAAAAAAAAAAAAAAAAGTCAAGCGAATAACTATTCTCATAGCAGCCCTCCGCAGCAAACTCCAGTAAAGATTCTGTCCACAACCCCATGGACATAACAAACAATGTCTCCTCCATAAAGCCCAGCTTTGATGGGTCAGCCTGGAGTGGGTTTTTTTGTTTTGTTTTGTTTTTTTACTTTTTATTTTAAAACAATACCAGGAATATACATTTGGTAGAAACCACTTCTTTGTTTCTGTTGCATTCCGATTTGTTTTGCCTTTTAAGGTAGCTAACCCTGAACTCCCAATTTTCTTGCTTCAGCTTCCCAGGTGCTAGGATTACAGAAGTAAGCCTCTATAATCAAGTTTTTATCTTTTTCTGGGATATCAATGTACTGGGTGACTCTTGATGTTGGGCAGCAGTAGCATGCTTCAGCTTCCAGGCTGTCACATGAACTGTTCAGTACTTTATAACACAACAGGCTCTGCCCAACCATGAGCCAACGCTCTGGGCCCTTGAACACGACTGAAGCCAAGTCCTAAAACTCAGCAAGTTAGGTGTATTAAATTTGTACATTCTGTACACAGTTTTGTACATAGGTCGTTTTCAAAGCACTGTAAGTCCAGGGGCTTCTGTACTGTCCTTTAGGAATGGATGTGCTGCCAGCAGGGGTGAGCCAGCGAGGGGCCAGGGCTAGAGGAACTTGAGGGAACCGATGGCAAGCCTGTCAGTGACTGTAGCACAGCTCCAGCTCTTCTCAGCTCCCTTGGTTTGCTAGTTCTTTCCCAGGAACCTTTTAGGTACCCTAGTCTCTGCGAGACAAGGAAGTCTGAAGTTCTCAGACCCACCCATCCCCCACCTGTGTCTCTCCTTCCCTCCCTTACCCCCAAAGAACCAAGCCACACACCAGGTTTCAAGTATCTGTCTCTTCCTTTCACTCTCTCAAAAGAAAAAATAAATAAATAAATTGCAGAAGGCGGCAGCATTTCCTGTCTTCCCCTGGCTCCCAGACACCCAACCCCTGATCCCTCGTCCCCCCACCCCCCTCCCACATTCCCCACTCCCTAGACCCATCCCTCCCTTTTCCCCAAAAAAAAAGAAAAAAAAAGAAAAAGAAAAGAAAAATTCCCAGGAAAAAAAAAAAAGCCACAGTTAGACCTTCCACTCATGCAAACCGGCAAAGAAAAAAGGTGGGGGGCATGTGGAAGATAGGGGACCCACAGTAGAGTCCCCCTCCTTCTCCCCCCAAAAACCACCTTTGAGAAGAAAAAAATGGAGAAAATAAATGAGAAATCAAATGACATGGGGAGTTATGATGGGGCAGGGGTGACCCCAGCCCCTGCCTCAGGAGAGCGCGGAAGCCTGTGGCCCTGCATCCCTACAGCGGGTACTCCTTGAGTGGGGCCCTGACTTCTGGAATGTACGTGGGAGAAAATGGGGAGGGCAGAGGCCCCCGGTGGGTCTGTGTGTGCATGGGGGCAGGTGGGGGCAGGGGTCCTGAGGAGCAAGGGCTCGGAACCAGGAGCCCAGCTCCCCCCCTCCCAGACCCCAGGTTCCTGGGGTCCAGGATCCCTGTTCTGGGGTGCAGGGATACATGCAGAGGAGTGTCCCCCCTCCAACGGGCTAGATCCAGTTAGAAAGGAAATAAATAAGAAGGGTGGGAAAGGAGGCTGGGGTGCGAAGGGCTTGGGCTATTCAGTCCAGACCAAGGGCCCAGGTGATGGAGGCAGGGTGAGTCCAGGCCAAGCCAGGGCAGGAATCAGAGTCTCTCTCGGGCTGGGACCCAGATGTAGGGCCCTGAGAGGTCTTCGATGACTCGCTTCACTTTGTGGTAGATCTCCTCAAAGCTGTCGCCCTCCACGATGGCTGTGAGTGGGTGGAGCAGGGAGTGAGGCCAAGGTCCCAAGGGAGTGTAGCCTTGGATCCCAGGACAAGGAGCACTTCCTGCTCCCCCAGCTAAGAGCCATGGGGCCCTGTGCCCACACCAACCCAGAGGGGCAGCTCCATCAAATCTCAGGGAAGACTCCCTACACGCGTGGCTCATGAGGAACTGGCTGGCCTCTCACCTGAGAAGCACTCTGTGAACTCCTGCTCCAGCTTAGTGGCTCTGTCGAAGGCTTTGCGGGCTTGCTCCTCTGTGATCCGTTTATTGATCTCTCTGTCAAGAGGAAGAGAGGAGCAGACCTGAGGGCAAGGCCCCTCCTCGAATTTTACCTCCTCCATTCTGGCATGCTAAGTTGCAACATCTTCTTTCTTAGTTGGAGCACATAGCAAACAACAGAATTTCTGATATCCTCTGGGGCTACAGATGAGCTCACGGCAACCCACCCCAACCAGGACCTCTCTGGAACTCGTCCTTCCAGCCTTTAGCCCCACAGAAGGGATCCAGACTCTAACCCTCAGCTGCCTCTGAGGTTCTGATTTGCCCCAGCCTGTGTATGCCCCGGGGGCTGCTGAGAACTGTAGACTGTTGTCCTGCCTAGCCCAAGGCAAGAGAGGGGGAGGAAGGCCTGCCATTGCTTCAAGCCCTGCCTCACAGCTCTTAATGCAGCTCTTCGAGCGCTGTGGGAGCTGCTGTCCAGGGTTCTGAGAGGACAGATCAAGGTGGGGGCCTTGCGAGCCCAGGATCACAAGTGTAGGGAGCAGAGGGGAAGCCCCCGGGAGCATACTCACAGCACATTCTCCAGGGAGCGGGGACGGATGAAGATGGCGATAGGGTGCAGGTGGGCCGCCTGCAGCCGCCGCACGGCATTGGCCGAGACATCGAGGATGCAGTGCTTCCCCTGGGGGCAGGCAGGGTAGGCGGAGGGGGACCAGCAGGCAGCAGGAAAGGACAGACAGAGGTGCCAGGAAGAGACACGGAATATAGGAAGGTGGGAGCAGGAGGTTGGGCAAAGGGGAAGTGACAGATGTCAGAAGACATGTGAGCGAGAGAACAGAAAGAGGGACGGACAGAGCAACCAACAGACAGGAAAGGGGAAAGGAAGATGGAAGGCCAAGCCCAGCAGGCAGCAAAGGGGCAGAACAGAGAGGAGACAAGCAAAGAGAGGACCCAAAAGATGAAGGCCGAGCAAGGGCAAGAGGAGCAGTAGAGGTGGGATGCGGAAGGCAGACCAGGGCAGGTAGGGAAAGACAGAAAGGGAAGAGGATAAAGGAATTAGGATAGAGGGAGGAGGGAGGGGAGGACGGACAGAGGACAGACAGATGGAAGGAACAGGAGAGACAGATGGGAGGGAGGGGAGGCAGATGGAGAAAAGAACCACAGAGGAAGGGCAAGCAGGGTGGGGAGCAGTAGGGGAAAGGAGTTAAAAGAGGGGTGGGAGAGAGGGGAGTGGGGACACCCCGTTAAAGGAGAGGGAGAAGAGCAGAGAGGAGTTGGGAAGAAAGAAGAGACAAGTTGGGGAGGCCAAGCCACCAAAGGCAAAGCCCAGGAAGAGGAGAAATGGGGCGGGGGGGGGGGCAGAGATGGGACAGATGGCGGTGGGATCGTGAGGTCAGGAAGCAGAGGGGGCGGGCCACGAAAGAGCAGGCGGTCAGAGTTGCCCAGGAGGAGAGGGAGGTGGAGGAGCGGAGTGCAGACCCAGCAGGGAAAGAGACAGAGAGAAAGAGAGTTAGAGAGAGCCGGAGGGAGGCAACGGGGCAGGGAGAGGGCGGAGGAAGAGGGAGGGGTGCCGCAGCTCTCACCTGCTCTGCTACCTCCCGCACAGACTGGACGCTGGTCCCGTAGAGGTGGCTGTTGTACTGGCCGGCCTCAATGAACTTGTGCGCCTGGATGTCCTTCTCCATTTTCTCCCGGGAGGAGACGAAGTGGTAATCCCGGCCGTCCATCTCATATTCCCGCTTGGGACGTGTCGTATCTGCCAAGAAGTTATCCCATCCCACAGAGATCCGACCCCATCCCTCCATATCAGCCTACACCACCAACCCCCCGGGTGCCCAGCTGGTCCTTGGTAGGAGGCTGCCGGGGAGACTGAGACTGGGGTGGGTCAGAATCACCACCCAGGGGCCTCCCGGGCTCCCGCCCAGCCTCGCTGCTATAGACATAAAAGTGAGGGAGAAGCCCCCTCCTCTCAGCCGACCTGTGCCCCACTGAGCTCCAGTGTCAAGCCCTGACAAAGTGAGACTCCTTGGGTCCCCCAATTCCAACTCCATCTCTATCCAAGGCCCCCATACTCACGAGGGACACAGGATCCAAACTTGTCGGGGAACTCAGAGAGAAGATCATCATTGGCACGGTCTTTGGTGGGCCCAAGGATGATGATGGGGCGAGCATAGTGCACTGAGGAGAGAGAGCAGTGCTTAGGCAGCGAGCGGAGGGGCAGACAGGAGGGCTGAAGTGGGGACCAGGGCTCACCTTCCATCTGTGTCACCGTCTCATAGCTCAGAACAGAGTCTTCTCGACCTGGTAGGAGACAGGGCATCTGCAAGGGGCTCCAAGACAGGCGACCTGGAGACCATCTCGCCTGCATTCCCGAGAATGTCAAGGGAAACTCCATGTTCCGATCATCCCACAGCTTTCGGATTAACCCCACCTACCCTGTGATCCAGAGCTGGAGCCCCAGTCCTAGAAGAAAAGGCAATCCTTGTGGTAGGTTCAGGACTTAGCTCAGAGGCCACCCACCTCTTCTCCACCGAGTTTCTTATCCATCCTCCACCTACCTTGGCCTTTAACCTTGACCACTCTCGTCGCTCAACCCTGTGGGATACATGGAGGAAGAGCAAGGAACAGTAGGGAAATGCTCAGTGAGGCCTCCACCCTCCGGACCATGTGAGAATCCCATCTTCCAGTAGCACCTGGGCCCTAAGTCCCTCAGTGAGAAGTTCTCTCCCAGAGGCTGATGGGAGCCATGGTCCCCAGCAGGGCCTAGCAGAACCCCAAGAGTCCCCTACTGAAGGTCCACCCTGGAGAAGCCTGTGAACTTCAACGCCTCTATCGGGAAGGCCACAGGGCCCCAGAAGCCTCACCGCCGTTTGCTGGGAATGAAGCCAATGTCGTCGGTCTCACTGTCGGAGTGGACCCGCCGTGCTTGCCACCACTCCTCATCGCTAGCGTCTATTACATGAAGCACGTCCCCGAAGCGGAAGCTCAGGGCCTGGCTCAAGAAACCGCAGTCCTTGGTCTTGTCATAATCAAACAGGGCCCTAGAGCACAAGCGACTACAGGTCAGGTGACCGATGCACCAACCACCCCAAGAGCCAGCCAGATCCTGGGCAAGGGATCTTTAACAAAGTACGGGCTTCTGGCGGCACACGCAGACCCCCGAACTGTCTAAGACACAAGGCTCTGTCCAGTTTCTAAAAGAGCAGACGCAGAGAAAAGCAAAGGGACTGAGGAGAGAAAACCCCAGGACCAGGAGGCATCACCTGGCAGTGGCAATCAGAGGACCCCTGGGACCTACTAGACCCCAACAGGGAGGGAGAGCTAAGCGAAGCCTTGGGTGTGGGCCCCAAGGAGGAGCACGAGCATTCAGGAGAAACCAAGCAAGCTCAGTCTGGGGCATCATGAATGTGACATGCCTGCAGGACAGCCCAATGGAGATGTGCCAAAAGCAACAGTCAGAATTGTTCTGAGCCTCCAAGAAGGTATCAAGCCAGGCCAGACAGCTCTAAGAAACACCTGCATAGTAGAGTGGCAGATAAGGCCAGCCAACTGGACAAAGAAAGAGGATGAAGGAGCGGGTTGGGGAATCGAGAGGCAAGGAGAGGAAGGAGACCTCGATGCCCCGTGAAGGGACAGGAAGAGAAGTCATGAGGAAAGGAGCCCTGAGAAGGAAATAAATGCTACTGAGCAGTCAGGAGATGAAGCCGAGGTGTATTTCAGTGGTAGAATGCTTGCCTAACATGCACGAGGCCCTGGATTCAGTCCCTGACACTTGGGGGTGGCGGGGAGGTGGAAGAAAGGAAAAGAAGAAAGAAAGACAGGAGACACAAAAGAGCCAAGGTCCATCCCACTGAGGCTTCCCACAGGGATGCCAAGCTGGAAGAAGACTCAAAATTTTCCATAGCTGGGCATGGTAGCAAGTACCTGTAGTGTAAAGCAGGAAGATTATTAAAGCACAGGGGTTCAAACTCAGCCTAGGCAACAAGGGAGGGAGGGAGGGAGGGAGGAAAGGTGTTAAAATGCCTGCTGTGTCAGAGGTTGATCTTAGGTCCTACCATGAGAGCCATAGAGGGAGTGCTTGGGTGACCAGGGGCTAGAAGGCAATTAAGACACTTGGGGCAGGGGCTATTTTTCAAGCCAGATGATATATTCCAGAAGACCAGTCTGTGCAGCCAAGCCCATGAACCCCTGGCTGAGTGTCAGGTCTGGCAGGAGAGTGGAAGGTAGGCAGGATCTAGGAAAGGAGCTGTGTGGGGAATGGACATAAGTTCAGCGGGGAGAATATATGAAGGCCTCGAGAGTTCTGCCCAAGAAGCCTCTCACCTGATGTAGAAGCCCCTCTTAGGGTTGCTCCGCAGGGATGCAGTCCCTGAGCCCAGGCTGCTATTCATGAGCTGCTCCCGAAGATCATGGATCTTGGCCTCGAACCGGCTATACTCTGAGGAAGGACAAGAAGGTTTTGGAACTCTGCCCCATCCTAATGCCACACGGTCTCCACCCTCACCCCACCCCTGCTGAGACCATCCATTGGCTAAAGACCATTTTGAGGACCATCTCAGCCAACAAGACAAGGAAGTTTAGGCCTGGTACCTTCTGGTTTATATTGAGCGATGATCGTGACCGTCTGACCCGCGTTCTTCAGGGCAATGGCAGCCTGCTCATGGCTGGCATTGCGGAGGTCAACACCATTGACCTAGAAAGGGAAGAAGAGGGATGGGAGGACAATAATTCTTGGGTCTGAGTGGGTCAGGGAGTGGTCCAGCAGAAGGACCAGGCTTGAACCCATCCAGGCCCTCCTCAAGAGCATAGGGGACACTACAGACCCTAGCACAGGCCTTTCTCACCGATAAGATCTGGTCCCCCTTCCGCAGCTCCCCACTGAGGTCAGCAGGGCCCCCGGCGAGGATGAAGGAGATGAAGATGCCTTCCCCGTCCTCGCCACCCACGATGTTGAAGCCCAGGCCCGTGGAGCCCCTGTGGATCACAATTCGCCTTGGTTCCCGGGGAATGTCTTCCTCCCCCAGCAGGTCCTTGGCCACAGGGGAGTAGCGCCGAGGGGAAGTGGGGGTCATGGCTGTGGGGTAGTCGGTGCCCAAGTAGCTGCTATGACTGATCTCATTGTCCAGGTGCTGAGAATACGCTGAGAAAGACAGAGAAGAATGGGATGGAATGCTGGGACTGTAGCTCCCACCCACCCACCCTCAGAAGCCGGGCGCCAGTCATTCTGCAAGAAAGGTTGGTGATCAGCAGCACTGGGGGTCAGGAATTTACAGGTGACATCAGAGACAAGGATCTGAAAGTCCTAAGCAGGAATGGTGGCCCCAAAGGGTATTTGTACCACATTTTCCAGACTGCCTTTTGGCTAAGGTGCCTCTCAGGTCTCTCGATTTATGAAATTCCTCTCCCTCATGGATGTTCATTTGTTTTTTTTTAAAATCGGAGCAGAGGAGGCAGAGGCAGGAGGATCTCTGAGTTCGAGGCCAGCCTCGTCTACAAAGCAAGTTCCAGGGCAGCCAAAGCTGTTATACAGAGAAACCCTGACTCTAAAACCCTAAATAAAAAATAGAAATGGGTCATTCGTCTGAAGTGTTTTCCCACATTCTGTGAGGGGTAATCCTGCTTATATCCCTGTGGTCTTGCTCAACACGTGCCCTGTCTTGTCTCCTTTTTTGTTTTTCTAGGCTCCTTTTCCTTAGTATGAAAATATTCTCCCAGGGTGGAGCCCAGTGCTCCCCACTGCTTCGCCACAGAAGACAGTGACGTCTGCTGGGTGTGGTGCACACACTTTAAACCCCAGCACTGAGGAAGCAGTGGAAGTATAGTGAGGGCCACACGGTGAGACCATATATCTAAAAAAAAAAAAAGGCAGACTGCCTGGATTCTGGAGCCACCAGCCCGACCTGTCCCTTACAACGTGCTATATTTGCCTTTCACCTAAGTTCTTGCAGCCGCTGCTGCTGGTGTATTTCTGATGTTTGCGGGGACTGCAAAATGTTATTATTCTACAATCACGAGTAAGATTTGTATAAAGAACTGTCCTGCCTGCTGAGGTTGTGTTCGAGCCTATTAGCCCCCTCAGGAGGACTGCTGCAAACTGAAGGCCAGCATGGGTTACATAGTGACTTTGAAGCCAGCCAGGGCTATGTAATGAGAGCCCACCTCAAAACAGTAACAAGAAGAAGACCTGCACACACATCCACCCACAAGAACTGCTACATGGCAAACTCGTGCTTACTCCGTGCTGAGGTTTCTACACCTCACCTGAGAGGAGACAGATGAGTGATCCTCTCCCTTACTTACACGTTTGGGAAGAATGGTGTACCGGTAGGTAACCCAGCATCCTCCAAAGGCAACAAGAGAAAGTTGCTCTGAATACAGAACCCCAGATCTTGCTCATCCTAACAATCACTGCATGCCTGTCTCCAGCCCAATCCATTTGATCACAGTTTGGTTTGGGTTTCAATTTCAAGTCAGGATCTCACTGTGTTGCTCATGTCCGGTCGAGCTCAATCAATCCTCCCACTTCGATCTCCTGAGTAGCTGGGACTACAAACATCCACCACCATGCCTGAGTCCCAACTTCTTAGATATTATTATGACCTCGTGTGTTTCACATAATAAATAAATTCTGAAAGGCCAGAAAAATACTCAACATGACTCATGTGACTCTAACAGTCTTGGGTCCCTTCTTGGAGCCCTCTAGCACAACAAATGTTAAAGCTCATCTTACACATTTCTGTATTTCTTTTTTCTGGTTAGTTTGGTTGGTGGTGGTGGCAGTGGTGCGTGTGTGCACACGCGCATGTGCCCACTCATGTGCATGCACAAGGATGGAGGCCAAAGGTCGACTTCAGGTGTCTTCCTCAAAATCACTCTCCATCTTAATATTTATTAGTTTATGGATGAGACGGGACCTCACTGTGCAGCTCCGGCTGTCCTGGAACTCATTATGCAAATCAGGTTGCCCTTGAGCTCACAGAGATCTTCTGACATCTGCTCCTGAGTGCTGAGATTAAAGGCTCAGCTTCACTTTTTGAGACAGGGTCCCTCTCTGAACTTAAGAGCTCACAGATTCAGCTAGGCTAAATGGCTAGTGAGCTCCAGGAATCCACCTGCCTCTGCACCACCCTTCTCTGCGTCAGGATGACAGGTGCAAACCATAGCACTCAGCTTTTTCTGCAGGTGTTAAGGGACCTGAACTCTGGTCTTCGTACTTGTGAGGCAGGCACTTTCTCACCTAAGCCTCTCCCCAGCCTTGTTTTGTTGTTTTAGAAAGAAACAACAACAGAGTCTCATGTAGCCCAGGCTGGCCTCAAATTCATTCTGTAGCCTTGCCCTTCTGATCCCTCACTTTCACCTCCTGAGCACTAGGATCATGCAGCATGACACCCAGTTTTATCCAGTACTGGGGATAAAACCCAAGCACTCCACCAGCTAAACTACATCTTCAGCCATTTTTTGAGACAGGTCCTATGTAGCCCAGGCTTCTCTTAAATTCTCAATCCCCCTATGTCAGCCTCCTAGATGCTACAACTATAAGTGTATACTACCCTCCTATCTCTTGCCTTATGCATCTTGCCCAAGACTGGAAACCATTCCTTTTCCCAAGGAGCTCAAATTAATCTTGGTAGGTAAGAGGGTACCAGAAATAGTACCTGAAAGCTGGATATTAACATAAACACCTATAGCCCCAGCCCTAGGAGGCTGAGGCAGGAAGACTGCCAATTCAAAGGCAGTCTTGGCTACATAATGAGACCTAGTCTCAAAAGAAAAGGTAAAAACAAATAGAATCATTAAATTTGAACATGATATAAATGTGTTTCATATTTGATAAAGGAAATAATATCTCATTGTTTCTCAAAAGAATGTCGTAGCTATTCTCCTACACATTTTTCCAATTGAACTTTAGATGCAACACAAATTCCAAGGAAAGGTAATACTGAAATTCTTACTAGGATTCCATAAAATGTATAATTTGAAGAAGGTTGAGATCTTTCATGTATTAAGATTTTTTTTTTTTGATGCCCGCTCAGTGGCTAAAGATTCCTGCCATCAAGCCTGACAACCTGAGTTCAATCTCCAGAACCCACATGGTGGGGGAAGAGAGCTGACTCTCACAAATGGTTCTTTGACCTCTATATACTCACTAGGATGTCTGAGCCTGTGAGCACACACATACACAGGTGAACACACACATACACACTAAATAAGTGTAAAAAATTACTTTAAAAAATTTCCATCCAGAAACATTGTTTTATACCCTTCAGTAAAGCTGCATCATTTTCAGTGGGTGCGGTGGCGCCCACCTGTAAACTCAGCACTCGGAGGCAGAGGCGAGTGGCTCTCCGTGAGTTCCAAACAGCCTGGAACTACATAATGAGATTCTGTCTCAAAAAGATTTTTTTCAACAATTTCTTATATTTCTTGTCAAATTTATATTTCTGTCAAATGACAAAAATATTCCTTTCCTATTTTCCCCATTCCAGTCAAATTTGGACTAGCAAAATTATCCTGGTTAAGAATCATTGCTTTAGAGTCAAATAAGACAAAAAGAATTATAAACATGTTACATTTTAAAACAGAGAAACTGGGGCTGGAGAGAAGTCTCGGCAGTTAGAACACTTACTGCTCTTTCAGGAGACCCTGATTCAGTTCCTAGAACCCACGTGGTGGATCACAACCACCCAAAACTCCAGTTCCAGAGAATCTGACCCACACATACACTTCTGGCTTCTGTGGGCACAGGCCACATAAGTGGTGCACATACAAGCAAGCAAAACAATTACACCCATTAAAAAACAAAATAAGATGACTTTTTTTTAAGGTCTTAAAAGACAGAGAAATAAATTTACACTACGATGCATCTAGATTAAAATCTTAAATAAATTAAAACTGAAAACTTAAAGACAAAAAAATGGAAGGTTGAGAATGTGATCACCTGGCGTGGTGGAGCACGCCTTTAACCCCAGCAGTCAGAAGACAGAAGCAGGTGGAGTTCTGTGAGGCCTGGGCCAGCCTGGGCTACATAGTGAGACTCTGTCTCAAAAAAGAAAAGAAAAAAATAATCATGTGACCACACCAAGTGTGGTGCTTCACCCCTGTAATCCCAAAACTCCGCAGCTGGGGCAACAATACAAGTTCAAGACCAGGCATGTACAGTAACAAGAATTTGTAACCTGGCTGGGGGATGTAGCTGTTACAGATACCTGCTTAGCATGTGCAAGGACCAAGGTTGAATCTCCAGTACCACAGAGGAAAAAAAGGAAAACAAAGAAGAGGAGAGGAAGGGGGAAGAAGGGAAGGGAAGACGTTTGGCTGAGCATGGCAGCAGAAGCCTAAAATCCCAGCAAAATCCTGTCTCAGAAAGGCAAGGCTCAGGGTGGGCGGGGCAGCCGAGCAGACAAAGGTGCTTGCTGCCCAGTTTGACGACCTGAGTTTGACCCCTGGTTCCCGCACAGTAGGAGAGAGCAGTCTTTCACAAGCTGTCCTTCGACCTGCACACACCATGGCATGTCCATACCCACACAAACACACACAAACAAATAAATAAGCCAACTTGTCTCTAATTTTTAAGAAATAATTGGTATAATGGGGCAGACATGGCAGTATATATCTTTAATCTCAGCACTCAGGAGGCAGAGGCAGATGGATCTCTGGGTTCGAAGCCAGCCTGGCCTACATAGCAAGTTCAGTAACAAAAAAAAAAAAAAAAAGATATCTATAAATAAAAATTCTAAAGCATGGCGGCATGCACCTGTAACCCATCATTCAGGAGGCTGAGACAAGTTCAAAGTCAGCCTGGCCTACCTAGGGAATAGTTGGGGTTACACAGAAAGACCCTGTCAAAAAAAAGGAGGAAGCAAGGAAGGAAATGGAGCTCCCTGAGGTATTTTTTCTCACTTTTTCTTAAGAAATCTCTACTAAGAAGATGAAGACATGGGAGGAGAAGTTACATAGGGCTGTAAGGCCTGGTCATGTGATTCAATGGTAGAGCACTTGCTCAGCACGCCTGAGGCCCTGGGTTCCATCCCTATCGCCTTTGCAAGAAAAAATAAGTAATTTGTTAGATTGCTGGAAATTCCAGGAACAGTGTTTCCGGCTGGAAAGAAACGGCAGCACCGATGCGGAGGAGCTGCTGTAAAGCGATGAAGAGTAACGGCAGTAAGAGGCATCCTCGCCTAACTCCTGCTAGAGCAATGGACACAGTGCTGGGATTCATGAATGAAGTGTCTGTTGCTGGTTGTCTGTAACCACTCACTGTGCCACAGAACCTCTACTCCTGCTTTCCATTTGAAAACAGATGTTGAGTATCATTGTTGACTTTCACATCTATACTTCACCTAACTTTCTCTCTTTGACAGGGTCTCATCTCACTGTGTAGCCCAGGCTGGCCTGGAACCTCCAACCCTCCTGTCTCTGGCTCCCACACCCATCCTTCTCACTTTTTAAGATACTGAATCATGTTAAGAGGTTTCCTGATATTAAGCCACCTTTGGTTTTCTGAAACAAACCTCATCCTGTGACAGTGTAATTCCCTTAATGTGCTGCTGTGTGTGTGAGTACCTACGAGGGTGTTCTAAACTCATGCCTCTCTATTCGGGAGTACAGGTGGCCTTTACATTCCTTCTTCCATGTTATCTTTGTGACCATGTAAACTGCTCCTATAAAATGAAATATGAAGCCTTTGTTCTTTTCTGTGTTTTTTTTTTTCCTCCATTTTCTCACATTCTCAAGCAGCCCAGGCTGACCTCAGACTTGCTGCATAGCCAATGATAACCTTGAACTCCTGACCCTCCTGCCTCTACCTCCCAAGTACTAGAAAAGCAGGTATGTCCATCACGCCCAGTTCTTTTCCTACACTGATGGGGGTGGGGGTAAGGGGGTCAAGACAGGATTTCTCTATGTAGCCCTGGTTGTCCTGGAACTTGCTCTGTTGACCAGGTTGGCCTCAAACTCAGAGATCCACCCGCCTCTGCCTCCTGAGTGCTGAAATTAATGGCATGCACCACTATGCCTGGCTCTTTTCCTATATTTTTAAAGAATGTGAGAATTATCTGTTACTTGAGGATTTGATCAGAACCATAAAACCAAGTGGGCCTTGTGTCCCTTGGACAAGAGAACATCAGTAATCATTTTTAGTGCTTCTCCACGACTGATTTTCCATATCCTCTCCAACCACCACAGGGACCAGATGTTGTGGCCGTTTCATGGAAATAGGCTACAGAGACGGACTTGTATGCCTGAGGGATTACTAGGATGGGTCATGAGGAGCTTTGAGGTTTGGAGGGCTCTCACAGGTTGTGATGTCTGGGGGAGCATAGCTGTCGCTCAGGTACGCATTGCTGGGCTTGGCCACCTTTAGGTAGACAACATCGTATGTGTTCTTCAGGGCTGCCACAGCATCCTCGTGCATGACGTCCTCGAGCCCCACGCTGTTGACCTGGGGTCAAAGGGAGCAAAGCTCAGACAGCCAGAAACGGACCAGGTCAGAGACATGGTCGGTCAGGCAGGACCATATAAAGACCCCAGGCCTCCAAGTGAGACCCAAGTCCAGTCTAGAAACACGATTCGGGCCCTCACCGCCAGGATCTTGTCTCCGATCTGCAACCTGCCATCCTTGTGGGCAGCACCTCCTTCGATGATCTTCGTTACATAGATGCTGTTATCTCCAGGGATATGTTGGTTCCCCACGCCCCCTGCAATGCTGAAGCCGAGTCCTGGATGGCAGGGAGGGGAGAGGTGGCTGCCTGTGGGCCTGGGGAGCAAGCCTTGAGGGCCGGGAGAAATAGGGTGGCTGGGGGGAGATGCAGCTAAAATGGATTAGTACCTTTAGGCCCTTTGATGAGCTTGATCTCCATGACCTTTTCAGCTGGGGGTTTCCGGCGCATGACATAGAGACGGACGATGGAGCCTGCCTCTTTGAGGGCCTCTACTGCAGCAGAATGGGTCACCTCCCGAACATCCACTTCGTTTACAAACAGGATGCTGTCATTGACCCTGGGAACAACAATGTGGGCCTGAGCCAGGAGCTTCCTACTGCCCAGCCCTCCCTTTTCGGGTACTAGCTTTCTCTAAACCCTGTCTTCTCTCCCACCTGAGGCGGCCATCCTGGGCTGCAGCCCCACCAGGAATGATCTTGGTGATGAAAATGGATGGGTCGTCACCAATGTGTGGGTTGTCAGTGCCACCTGCGATGCTGAAGCCCAGACCTGAGTTACCCTGGAGGAAGGGGGACAAGAAAGTCAGCTCCCCTTACTGTTGAGGGAAGTGGGGAGGGCATGGAATTGGAAAGGTACAGCTAGAACACACAGACATAGTTAAGGGTCTAGACACCTAGACAACATGGCACAAGGGCAGAAACACCGGCCTGGAGCCAAGGGACCTGGAATGGAGGGGTTGGCTCTCACCCTTTCCAATGTGATCTCCTCGTATTCCATCTCCCCCTCTGTCCCGTTCACCTGCAACTCCAGCACGGACAGAAACACAGTAACAGTGAGACAGACATTCTGGACAGAGAACATGCCCCCTCCCTCCCCTATACAGGGACTCATTTCCTCCCTCTCTCCTACCCTACCACGATGGCCCCAGCCCCAAAATCTAAACAACTCACATATCCTGGGGCTTCTAGGGTGTCCGTGTTGACAATCACAGGGGGAGAATTGGCCTGTGAGAGGAGACAGAAGATAAAAGGCTACCTAAGCCTTGACTCCAGAGGGAGTCCATAACCAAAAGTGAGTCCTATTAATCTGGATCCCCTTTTAGCTCCATAGTCAAGCCCATTCTACCACCTTTAGAGCAACTTGAGGACTCAGCCTCAGTCTACATTACACACACATGCATGCACACATGCATTCACACGGGCACGCATGCACACACACATACATATGCACGCACAATTCTGCCATCTCAGGCCCCTATATGTTTAAGGAGGTGTATGCGAAGAGGGAAGAGAGAGACAGCCAGACGGAAAGGGGAGCAGCAGATGGTAAAAAGTGGGGAAAGGGGGGCATGCTGAGGGGATGCTTCTCACCGGATCTAACACTACAGAGTGTTACTTGCATTACGTGCTACGCACTACACCCCAGGGTTCAGGTCCACTAGGTCCTGCTCTCTCCTTTGCAGCCCCCTTCCTGTCTCTATACCCTCACAATCACCCAGATATTTTGACAGCCCTCCCCCAAATTTGTCCCTCACCTTCGTACACATTTGCTCTAAATCTTGCGCCATGAGAATCCGGGGTTTCCCCAGCTTCTGGTCCCTCCCTCTCTCTCACCCACCCGCCATCCAATCTACCCCTTCCTCCAGGGACCAGGTTGCCTAGCAACAGTTTCTAAGACCAGCCAAGACCTGGGGAGACCCACCTCCAGGAGGCCTGGTAGTCAGGACAACGGGTGGGGGCGTGGCCTAGGGTACGACCGACTCCCTATACTCTATGGCCTAGAGCGAAGGACTCGACGAGTCAGTCTCCCTGGCTCTGGATCCGCCCACCTCTAGCCTGGCCAAGAGGCCAGGAGGATTCTATTTGTAGGCGGGGACGCAATGTATCCTGATAACCTGTCTCCCTCTCTCCTTTGAGACCCTCACCCTACGCAGTGCAAAGAACAACAGGAAGGTGGAATGGGAAAAGGCATCCAGAGCCTAGCCTGTTCTACTGCCTCCCCTCCTCCCCGCCCCCACTTTATTAAGGAAAGGGTTAAAGCTAGGCGTGCCCTGGTCTCTGACGTCAGTAGCCTCAACGCAGCTGGGTCTCTAACTAAACTGCAGGGCGGGGCCAGCTTTAGACTTGTCCTAGGGGCTTCCCCAATTGCCAGGGCAACCGAAGCCACGTCTCTATGGCAATGAGGTGAGGCTGCCAAGAGACTTCTTCCGGGGGGTCCCCAATCTATTTCCTCCTTAGACAAATATTTGAAACCGACCAAGCACGAGGATTCCCAGCCCCCTTCCTAAATTCTCTCCTATAAAGGTCCCTCTTCTCTCCTACAGCTATTGTCAAGCCCAGGAAGTCCCAGCCATTTCAGGCCCCGTAATAGATTTCATACCCATGAATCAACTGTCATCTTCCCTCCAAACACTGTTGTCTGGCCAGCAGGCACCGGCTGCTGAAGTCATCTACAATTTCATCCTCCGTGGCACATATCGTCAGACCCATCCTTACTCCAACCTCTCCGCACACCCACTCCCTCCCTAACCATTCTTTATCTCTACTCTCACCCCACACCCTCCCTAGATATTTGTCTCCAGCCTTCTCTTTCCAAAATCTTCCAGCCCCAGTCACCATTCTCCACCTACTTCCCTGTCCCCATACAAGCCTTCAGCTCCTCTTACCATCTCTTGTCCTTGCCTGCCACCTCTCTGAAGAGAGAGGGCCTCTTTACTCTCCTCTACCTCATCTCCAACCCCTTAAGGTTTGAGCCCCACTTCTCAACTCACTCCCCATCTCCTTCGGATACTGGAGCACCTCCTGTCCCTTGGCTGAAGCCTTGTACGGAGACTTCCTACCTTGACTGACACTCTCCCAGCCACTCCCTGAGTTCTGGTGCCACCACTCCCTAGCACTGGAGCATCTCACCACCCCAAAAAACCAT
Organism: Cricetomys ansorgei; assembly: GCA_026225945.1. Taxonomy (NCBI): domain Eukaryota; kingdom Metazoa; phylum Chordata; class Mammalia; order Rodentia; family Nesomyidae; genus Cricetomys; species Cricetomys ansorgei. Next base: position 3,707,689 of record JAMJFZ010001899.1, read on the forward strand.
AATGGCTCCATCTTGCAAAAGGCATCTGGAATCTTTCTTCACTTCTTGAAGCCACAGAGTTGCACACAAATATTCTGTACTGCTCCCATTTCCAGTGCCTCATTTTCCTTCCTTTTAATCTAAGCGGCTTAATGGGCACCCCAAATTCTAGAGTCTCACCCCGGTCTGCCCCATACCTTAAGACCCTTGCCCTTTCCACCTTCTTCCAACTACTCCCTTGGCCACTTTAGCCTCAGAGCCTTCTGCAGCCACTCCCCTGCCTCATCCCTTGCCTCACAAACCTCCCATCCTCTTAGTAAGATGTCAGCAACTGGGGTCCCCCTTCCTAGAGCACCCCACACTTCTGTCCCCTCAGTGTTCCCCTCAATCTCACAGCTTGTGTCCTTAGAAGAGGAGATTGAAAGAAAGTGAGCTGGGAAATGAAAAAAAGGACTGGAGAAAAAAAAAAAAAAAGCAAACTGTCAGCTCAGAGGACGAGGGGAAGGGGAACAGGTGGCCATGTGTAATAACGAGGAGAGGGGATGACTGAAGAAAGCATAGGTGCAGGTGAGACCAAAGGTGGAAAAAAGACAGAGATGATCAGAAAAGAGTGAAATGGAGAGAGACGGGGAGCTGGCGGACACAGAGAGAGGACCAGGAGAGGACTGATCAGGCCACAGAGGCCTGAGCTGGGGATCAGCGAGAGGGGGAAGGAGATGCATGCGTGGGAGGAAGAGAGAGACAGCATCAAGAACGAGCCAGCCAGCCAGCGGGGAGGGGGGGGGAGACACAGGAGGGGAGCAAAGGCTGGGGCACAGGAAGAGGCAGAAAGGACCAAGATTCGAAGTCTGGGTCCAGCCAGATGGAAAGAGCTGGAGACTCAGGAACAGGCAGAGCCAGGCCCAGAGGCGGAGGTTGGGGGAGGAGGTGGGGAAAGAGACAGGAGCAAATGAGGGCACCAGGCGCTTGGAAGAGAGCTCTGGACACAGAAAACTGTAGCGGGGGGTTGGGGGTGTGAAGGAATGAAGAGGGCCCTGGCATTGGGGGCGCGTCTTAGTCGACCTCCATCCATCTCAACACACCGAACATATGCAAAGGCATATACATTCTGGCTTTAAGCTCCGCGCCCACTCCCACTTGCCTGGCCTATTTCTCTTCTGTGATACCTAAGTATTTCCAACGCCGCCATCGCTCCCCCAACCCGCCGACCCATTAGCACACCCCCCACCCCGGCCCCAGGAGCCCAAGACTCAGATGCCAAGCCACCCCCAATCTTTCCCCCATATCCCTTGCCCTACCGGCCCTTGGGAATTGCTGCAGCTCCGAGGCTCCGAGGAACGCACTGGGGAGGGGGCCGCCAGGGTCTCCTACCTTGAGGGGGGAGAGGTGGGCGTGGCCCACGACCCCATGGACGGCCTCGAGGTGGGACAAGTTCCTCTCCGCCACGTGCACCAGCTCGGGGGCGTTTACCTGGTTGGGGAGGTGGGCCGGGCTGTGCTCCAGAGGGGGCGTGTCTTCATCTTGGTAGCGGTATTTCTGGGGATGGGGACCGAGGCAGCCGTCACTGGGCCAGCCCAGCGCCTCAGGCTCCAGGCGCCCGCCCCAACCGCCTCCTTTTCCCCTAGCAGTGCAGTGCGGAAGGCCCTGGGGCCTGACCAGCTCCTCCCCCTCCCTCTCCTCCAGCCCATTGGCTCCCCTCTCTCCACCTCCCGACAGCCCCCTCTCCAGCCAAGGCCTCAGCACCTCTCATCTCTACCCAAGTCCAAGCGCCATCCTCCAACTTCCTACTCCTCATATCCTAGGGCTCTGGCCATCTACCCCACATCCCCCACCGCCGTTGTCTTCAGTCCTTTCCCAAGCAAGCCTTCATCTCCTACTCCATTCTTTTAAGAGTTCTAGCACCATTTATCCTCAAGTTCTTTGCTTTCATCGTCATCTCCCACTCATCTTCCATTTAATGCCCCTGCTCCACATCCTATTATGACCCCAGCCTTCCCATCATAGCCTCTTCCCCATTAGCAACTGGCTCTCCACCACCCCGAATGTCTGAAACAGGAACCAAAGTCAGGTACTTTAGCTAGAAAACACTTGCCATCAGCGGCCCCTGAGCAGGACAAAGCTAGACCTGCCCCACTCTTCCTTCATTGGCCCCACTCATTCCCAAGTACTCAGCAAAGAGGCCGGCAAAAGCTAGCCAGCTAATCCGGATATACTAGACAGGGATGGAATGGGGGAGGAAGGGGGGAACAGAGGCAGGAAGGCTAGGGGGCAGGAATGAGTACCAGGCCCCCTGATTGAGGAAGAGGATACAATGTTAAAACTAAATTTCTGGTCTCTCCCTGACTTTTAGAGGAAAAAGGCTCAACATGACTCCCTGCCCAATTAACCAGCTGCTAAGACAAGAGCTTCTACTCCTGTTTCAGAGCGACACCAGTAAATGAGATTAACTGGGGGTCAGAGAGAGGAGAAGTACAGATAGAGGCAGCAGTGAAGGACAGTAAGTCAACCCGGCTCCTTCCATATCTGCTTCTACTGTGCCTTTCGATGCACCTCCCCTCCAGAGTTGACCCCCACAGAAGCAAAACTGTCAAAACTCCAGACTCAGGGAAGAAGGAAGAGAGTACCAGACACAGGTCTCTCCTGGGGGCTGGAGAAAACAAAATACACCCGCGACTACACATGGGCAGAATTTCCCTCCCAAGGTCTCCGAGAAACTGAGAGCACCAACATTTGGAGGGCAACAGTTGCAAGATTAAGTAGAAGAAAGCTTGTCGAGGACAATCAACGCCTGATGCTAGAGTACAATTCTGGAAATTGTGAGGATGATGAATCAAGCTGGCTGTAGAATTAAGGAAAGGCACAGTAAGAGAATTAGTGGGGGCAAGTAGTCCTGCCAGCAAAACACCAAGACATAGAGGCAACTGGAGTTAAGCAGCACCCTAAGCTAGGCATGAGAGCACACACCTTTAATACTAGCACTTGGGAAACAGAGGCAGGCAGACCTCCATGAGTTCAAGGCCAGCCTGGTCTACATAGAAAATCTGAGACTAGCTGTGGTTACATAGTGAGACCCTGTCTCAATAAATAGATAAAAATACTCCACATGTTTGAAGAGCACTAAAGAAGGAAAATGGGGCTCACCAAGTGTGGGTCACAGATTTAGAGAATGCTGAACTCTAGGTGTCAATACCATGGGTAAAAACAGAGAGAGAGAGAGAGAGAGAGAAGAAAATCTGGCATGGTAGTATATACTTAAATCTCTGCACTTTGGAAGTAGAGGTAGAAGTTCAAAGTCATCCATGGCTACATAGTGAGTTCAGGACCAGCCTGAACCCTATTTTAACTTCCACCAAAAGGCAGAGAGTAAGGAAAGCATGTAGACTCCAGGCAAAATAGCCCTCCTGGAAGGTTGAACTGTCTGGAATGAGGAGTTCTGAATGAGCAGGGCAACAACCTGGCCTCTACACAGGCTGAGGGATAACGCCCTAGAACAGTAAATGCCCAACAGGAATTGCCCTGAATTTCCTGGAAGATAAATTACACAGGACCAAAACTTGCATCTTTGAGTGTCCCTCCATAGTCATCCCACTTAACAGAAAATTTCCAAATCCAAGGAACTTCCAGGTCCACCAAAGAAAATGGAGGCATGAAGACAATCGATCATTTATTCTAGACAAGAAACAAAGGTAATTTTTTTATCATAGTGAGCCCCCATACCTCCCTGTCCCACCCCTATGGTGGAGAGGGACTTGTGTCTGACACTAAAGAAAAGGCTTTGGAAGCTGGGAGACAATGTGAGGGAAACAGGGACCACAGAATGAAGAACCAAAGTTCTCAAAATATAGCTGGAAGAGTTAGGGCCTATGTTCAGCCCCTGGAAATTTTATATTGAGAAAGGACTCTGAAGGGGTAGGGTGTTAGGAGAGCAATTCTGACATTGCAAACATGGGTGCAGAGAGGTTGGCCACTCTCAGTCCCGGATTACATACCAGCTGAAGCCAAACAGGAAGGGAACACATCTATAAACCGCTGGGATGCAGGCCCCTAACTGGCACTCTATGCTATTGGGGCAAGCCTGAAATCCCAATGTATTAGGAGTTGAAACAAGGATAAGACCTGGGAGGGGGGGCACAGAGGATGCCCCTGTTGTTCCCCCTACCTTCAAAGCCCCAGCTGCACAGAATGACCTGGAACCGAGGCTTGCACCCCAAAAATAGAGGGGTGTGGGTTAAAGTGGATAACAAAAAGTACAACCCACTGCGCCAGTTTTCAAGAAGTTGCAACCCAGAGACCCCACGCCAAGCAAAGGGAAGAGCGACAGCACTTGAAGCTCGCACCCTGAGATTTGGGGGGGGGGCGGGGATCTGGGAATAGGGAAGCGGGCCGGATCCCGTACCGCGGCACGTACCACGCAGAGACACATGGAGGCGAATCTGTTCCGAGTCGACATGGAGAAGGGGAGGGGGACCAAGGGGAGGGTATGGGTAGGATAGCAAGGGTGCTGGGTTGGGGGAGGGGGAGGGGCAGAGGGGGCGGGGGCTGCGGCGGCCGTGGCGACAGGAGGCTGCGGCCAGGGAAGGGGGGGGCGGCGCCTGCGCAGTACGAGAGAGCGTCATGATGGGAGAGAAGGGTGAGGGGAGACCCTCTTGGCTACCAACTTCCCTGATTCCAGCTATTTCCCTGCAGACTTCGATTTCCACGGTATACTTCTATTTCGACCCCTCTACAAATACTGACACTCGTAAAATGTAGCAATTTATCTCTCTGGCTCTCAGGGACCCTTTATTTCACCTAATTCTCCACCATCCCAAAACACTGGGCCTCTAACTATTACAAAACCACACTGGGTATCTCATCACTACTGTTCTCCTAGACTACAGGGAGGGAGCAGAGTTTCTCCCCATCACTTCTGAGAACCCATCTCCCCATCACTTCTGTAACGTCCTAGCAGATCCCAGAGCATCTACTCTGGCAGAGTTCTTGCAGGGCTTCAAGTCCCACCCCATAACCAGACAATGATTTTTCAGTAGTTTAGAGAATCACAGATCTTTGTTCAATGTGCCCTCAAGTTGATATAGCCTTTAAGTCATTCCTTTCTAAGTCCTATCTGTCCCCCAGTCCACCACTAGTGACTTCAACATTCATACATTACCCTCGGCTAACACAGACAGCGTGTGTGCACGCACGTGTGTGTGCCATGGCATGCATGCAGACATCAGAGAACAATTCTAGAGAACCGGTTCTCTCCTTCCACCATGTGAGTTGCAAGGGCCCAACTCAGGTCATCAGGCTTAACAGCAAGTGCCTTTACCCACTGAGTCATCTTGACAGCTCCAATATTTCTCTTTTTTTGTGAGGGAAGCTAGAGTCTCATGAAACCCAGACTGTCCCCAAACTCTCTTTGTAGCTGAGGATGACCTTGAATTCCTGATCCCCCTGCCTCTACTTCCCAATCTCCACCTCCCAAATTCTGGGATTACTGGCATACACCACCATATCTAACTCTATTCTTCTCTTTACTCCTCAAATTTCTGGCTGCTCCCCCCATTTCAACATCCTCCCTGTAAGTTTGAGCTACATTTTTGGTGGAAGATTTGCTCCCAAATATATCTTTTCTACATTTTTCTTCATCCAAAACCAAAAAAAAAAAAAAAAAAAAGCATCAGGCTAGACCTGGTGATGCATGTTTTTAACCTCAGCACTAGGGAGACAGAAGCAAGCAGGTCTCTGTGAGTTCCAGCCCAGCCAGGACTGGAACATAGTGAGACCCTGTCTCAAAATAATAATTTCACCAATGATCTTGGACTGCAATCTACAGTGACCTATAAATATTTCAGAATACCCTAAATTTCCCCATGTCACTTCAGCCTTCAAACTTCTGAACCTGCAAACCTCTCTCCCAAATATCCTCCCTGCGAATGTCCACCTCTTTAGTGAGGGTTCTCCCCAAACCATTAGCTGTCTACAGAATATAAAATTCCCACCCGAGGCAAAAGGTGTTAACGACCTCTGTAGAATCTCACCCTTATAGGCATCTGTTAGGTAAGCCCTTCAAGATGAACCCCCCCTCAATGTCCCAGTTTCATATCTGGATAAAATGCATGGATCCTCAGAAAGAACCAGTGCGGGATGGGCTTGGACTCAAAATTCTTTTCTAGTCTAGAAAATACATAGACCCTGCTTCCCCACCAGTAGGCGCTATAGTCTATTAAGACCCTCTCCCATCCCCCCCATTTCCTTTTTTCCCTCCATTTTCCGTTTCCCCGTTGCCTAGCAACGCAGCAATCAAGGACTTTGCCGTCGCCTAGCAACTGTCTCCTTGGAACATAGAGCTGAGGTAGGAGGGGTACTCTGATGAAATCTGAACAGGCCTCCATCTTAGGAAAATTGAGACGTCACATCTCCAACCCACGGATTCTCCTTTCCAAAGACCCCCGCATCCCGCAGTTACTTGGACTACGGCCACACGAACCCGGTCTCCTTTCCCTACAGGAACCACACCCGCCCCTCCCGGGTCAGCCCCGCCCTCGTTTGGGTCTGGATACCTAGTCCCTCCCCTTTCTGAGGGTTGTTGCCCGCCTCCACCCATAGAGTAAGCCGACTCCGCCCACCTAGCTCTATGAAACCACGCCTCCCTCCGCTTCCCGCCCATTCACTCCCCCAGCCTCGCCCACACTGTCCTTCCGCCACGCCCCTTCCGACCAATGAATGAAGCTGTTGGCCACATTGAACCGCCCCCAACATCTTAGTTCTGCCCAATAAGGACCACCCAGAGGGCTTAACCACTTCTTCTCCGAGACCCTGGCCAAATGCCCCCTATCTTTTCACTACTTTTCCCCCAACCCCCATTTGTTCTGCTCCGCCCTCCGCCACCCTCGCCCTGCCCTCAAGTCCGCCACGCAACTTCAGTCGTCTCTGGTTACCATGGCAACTGCGGCAGCAGCGCGGGGAGAAGGGGGAGGGACGGGGGCGGAGTGGGAGAAAGCTGCTCAGAGATAGAGATACTGGCAGAGATCTAGGTACCGAATAAGATTCAGTGATAGCTGTAAAGCAGAGTTTTCACAGAGCACAGAGCTGAGCACATATTAAGTATTCAATAAATGTTCCTTAAATTCCTGCAGCAGCTTATATAGGCAACGAAAGATGGCAGGGCCAGGAAAGCCTAGTGACTGACGACAAACACTGAGCACTTCCAAACCCACTCCCCAGAATTTTCGGAGGGCAAAAGCCATGTGCCCCCTGCTGGTTCCTCTCGGGTTACCCGCCACTGCCCTGGATAGAGAGAAACCACAACTCCCAACAGTCCTAAGGACAGCCACATTCCACGACTGAGGGATCTTGTACCTCAAGGCCTTATGGGAATTGGAGTCCCTCCATCCTGAGGCTGACAAGTTTTCTGGCCAATGAATGTGACAAACCTGGGTCTCCAAACCTCAGTAAAACCTGAATGCATGATCCTCTCTGCAAGCCTCCTACCTTCAGGGATGCTCAATCATGTGCTCCATCGAACACATAGGAGTTTGAAGCAGAGAAATGAATAAATGCACCCACCCAGAATAGTTACCAGTGCAGGCAAGCCCCTCACCCTTAGTGGCCTTCGTGTGTTCACCATTAGAGGCAGAACCGACACATTCCAATGGGCTTCCTATATACATCTATACACAGGTGACAACAGCTAGGAAGCCAAGGCCAAGGATCAGGCCTAAGGACGAGAGACAGAAAGAGCACAAGCAGATGCTGAGAGAGGGCCAGAAGAACTGAGGCACAAAAATCTGATAATACAGAGGATGAGAGAAGCAGCAACCTGGAAGAAAGCCCAAAGCCCACAGAACAAGAGAAAAACAAGTAGCCCTGTAGATGGGGTGAGGAATCCAGACCTAAAGTCTTCAGCCCCCAATCTCCAGTCATGCTCACACGTGCGCCACGCATGTGTATACACATGTGTGAGTTTGTGGCAAGGAACATGTGTGTCCTCAGCTCCCTCCCATAAGAAGCTGCAGTTCCCACTAAATATAACCCCCTCCCCAGCCTGTGACTCACCCGGACCCCGCCTCCCCCAGCCCCCACTTCCTGTCCCACCCCCCAGCCCCCAGCTGCCTGCCACCCGCCCAAGCCTCCCTCCACACACCAGGCATCCAGCTTGCCAGTCCCAGAGTTTGGGAGCAAACGACCTAAGCGCCCTACCAGGAGCTTGCTTGGGCTCTTCATCCCAGATCCCCTGTTCTTTCCAGGCTCTAGCCACAGGGACACCTTGTACCCTTGTACAGGTACCCGGCTGCCAACCCGGCCTCCTCCTACACCTTTCCATCCCAGTAACCTCTCCACCCCATAAATCTTCAGAGACCCTCATATCCAGGTGTCCTCCCCAAATCAGGGGTTAACAGTCTCTCCATCTGCTCTTGTTTTCTTGACCAGAAGATGAAATGTGGAAGATGGGGATATTGGGCATCTGCCTGGACTACCCCAAATTCTGCATCACTCACATGGTCCCCCTCCTCAACTACCTTCTCTCTACCCTCCTACCCTTGAATCCTTCTCAGGAGATGGCAACCTCAGCTGTTGCAACCTTCTAGCTCCCATGGGAGTACCCCAATTCTAATCTCACCTGACCCATTCTCTCAGGTAATTCTCTATCAGGCCCCAGCCCTCTGGCAACTCCCAGGTCACTCTGGTCTGTATAATTAAACCCTAAATTCATAATTCCCTCAAATCAGGAGCATCCAAAACATATCTCCCTCAAGATGTTCTATACCCTGAAGGCCCACCTCTTACCTGCCAGCTGACACCCCCAGACAAGTCAGACATTCACAACCAGTAACCTTTACCTCCACACCAAGAGACCCCCAAAATTGGTCAGCACCTAGAAGCCAGCTGTTCTGCCCAGGAAGGAAGAGGAAGCCCCTCTCAACACACACACACACATAGCCCACCTTCCCACATATATGAGCAGAACTCCCTTGTGAGCCAGGCTTCTCCTTAAATAAATTGTCCTCAAACATTGTTGGTGAACACCAAAGCCCACCAAACCACCCCAAACACCAAATTCTCCATTTCTCTATAGGTACAAAATGATCACTTCAGGAGGCACCTGTGGCCAAATCCACGGTTTTCTCAGACGTGAACCCCAAAACTAAATTGTGACCCCTCTTAATACATCTTACTCCAGATGCTCTTACTCCCGTGTCTGCAGCCCCAGAGAAGGCCTACCTAACCCTTCTCCACAAAATCACCACCTATTCCCCCTCCCCATTGGCACCCCCATCGTGCTTACCTTGGTTGTCACTATACAGAGACAGTCCATGTTGGGGGGCCTGGCCGCGGCGGCGAGTAGGGGGCTCTGACTTCATTGGAGTTTTGTTCCTCCCCTTGGTGGGTTCTCACCCCTCCCCCCTCCGCACCCCACTTTTGCAGGGGGGGCCAGGATGGGGGGAGGGGTGAGAGGGGATGGAGAAGGTTGGAGAAGAGAAGGGTAGAGGAGCGTGGAAGGGAGGGGGGACCCTAAAAGGGGTTCCCCAGTGGAGGGGAGGGGGCTTGAGGAGCACACCCCGATTCTCAGGAGGGGCAGGGGCACCGGGGGCTGGCAGCCCCGGAGTTCTGGGGCTGGGGCATGAGCTGGGGTGGGGGAGGGGAACTGGATTTCGGGAAGCCCCGGGGTATGCGGGGGTCTTGCCAAACGGCCAGGGGCTAGGGGCCGTGGCGGGGGAGTGGGGGGGGGGGGTTGGAGATGGCAGCGGCCGATGAAGCCGCGGAGCCGAGGAGGGAAGGGGAGAGAGGAGGAGAGAGGAAGCAGGGGGAGGGAGGGAGGGAGCTAGGAGCCAGAATGGGGGGGTGCCTTGGCAGTGTTAACTCCTTCACTGCTGGCAGGAACCCGGATAATGGGAAAGGAGCTAGAAGCACAAGCAGAGAGGCCCTAAGGCAAACATGGAGACCCGGCTAGCCTCCGTGCTGACAGCAAAGACAAGGAGGATGGATTGCATTTCTTAGAGGGAAAAGCCTACAGCTGGGCTGGGAGCACCCCTGGTTGTCTTGAGTTCTGGAGGAAGGCCATTGCAGGGGGTAGGGTCGGAGGAAGGGGTTGGCAGAGGGGAATCCCCCGGGCCTAGTTTTCCCCTAGGATTCACAGAAGGAAATCTAGAAAATGATTATGGCCTGCACTCTGTTGCTAAAACTGAGGCAATCCAAGAAAGGAGAGAAGAAAGGAGAAAGGGGTACAGGGCTGGCTGACTACAGAAAGAGCACCCTCAGTGCCCCAACCCCTCAGTCAGTACTAAGGATTTTGTTGCTAAGGCCCTCAAGCCTCAGTTTAACATTAGCAAGAATTTGCGGCCCTCCAGTCTTGCCAGCTCATTCGGGAAGCCAGGCACCGACCTTCATCACCTTACCTGACTCTCTGAGAGGGAAGCCTCATAATAGTCCAGGATGTCTGTCACAGGAACAGAACTAAGTCACCCTCCCACACCCCAGGCCTCTCTGACCACCCCTGCTACCCACAGCTTCTGTATATCAAGAAAAGCTCCTCTAGCTGGGTGCTGACAGAGGGCATGGTGGGACGGTGACACTACAAAAGCTACGGCTTGGACCAGACGCTCTCCAGGCTTCCAACAAGCCTGGAACCTGTAACACTTGACCTCATGGACCCAACCAGCCCTTTCCACTGTGGCCCCTCAGAAGCCTGGCATTACTCACCCAGCAAGGCCTGGAAGAGGTCACTGTGTAGCACTGTGAGGAGAGGAGGTGCCCACCGCAACAGTGGGGGGGCCAGGAGCCAGAGGGCTGACCTGGGAGCTGCTGAGAAGCGTGTGACAAGGACTGAGATAGAGTCACTTACAAGCTCATTATCTAAGCCCCCTAGCCTTTGTCCTTACACTCTGGACCCCATGGAAATACTCAGGAAGAGAAAGAGCACCCAGGGGCCTCCATCACAGATCCAGATCTCCCCTCCCAAGACCCGTTTTTCACCTCTTGGTCTCTGGGACATCTCTCTCTTCTCTTGCTTTAATCTCCCTAATCTGCCAGGATTGGAGTTGAGCTGCCTTCTCCCTATGCAGTGTGGGTAGTAAAGTAGACAGATCTGTCCCTTCTCCCACAGGTCCCCAGGTGCTACCAACACTCTGCTCCACATACTGTACATCCCCCAAAGTCAGGCATAATCAAACTCCTTTCCAGAGAAGTGGGAGAGAGGGTTTCCCCTAAAACAGCTCCAGCAATTCAGAAGAATTAAGCTGAGTCCAGCTCTTTCTCTTTCCAGGCCTGACCACAGTGAAAAGTATGGAAAGAGGGGCATAAAGGTCAATAACATGGCTCACTGTGTAAAGAAAACTTGCTGTCAAGCCTGACATCAGAGACCCACATAAAGGTGGAAGGAGAGATCAGACTACTGAAGGTTGTCCTCTGATGTGCTCATGTGCATGCACATGTACATACACTTTTAAATGAGGCTCAAGAGATGGATCAGCAATTAAGAGCATTTCTTGCTTTGTTTTTTTGTTTTGTTTTGTTTTGTTTTTAGACTGGGTCTATGTAGTCCTAGTTGCATTAGAACTCACTATAGTAGACCAGGCTGGCCTTAAACTTGGAGATCCTCTTGCCTCTGCCTCCCGAGTGGTAGGATTAAAGGTGCATACCATCACAAATTTGTCACTCTTACAGAGGATCTGTGTTCAGATTTCAGAGTCCACATACATGGTGACACAACTATCTGTAACTCCAGTTCTAGGGGATCCAATGCCGTCTTCTGAGCTCTGCGAGCCGGCAGGGACATAGTATGTATATATACATGTTGTATGTAACACAAACACACACAGAGACACACATAATTGAAATGATTTTTTTAAAAAAGGAATATAAATTTCTTGGGACTTTTAACTTTTTAACAGGGTCTCTGTGGCCTCAGACTCACGGTGACCCTCGATTCACTCTCTCCCAGAGTCCATGAAAGACACCAGAGGCTCTTACTGCGCGCTTTTAGGTGTTTTGAGTTGGTGAAACCTCCTAGGTCTCAGATTTGGCTTAGAGGACACCCTAGCTTGAGTCTGCTACCCCATTCCTCTCTTTTGTTTGGTGGAGACATTTCCCGAATAACCCATACCTCAGCATCTGACATTACCTTACACATCTTTTCCCACTTCTTTCAACTCCAGCATGTAAGTCCTTCCACTAGGCTACCTGCATACCTCTGATGTAGTCACTTAAACTCCTCCCCCTTTCGCTCATCTTATCTCATCCCATTTTAGCGGACTAGACTTTAGTTCAGACCAGCGGCGCTAAAGAGTTTGGGAAAGAAAACTGATCGCTTGAAGATCAATCACTCCAGGTCAATCAGAATACCTGGACCCGCTGCTCGCCGGAACTTCAGCTTCCAGCATGCAACGGGGCCCGGAACACCACGCCCCCACCGCGCAGTGCATTGTGGAGCATGATTCAGGGCTGAGACACACAACCCTCGCCTGGGAGGGCTGGACGCAAGGGGAGGTCAGCGGTCAAGGCTTCAGCGGCGGCTTGGCGATGCAATCGGCTCGGATGACCCCGAGCGTGGGGCGGCAGCTGCTGCGTCTGAGGGCCCGAAGGTCTGTATATGGCAGGGGGACGGTGGGTCTGGGAGCCTGCTGCCTGCCTGGACAGGACTGAATCCTGACTCCTTACAGCTCGCGATCTACTGTGCTCCTGGGGCAGCCTCGGCCTTGCTCTGCCCAGCGACTTTATGCCAATGAGGCCGCTCAGGTAACTGACAGCGGATGTTAGGTTAGAGAGGGGCAGAGATGGGATTTGTTGGCTCCCACTAGCTTGCGACCGACAGGGGTCTCCCTCTTCGTCCCAGTCACCTGGTGACAGCTCTGGCGAGGAAAGTAGGGGAAAGGGCAAGCCAGGGTGCCCTAGTGAGAAAAGACATTACTTGCACAACTCCCGGAACCAGCGCTTCCCCGTGTTCTTCTCGGCACACCTTAACCATCTGGAGCCTATCTAACTGTCCTGCCCCTTCCCCAGGCTATTTTGGAAAAGCCAGATACCCTCTCTGATGTTTCTACCAGAGAAAAAACAGCCAAGGCGGTAAGTGACCAGGAAACTGGATTGACCCCTACAAGCCAATGTTGGAACCAGTCCCCATCCCCCTTGTAACTTTCTTCCCTGCCCAGGAATCTAAGTCTTTTGCCGCGGGGATGTTCAAAGGCCAGCTTACCACCGATCAGGTGTTCCCATACCCGTCAGGTAAGTAGAGGGGTAGTCACATGGCAGTGTGGGCAGAGCAGCCTTCCTGACTGACCTGTTCTCCTCTCCCATCCTGCAGTACTCAATGAAGAACAGACACAGTTTCTCAAGGAGCTGGTGGGGCCAGTATCCCGGTTCTTTGAGGTAAAGAATGACTGGGGAGCAATCCCTCTTGGGGTAGGCAGACGTTAAGGAGCTTAAAGGAGCCTTTAAATATGGGATCCTATTCCCCGCCCAGGAAGTGAATGATCCTGCCAAGAATGACTCCCTGGAGCAGGTGGAAGAGACCACTTTGCAGGGCCTCAAGGAGCTGGGGGCATTTGGTCTGCAAGTACCCAGCGAGCTGGGTGGTATGGGCCTCTGCAACACCCAGGTGAGGAGCCCTTCTGTTAACTTAGTAATGTCCCACATTGTTCCAGCTTTGGCAGATTAAACTTTCTCACTACTGTCTGCCTGCTGTATTTCTCAGCTGTGTAAGACATCTTCCCCTCAAAACATGGTCTGTGTGCAGTCCACTAGGACCATGAACCTAATCCTGGCTCCCAAGTATTTAGGACTGTGTAGCAACAGTATTCTCCACAATCTTCTCATCAGGATCAAAGACAGCTGGGCATGGCAGCACATGCCTTTAATCCCAGCACGTTGGAGGTAGGGGCAAGTAGATCTAAGTCTGAGGCTTAGAGTATGGCCTTAAGTATGGTCTACATGCCAAGTTCTAGGATAGCCAGAGCTACATAGGGAGACCCTCTCTCAAAATAGAAACAAAAGATTCAGGACCACCTTGCTCCTCTTAGGATTTAGGGCTTCATTCTAGGAAGCACTCCACCACTGAACTATCTCCAGTCCTCCTGTGCCCTTTATATGATCCCATTTTACTTCTACATGTTCACAGTGGAGTCAGACTGCCCTGTTGCCCACACTCTCCTGTTGATGGCAAGTTCAATGCAGACCTTTACAGCCTAAGATTCCTCCTTCCCCTCCAGTATGCTCGCTTAGCAGAGATCGTGGGCATGTATGACCTTGGTATTGGTGTTACCCTGGGAGCTCATCAGAGCATCGGTTTCAAAGGCATCTTGCTCTATGGCACAAAGGCCCAGAAAGAAAAATACCTCCCCAAAGTGGCAACTGGTAAGGCAACCTTAAGAGACCCAGGGGTTAGGAGTGAGACATTGTGCATGGTGTTACAAGGATCTGCCTGGAGGTGATACGGAGGGGTGGGGGGGAAAAGGACAACTGTTGATGGTCATGATGATTCCAGGTAAACCAGTTCTTTCTTCAACAGGGGAGGCTATAGCAGCTTTCTGCCTCACCGAGCCCTCCAGTGGGTCAGATGCAGCCTCCATCCGATGCTCAGCTGTACCCAGCTCCTGTGGAAAATATTATACCCTCAATGGAAGCAAGATTTGGATAAGGCAGTCTTCCATTTCTCTTTTCTTCCTTCCCTTCAGCCCAATTTCCTGTCCTCACTGCTTTCTCTGCACCACCACCCCATACTAATAACCTTGTTCTTCCACAGTAATGGGGGCCTGGCAGATATTTTCACTGTCTTTGCCAAGACACCAGTTAAAGATGCAGCCACAGGAGCTGTGAAAGAGAAGATCACAGCTTTTGTCGTGGAAAGGAGCTTTGGAGGTGTTACCCAGTGAGTGAGGGAGGGAAGATCAGGAAGAATCAGGGGACAGCATTGGACCTTCAGAAAGCAAATGGCTGTTATAGAACATGCTGGGCTATGTACAAGAGCCAAAGGAGGTGGGCAGTTTGTTTCCTTTGGGGAACACAGAGTTACAGGACATAGCCAGATCTCTGTAGCCCTCAGGGTACATGTGCAGTGCCTGTACCCTCCTTTTACAGTCTGGGTATTCCCCCTGATCATAAGGACTAGGGAGGCCATCTTCCCCATGACAGCCTATTCACACTTAACTTTCCTGCCCTACCTTGTCAGTGGACCCCCTGAAAAGAAGATGGGCATCAAAGCATCTAACACAGCAGAAGTGTACTTTGATGGAGTGCAGGTGCCCTCAGAGAATGTGCTAGGAGAGGTGGGGAGCGGCTTCAAGGTTGCTGTGAACATCCTCAACAATGGAAGATTTGGGATGGCCGCAACCCTTGCAGGCACCATGAAAGCCATCATTGCCAAGGCGGTGAGCATCTTGTCACAGCCTCGAGCGAGCCTACAGGAGTCACTCTCTGCATGTGCCTCTGGCTATCCTGCAGGCACTCCTGCATCAGAGCACCCCCTCTCAACACGCATGCACACACATTAGGTCTCCAGCCCCTGCCCAGATGGAGACTGTAGAACAAGTGGGATACACGTGCCTTCTTTCAGGTTGATTTCGCTACTAATCGTACCCAGTTTGGGGACAAAATTCACAACTTTGGGCTGATCCAGGAAAAGCTGGCTCGGATGGCTATTCTGCAATATGTGACTGAGGTAAGGGCTCCTGTGCCCCTCTTCCAGGAGCCCTATGGCTTTCTTCACAGTTGGGTCAGACTACAACCCCCAGCAGCACCTGGGGCAGTGGGTCTCCAGCTTTACACCAATGCCCTAGGGGATGCGAGGAGGCATAGTCAGTTCAGCTTCTGAAGGAGAGTGATGCTGCTCTGCTAAGTGCTTTCCAGAAATACCAAATACTAATTCTAACCCACCTGCTTTAGAGAGTCCTGGAATGGAAGCCCCTGATTTTACTAAATCAGGACCAAATATTGGATGTGATGATCTGACCGGGGGATAGAGTGAATGCAAGGGTTGTGGGGAGTAGACCTTGCAGATTTGAGTACTAACCATCCTGTCTGATGCAGCCCTTTTCTGTCTTCTTTCCCAATGTCCCAACCATGCCCCCTCAGTCCATGGCTTACATGCTGAGTGCCAACATGGATCAGGGATCCACAGACTTCCAGATAGAGGCTGCCATCAGCAAAATCTTTGGCTCGGTGAGGACCCCGCAAGATAGGAGGGCAGAGTCCAGATTAGGAACTCAGCTCCAAAACGAAACCTATCTGGTTCTCTGTCCTTAGGAAGCAGCCTGGAAAGTGACAGACGAGTGCATCCAGATAATGGGGGGCATGGGCTTCATGCAGGTACATATCATTCCTCAGCATGGGCGTCCGTACAGAGGGGGCCGGCACACCCAGCAGAGGTTTATGTGTCTTCCCCTGCACTAGGAACCTGGGGTAGAGCGTGTGCTCCGGGATATTCGCGTCTTTCGGATCTTTGAAGGAACAAATGACATTCTTCGGCTATTTGTGGCTCTGCAGGGCTGTATGGTAAGAGGAAAGAGAATCAGGGAGAGGAACTGTGAAGGACACCGAGTCCTGATGGTTGGACCCTCCTCCCCCATAGGACAAAGGAAAGGAACTCACTGGACTTGGCAATGCCCTAAAGAATCCACTTGGGAATGTTGGCCTTCTGCTAGGAGAAGCAGGCAAACAGCTGAGGCGGTAAGCTCAGGGGCCGGGGCCAGGGCCAGAGCAAGAAGGTATGCAGCAACTAATCGCTCACTCTTCCATTTCCTCCCAGGCGGACAGGAATTGGCAGTGGTTTGAGTCTCTCGGGGGTTGTCCACCCAGAGTTAAATCGCAGTGGTGAACTGGTGAGTGGTCTTTAAAGCAGAGTCTACAGCAGGGGGCTGCCTGCTTCTTCTGAGCTCTATGACTCTTGTCTCTTCAGGCAGTGCAGGCTCTGGAACAATTTGCCACTGCAGTGGAGGCCAAGCTGATAAAGCATAAGAAAGGAATTGTCAGTGAGTAAGCTCTGCAAGCAAGCCCCTTACCTCCTCTACATTCCCTCCCTCAGAATAACAACCCTCACCCTCATCTACCTGACAGATGAACAGTTCCTGCTGCAGCGTCTGGCAGATGGAGCCATTGACCTCTACGCCATGGTGGTAGTTCTCTCCAGGTGAGAAGGCGGGGTGGAAGCTTGGGAGGCTGAGCCACAGAGTGGCTGGGCCAGCACACCACCTCAGGATTATCTTAACCCATTTCCTCACAGAGCCTCAAGATCCCTGAGTGAGGGCCACCCCGCAGCACAGCATGAGAAAATGCTCTGTGATAGTTGGTGTATTGAGGTGAGCCTTGGAGCTACCCATACAGACGGGCATTCGAGACCCAGGCCTGACCCTCTTTTTCCCTCTCCCCAGGCTGCAGCAAGGATCCAAGAAAACATGGCTAGCCTGCTATCCAACCCTCAGCAGCAGCAGCTCTTCCGGAACTTCAAAAGCATCTCCAACGCCATGGTGGAGCGTGGTGGCATTGTCACCAGCAATCCCCTCAGTGTCTGAATACTCCCAATCGGCCCTAGCCTGATTATGTGCCTTCTCTTATACCAAAACACAGGCCCCCATTATGGGGGCTCTCAGGAGTACTCACTGCCTCAAGAACAATAAATTTTCTAACAAGTCACTCTGCTACTGTATCTCACAGGCCCCTCCTCTCCACAGCCTGCTTCCCTCCCTCTCGACTTTCTAACAAATCACCCTCTGCTGCTCAATCTCACTGGTCCCTCCTTGTGTCTCTCCCTTAGTCCCTCCTCTCCATTGCCTGCCTCCCGAAGAAAGGAGCCAGAGGCTTGGGGAGTTGGCCTCTATTGCTTTATTTAGTGTTTTATACAAGTGACTAAAATAAATAGAGTAACAAAGGCAGCTACACAGTCCCCAAGTACACCAACTTCCTTGGACTGCTGTCTAGGGTACCCAGCCCAACCCTTCTTCCCAGGGTACCACTAACCACCACCTGCCTTCCAAGTGAGAGCTGACTAGGCAGTTGGAGGTGGTGGTCATATTCTGGGGTTAGAAGGGACCTAGGAAATGGGGATTCTTCATATAAAAGAGGAAATGTCTATTAAAAAATACTCCCCAAAATATAAGAAAGTCTATTTAACCCCCAAAAAGGCTTATAAAAAATAAAGCTAAAGATAACCAAAGGTCCTCATCTACCCCTGAGGAAGGGGATGGACCAGGCACTGCTGGTGAGAGTCACAGTGGCAAAAACCTTATGGTAGGCACCAACCACCAGGCTGAGCCCAGGCACTGCGAGGAGCACCAAGAACTTGCCGGGCCAGCGGTACGGCAGACCCAAAGCGGCCGCAAGTCGAGCTCTACATGACATCTACAAAAAACTCGCTGGGGTTGCCCATGGCCATGTGGAAGCTCTGACGGCTAGCTGTCAGCTCTGGGGGCACAGAGCCCAGGTCTCTGACTGGTGGGGCACCAGGGGGCTGCACTGCTGTAGAGACAGGGGGTGGGGGTGGGGGCATCATGACTACCATCATGGGGTTATAGGGAAGAGCCATGCCAGGGGGCGGTCCATAGGGATGGAGCCCTGGGAGAGCGCGAAGATTAGGAGTACCTCCTGTTGAGCCCCTGGATGGAGGGGGTCCCCCATCACCAGTCCCACCAGGTTCCCCACCCCGTCGAAGGCTGCCTCCCCGGCTGGAGAGTTCAGACTCACTGCCGCTGCCAGACTTTGACTCAGGGGCCCGCTCCTCAGGCCTCCCTGTGCGCCCGGCCCCCCCATCACTTCTTGTTGACCCACTGCTCCGGCTCCCTGTTGGGGGTAGGAGAGGGGATGGGTTAAGTGGACCTCATCCCAGAGTCCTCTGGACTCCCCAGCCCCTGCTCTAGCCTCTCCTCCCTGAGCCCCCTCGACTCTGGCTGTATTGGTATGCAAGGTGACTTACCCTCACTGTGTTGGCTGCTGGCACTGCCTCCACCATAAGTGTAAGATGAAAGCTCATGGTAGGGTGGGGGCTGCGGGCTGTAGGGGTGCGGGGCTGGATACTGGTAGGAGAAGGTAGGCAGCAGGGGCCAAGGGGTAGCTCCAGGCAGAGGAGCCAGGGTATCCTGGTCTGAAGCCCCACTGGACCCATCATTGTCATTCAGAGACAGGTTAACCAAGTCTGGAACACAACGGAAGAAAGGTCCCTGCTTTAAAAGATCGGAATTCCTAAGAACAGAGAGAAACTGAGAACCATTTCTCCAGAGCCACCCACTATGGGAAGGCCAGAGATTACGATGGCTCGGAACAGGAAACTCTGCTACTAGGGCAGAGACACAACTAGAGCCATCGTCACCACCCTAAAGTGCTTTTGTGGACTCCTGAGGCATTCTTTCCCTTGGGATTACAGCTCCGCAACTGGTACCTTGCTTACTCAGCACCACATTGGCACATATCAGCCCCCATGGTTGGCCACTGCAAGGCCAAGCATGGGACCACACAGTGCTTGACTATCCATGATGGCCCTGGCTAGCTTCTGGGTCAGCCTGGGGTTAAAGAGCAGAACAAGGCAGGACAACCTGCGCTCCCACGGCCAGGGCTGGTGACTTACAACTCTCACAGCCACCACTGAGATCCCCGAAGACATAATAGCACTGCTCAGAAAAAGTAATCTTGTTGACAGTGTGCCGGATGAGTCCTGCCTTCAACAGCCCGCTGGCATACTTGCGGGCCTCCCGGCGCTCAGGAAAACCTTCCACATGGTGGTACAGCCAGTCCACCACATCTGAACCTAAGATCAACCACAGTGGAAAAGGGTTAGCTAGTCCTCCCAAATCCTACCCTCACCCTTGTGCCATTCCTAGCTTTGGTCTTCTCCTCCTCTTCCCATACCACCTTGTTCAGGGCCTAGAAATACCTAGAAAGGCGTTTGGGATGGTGATCTTGAGCCACATGCGGTCCCGGACTTCTAGCCCTGACTCTGGTGCTGCCATAGCCTTGGTCACAGAGGCCATGTCCATGTGGATGGAGAGACCCCGGCCTTCACAGCCTGACAGAGGAGACAACAGAGAATCAAAGAAAGGTCCATTCACACAGGGAGGTGAGGAGGGGCAGAGACTCACCATCAGGCAGGGAGGAGCCAGATGTGATAGTGCTCATAGATGAAGAGCCTGGATAAGCAGGGAAGGTGCCTGTCAGCGCAGCGGAGTGTGACACCCAGGCAGCGGGATCAATCGGCTGAATGGGCTCATCTGGTACAAAAACAAATAATCACCAAGATGATCACTGCTGAACCAATCCTAGAAAATTAGCCCTGTCCAGTCCAGAATTAAGACTCCTGCCCCACCCCTCCCTTGGCGCTCCTGAACCCATTCCCTACAACTTGGAAGCCCAGCCTCATCTTCTGCCTCCTCTAATCTCTTTTTGTGCTTGCTTGTTTGAGCAGGATTTCACTCTGTAGTCCAGGCTGGCCTCGCTCGAACTTCTAGAAATCCTGTCTTAGCCTCCCAAGTGCCAGCTTTACAAGCTTGAGCCACCATACCCAAGTCCCCCAGATCTCTTAACTTCAGACCCCCAACACTCACTTCGGGGGAGGGTGAAGTAGGCCTGGGGAGAGGGATCCCAACACTTGGCCACGGTCAGCACGATGGGGCTGTGGGAAAGAGAAGGCCAGTCAAGCAGAGGGGAAAGAAGCCTGAGGAGGAACAAGCCTGAGGCGAGAAGGATTAAGGAAGGAAGGAACGCACACATAACTGGGCTAGGGAAAGTGAGGGTGAAGGTTCCACAATGTGGATGACTCACCAAAATGGGTAAGTTAAAAACACACTGCTGAGTGAAACAAGGGAGCACACGCTGTACAATTCATTCACAGGAAGCGTGAAACAGGTAACACTGAACCACCCTGTTCCCAGATTCAAGCATGGGTGGAAAAACCATCAAAGGTTTTCTTGACCAAAGAAGTCAAGAGGGTAATTACCGTCAGTGAGGAGGGCGAGCATGGGAAGGAGCACACAGTGGGCGGGCTTCCTGACGTACTCACCCACATCTGTTTCATGATTTAGGCTGGAGTGACATGTATAACCACTTAGATTTGGTTTTTTGTTTGTTTTATCTTTTGAGACAGGGTCTCACTATGTAGACCAGAGTGGCTTGGTACTCAGAAAGCCACCTTAATCAGCCTCCCCAATGCTGGGATTAAAGGTGTGCACCACCATGCCTGGCCTCACTCTAAAATTGTCCAACAGAGGTGGAAGGGCTTAAAAACAAGAGGCCCAAGGACCGAGGCTCACCCTGGTTTGTGAACAATGTCTCTCAGCACCCGAACAGCATCATCGTTGCTCATGTTCTCAAAGTTCATATCATTCACCTGGGAGGCAGAAGTGGGTCAGAGGCAGTGTGGGAGGCAGAGCCTCTGCCCAAGTCAGCAGCCAACCTGTCAGCACACCTGCAGAAGCATGTCTCCAGGCTCAATGCGCCCATCGGCGGCCACCGCTCCCCCCTTCATGATGGAGCCGATGTAGATGCCTCCGTCACCCCGCTCATTACTCTGGCCCACAATGGAAATGCCCAGGAAGTTGTACTTCTCTGTGGAGAGAGTCATATGAAGAGACTGAGTCTCAGAAACCATGGAGACCCTCTCCTCCCCTTCTACCAGTCAGGACCCTCCATACCCATGTTGAGTGTGACTGTGATGATGTTGAGAGACATCGTGGAATCGGTGACACTGCTGAAGGATGAGGTCTGCAGCAGGAAGACACGAAAGAGGTGAACTGTCTTCAATGGCACAGAGATAAGCTCCAAAGCCTCTGTGTCACGGGATCAGCTAAACCAAGGCCCACTTCTCAAGGAACCCTCACCCTCTCCATGCGTGGTGGCCGCTGCTTCCTTCGCCGTCGGTGGCGCTTGAGGAGGCGGGAGGCACTGCTCTGCTCAGTGGAGCTGCTGAACCTGATAGCAATTGAGAAGCAGAGCATTTGGAGGTTGAAGAGGCTAGGGAGCCAAATGAAACAAAGAGAAGACTGACTAGGAGGAAGGAAGGGGGGGAGTGAAGGAGGGAGGAAGATGGAGGGAGCCCTGGGGAAAAGATGTGCAGAGACATACCTACTCATGGTGTCGTCCTCATCTGAATCCCCCAGGCTGGTACTCTCCAGCTCACTGGTCATGAGGGTGGAAGAGCTCTCGTACCCGGCCAGGTGGCGCTCCAGCCTCGAGGGCCCACTGGGCCTGTGGCCACCAGCTACGTATAAACAAGAACCTTAGGGGCCAGGCCTCCCATTCTTCATGCTCATCTTGCTCAGGCTTGCCTCCTCCCAGTTCCCAGTCTACCCAGCCTCCAGGACCTGTCCCCTCACCGCCATGCTCACTGCTGTCTCTCCTTCGAGGTCGTTCCCGTCTCAGTGATACAACAGACTCAGTTTCTGTCTCAGGCTCTAGATTTTCATGGCTGCTGGATACATTGGGGCTACACGGATAGACACAGTTTCCAACCAATGTCAGTACGACAGAACATCAAATCCCCAGTCTCCCCTCTCCAAGGAACTGGATTCCCTCTTCACTCCACTCTGGATTCAAGAATGTAAAGGACTCACTGGAAGGATGGAGGCCTGGAGTCCCCAATGCCACTGGTCCTTTCTGGTGGCAAAGGGGGTAATGGTGGAGGTGGAGGAACCAGTTCTGTCCGAGAGTCATGGGCTGGGGGAGCCATCTCAGGTTGGGGGTTATCCGATGACACTAGCTAGAAGAGTGCAAGTAGGAACACATGACTCCACCGGACAGTGTTTTAAGAGAAGAGACTAAGGAGAGGGACCAGAAAGACGGCAAGGCCTCAGAGACCTCAGGGAAAAGCAACCAGCATGGGAGGCTACAGGAAGAGAAGGCTGAGGAATGCCCACTGTTTCCACAAGCAGAGAAGCAAGAAGCCAGAGCCGCCAATAACTGGGCAAGCAGGGAGGCTGCAGACACAGACTGAGGTTGGAAGCAGCTTGGTAATGAGTCCCCTTACCCAGGAGACAACCCTTCCATTGAAGCAAGGGAGGCGGGCATTGTCATCTGAAATCTCTTCCTTCACCACCCTGCAGAGAGAGCAGAGCAGTTAGTTACGTGCCAGGTGTGTGATTGTGCACAACTTCAGTTCTAACACTTGGGAGGCAGAGGCAGAAGGAGCTCTGAGAGCTCAGAGCTGGCTACGACGGCACAGTCCATTTCAAAGGGAGAGATTAGTAAGGCTGAACTAGGCACCCCACCCATTCAAAGTCTCTCTCAATCTCCACCACCCCAAGCATGCTGCCTTTCTGCTGCCTAGGCTAGTACTCTTACATGTACACGTCTGTTCACGTGTACATGACTGTCACATGAGTGAGGTGCTTGCAGCTGGAGTTACAGGGAGTCATGAGCCACCATGTGGGTGCTGGGAGCTAAACCCAAGTCCTCTAGAAGAGATTCAAGCACTCATATCCTCCAAGCCATCTCTCCAGACCCAATTGTCTGCCGCCCCCCCCCTTTGAGGTGGGTTGTCTCATTTTTCATCCCTGGCTGGCCTGTAAGTCACAGAGTTAGATCTGTGTGCCTCTGCCTCCTGGAATTAAAGACATATGTCACCAAACCTGGCTATGCCACAATGCCCAGCCTGCACCACCATGCCTGGTTCCTTTACTTTTACAAACTATTTACTTTCACGTGTAAAAGAAATCTCCAGACTCTCTCCTTATTTTACCCCACTGCCACCCAAGCTCATCCTTAGAAACAAAATGCTGCTCAAAGACTTTGTCCCATCTGGTCCAAACTTGCAATTCGGGACAGTTCCCAACTGCTCCAGAGATCTAACTTAGGAGCCTTGCTGGCAGCCTGTCCCTAACCTCATCTCTGTTCTACACATCTGTCCCATAAGGCTCTGGTCCTCATGTAATTCCCTGCTGTTTCACTGCCTTTTAGTTCTCTCTAATTCACATCTAGAGACCATAAAAATGTGTGGCCTTTGCTGGGTAAAAACATCCTTAAATGCAACAATACTCCACACCAAGAAAGCTCCCACGGAGAGGAAGCTGGGCTTCCCATTTCCCAGCTGCCTCACCTCTCACCAAGCAATCCGCTCAGCCTGAAAAATCCCAAAGCCCAGCCTTGGTGGCCACCCTCCCACAGGTTCCTGCAGCGGACTAGGCTTGTTCCTTCCCAATACCCACAAGAAATTATTAGCACCTATTCTGTTCAACACATGTTCTGGGTGTGCAGTACCACCCCTGATGTTTAGTAAGCATTAACAAATACATGTTGACAAAATATGAGCCACTAGGCTGTCTTTCGCATACACAACACCCTCACCCTCAAATTAGAAGTTCTTGTCTGGGGCTGGAGAGTTGGCTCAGTGATTAAGAGCACTCACTGCTCTTGCAGAAGACCCAGGTTTAGTTCCCAGCACCCACATAGAGGCTCACAAACATCCGTATCTCCAGGAAATCTGTCTCTTCTAACCTTCACAGGCACCAGGCATGCACATGGTACTCAAAGATATGTGCATGCAGGCAAAACACTCATATACATTAAAAAAAAATCTAAAAACTAAAAATAATAAAACCTTCTTGTTTGATTAACTCTAGCCTAATATGCTGGGGGTGAGGGAGGCTTAGGTATAAGCCTCATTAATACGTTTGTTGTCAAGACAACATAGACCAGTCACTACTGACCTGCTCAGCATAATACAACTCTTTCCAGCCAGGCAGTGGTGGCACACACCTTTAACCCCAGCACTCTGGAGGCATAGGCAGGTGGATCTCTGTGAGTCTGAGGCCAGCCCGGTCTACAGAGTGAGCTCCAGAACAGTCAAGGATAGACAGAAAAATCCTGTCTCAAAAAACCAACATATAAATAAATAAAATAAAATAAATCTGCCCAACAACCCAACCTCAGCATGGCTCAGTCTCCTCCAAAGCAAGCAATTTCATATCACTATAATCTAGTCTATGAACCAGTTAGCCTCAATACTAAATGAAAATTACCAGTCACCAGGAATTTACCGTGTGCTGTGCACCTAAATTAAGCATTTTACACTATGATTATCACCATGCCACAGATGAAGAAATCAAAGCACAAAAGCTAAATAAATTGCCCAAAATTATAATGCAAAAAGAACTTGGATTTAAGTCCAAAACAACTTCATAGATAGTATCACCTTTCCTGTGTCGAGCAATCTTTATGGAGTCCAGTTTGTTCGGTTCTAGCTGATGGGGATGTGCTCCAACCACAGGAATTTTTCGCAGGTAAGGAATTTCTCCCCCACACAGGTGATAGATCACCTTTTTCTCCCTAGTACCCTGCTATCCCTGCTTATGACAACTCATGGTATCAGAACCTAATGCAGCCTACCTTCAAACTCTGAGCCTGGGGATACAGAAGGCTCAGTCCCAATTGCTACAAAAAAAAAAAAAAAAAAAAGGCTGCCTTACGGTCCCAGTCCAGCCCAGAATCACCCAGAATGTCCCAAATCACCCCAGACCAACCCAATCTATTCTAGCACAGCCCACAGTGTCTCCACACAAGCAGCTGTCTGCACTAATACTGAGGGCAGTACCCCAATACACCTGTATGTACTGGTACCACCAGCCTATTTGCTCCTATTTGTCCCCATCTTGTAACACAAGACTCCCAGGTCTGGGCCAAGTGTACTGACACATATCTCGACTTTAGTCCCAGCACTCAGGATGCAGATGTAGAAGCAGGACTGCTACAAGTTCAAGGCAACCCTGTTCTACATTGTGAGTTCTAGGTAGCTTCAATTACAGGTTAAATCCTGGCTCAGCAGTTAAGAGCACTGGCTGCTCTTCCAGAGGAGTGGAGTTCATACCCAGCACCTCCACAGTGGCTAATGTACGTAACTCAAGTTCCAGGAGATCCCATGCCCTCTTTCGTTTTTCGTGGGCACTGCAAGCTTGTGGTGCACAAATATGCATGCATGTAAAACTCCCCTACACATACCTTTAAAAATAAAACCAGCTGGGTGGTGGTGGCATATGCCTTTAATCCCAGCACTCGGGAGGCAGAGGCAGGCAGATCTCTGCGAGTTCAAGGCCAGCCTGATCTACAGAGTGAGTTCCAGGACAGGGTGGCCTGAGTTACATCAGAGAAACCCAGTCTCGAAAAAAATAAAACTAAAAATAAAATAAAATAAAATAAAATAACCAAACCAAACAAACCTCCCCCACCCCCGAAAAAAGTCTGGTCTGGCCCTAAGAGAAAATAATATCCATTTCGACTCCCAGCAGACTCCAAAATGGTACAAGCTTTACCAGGAAAATCTACTTCAAAGCAGCCTAAGATATCCCAATAGAGCTCTCTCTGCATTAGTAAAGATTACACCGTCCCCAAATACTACTTCTATGGGACCGAGTTAATAAGCCAGAATAGCTAAATTGTCTCACTATAGCCCAATGTACATAAAGACACTACATGCTTACACCTGTTAATTCCAGCCCTCGAGACTGAGGCAAGAACTCCGTGAGTTCAAAGGCAGCCTAGAACACAAAGAGCAAGGCTCTGTCTCAAAGCAAATAAAAAAAATCAAAACAAGCAAATAAAAAAATTACAGAACATCCCTATATAACTCGCAGGCAGACGTCTGAGAGCATACCAAACTATCAAAGGATAGGTGAGTCTAATCTCAACACAGCCTAGAATATCCTCAAGCATCGCTTCTTAGCCCTTTGGCTAAAATCAAATGGAAAGAACGGCCAAACCAGTGTGCCCCACTATTCCAATCTAATTTTCTCGCCTCTGGTTGAGTAAAGTCCAGTCCGTACTCCTCAAGGATCCTCTGTCCAACTATAACCTTGTCCATCTTGGGATGCACAATCTACCGTAGCACAGTACAATATGCTATGCTCCAGAAGCCAGAAAAATTCCAAAGCAGACCAGTCCCCCATTATCACCCAATCCACTCTAGCACACCCATCGTCTTTCCCAATCTAGGCCTCGCGCTTACCCAAAATCCTGATCCATAGACTTGAAAAAGTACTTAGCGCCCGCGGGCCGCTGCAAAACACTCTTGAAATCGCCGAGGGTGATGCGCTCCGCCGGGACAGGGATCTTCACCAGGTAGGGAGTCTCTTCCTCATCCAGATGGTAAATCACCTTCGTCTCCCCGACACCACCGCCCCCCGCGCTGCTGCCCGCCATGGTCTCGCTCGCGCGCTCCCGGGCTCAGCCGCCCACCCAAAGGGACTGAGCGCCCCCGCCGCGCCTGCGCACACCCGCAAACTGGCGTGCTAGCGTCGACAGGGCAGGCCAGTGCTGGAGACGCGTCGGGAGAGGACCGCGCGGAGCAGCGGGATGATAGCGAAGAGCTGTGCAGCTAGACCCAAGACCCTGGACACCACAGCCCAGGCCACCACCGCCACGGATGTCGTGAGCACTATCGAGATCCCCGCCCACCTCTCTCCGTGCCACGTGACCCAAGCCCGCCCACCTTGTGCAGCGGACCGTCGTTCACGTGACTTCATTGTATCACGTGAGCAAAAGTTCCGCCTAGACACTCACGTGACGGCTACATAGAGCAACGGTCTTCAGCCCTAAGGGACTCCGCCCCCAAACGTGTTCTCCCCCACCCCCTCCAAGCCCGGCTACTCTTAAGAATGCCGGCTACAGGGTCCCACCTGGCTTTACCAATCCCGGACCCGGAGCTCAAAGCACTTCACACAGGTGCAACTGGGGGAAGAGGGGCAGGGGGCGGTGACTGGCTGGGAAGTGAAAATTACAAACCAACCTGGGCCCTTAGAATGTCCCTGAAAAGATAGGAGCTGGTCCTTTTAAGATTTGACTTTGGGTGGGGAAGGGTCATGAGGGACTTCAGACAGCGTCTCATGTAGTCCAAGCCAGCCTTAGCCCCTAAGTTTTCTGTCTCCACCTCTCAAGCTGAGGGATTACAGCCCTGGACCTTTTAAGAGTGGATTTCGGCCCCAACTCCAGCAAGACTTCTACCAGGTTTCCCAGAGATCCCCACCCCCAACCCAAATAGGACAACAAGGGCTGTAAAACACAAGAGCCCACTCTGCTTTATTTACAACATGCAGGCTGTCTGTACAAACAGCCGGCAATATTATTAAAAACAAGGCGAGTGTAATTGCCACCTTTTTGCTTTCCTTCCTCACTCCACCAGGCCATGGTACTCCGCCACCGAGCAGCCATGCTCAAACAGGGGGAGCCCAAAAGTAAAAATACAACCGGTGTAGAAGTAAACGGGAGGGAAGAGAAGAACGTGAGGAGGGGAGTGCTGTATTTACACTACAATTTTATAGACAACTTTCCCATTACATCTCAGTTTGAGCCCTGGCCCTGAAAATGAGAAGGGTAACAGGCAGGTTCACTGGACAGAGATTTTGTCTACAGATCCAGCCTCCTCTGACCCAACTGTAATGGGTCCAATTTCAAGTCCATGGAGCAGGAAGGACAGAGTAGAAGACACTCATTTCCAAACAAGTCTCCCTTGGGAATTCGGCCTTGAAGTAGGAATAGCCTACTCAATCCAAGGATAGGCTAAAAACTCTTGAGGCTCGGTTCCCACATTATGTCAGAAGTTCCAGCCCAAACAGTTATGTCAGGGTTCTCCAGATTTGGGAAGACCCCCTAACCGCCGGGCCTCTGGCCGAAGTTCCTTGCATTTCTGGCAATAAAAGAAGTCAGGAACATTGGTCTTCTTAATCTTAGCACAGGAAAGGTGGATCCATGTCCCACACAGACTGCACTCAATCATGGGCCTCCCAGCAAAGGGCTTTCTGCAGTAACATGTGATCAGATCCCATGAGTCATCACCTGGAAAGAAGAAAGATTGTTTGGCTTTCTGCTTTAAGGCTTGGCTCATAATATCCCCCAAACCCGCCATCCCAGCTCCCCACTCTGAGTATCCCACAACCTCTCACCTGATTCTACCATGATGTCCTCATCCATGACTCGCATCTCGCCTTCACTGGAGCTGGCATCCCCGTCTTGGCTTGTTTCTGTGCTGCCCACCTCCTTGCCTTCACTGTCAGTAGGGGGAGCACCTTCAGGGTGCACTGTAACGGGGGGCCTGGGGGCTTCAGGGGGTGTTGGGAGTACAGGGGCTGGGACTTCACCTCCCACCACTGCTGTCATCTCTTCTTCATCTTCCTCTTCCTCCTCTTCCTCCTCCTCCTCTTCAGAGTCTGTATCACTGGGAGGTGCCCTGGGAGGGCCAGGTGGTGGGAGTCTATCCCCCCGATCTGCCTTTTTCAACTTCCGCTTCTTGCTCTTCTTGATTCGAGACCGTTTTTTCCCCATCCCCAGGAGCCGGTCGAGACCTCCGAAGCACCCCAAAGCCAGCCCCACCTCCTGGTCCCAACTTTCTGTTCTTTCGGTCCTTTTTTCGAGGCTGGGAGAGGTCCCCCTGGGGAAGCGGCACTGGGGTGAGAGCAGCGGGGGGCTGGGAGGGATGCGTCAGGGACGCGGGAGACAATGGAGACGCCACTTTGGGCCCATCCAGATCAAACAGAGAGTCCTTGAGCTTCATCTTCTCAAGCAGAGTGGCACTGTCAGGGGCCTGCAGACGAGAAAAAGTGGACCTTGGGGGTCCTGGCTGGGTAGGACCGGCTTGAGCTGCCCTTCTCTTTGATGACTTTGCTTTCTTAACAAAAGTCTGGATAGTTCGAAGGTCCGAGGGAGCTGAGTCCCAGCCATCACTGTCTGCTGCACTCTCACCTCGCAATGGAGAGCTAGAGCCAGAAGCTGGCCAATCACTTTCCTTAAAAGGAGGAAGAGACTAGGGTCAGCAGGAGTCTAGTGACAGCTCAGCCCTGCCACATATCCAGCGTAAAAACCAGGAAGTAGATATATCCCTAGGGAATCTGACACCTACTCTAACTTACCTTCACCCCTCTCCTCATCAGCATCTCGGGCCTTTAGAACACCAAGGCCAGAGCTGTACTCCATTAACTGTGCCTCTGTATCTCATTTGCTGGTATACTCATCTCCCTACAGCTTTCCTGGAAACAGTTTCCAGTAACAGCAACTCAAGACAATTTAAAAAATCTTGACCAACACTCCAAATATGTTTTGTTACTGCTGTTCAAGCCAGTTATTTCCATTATTCCATCCCTCCACACTAGCTCTCCCACCACAGCTCTAAGAGCTTCCAATTTTCCTAGTCTTACATGTATTTTAGTAAGATCTTCCTATAAAGTAATTCACTCAGACTCAAGTCAGCTGCTTTTCTGTTCCCTACCTCTTTGCTAGGGGGGATGTAACCAGCATAGGCCAAGACAAAACTGCAGAATTTGTTGAAATCCTCAATTGTTCTCCGCCGTTTCTCCGGTGGCTAAAAGGAAGGAAACACAGATCACATGGAAGCCGGGCACGAATGTTAAAGGGGGCATTCCCAAAACAACAGACCCTAAATTGTCAGGCAGTTTACTAGCTAAAGGTATGGAACAGCTCACCTGAGTCTCTGGCTTAAGAGTCGGAGGTGGATCTGTGAAATCAATAAAAGCTGAGTCAAGGCACCAGGAAAGCGTCGGTGTAAAACCCTACCTCTAAACATCGGAGGTCCCGACCTAATCCCACCCATCCACTGTTCGGACGCCTAGCCAAACCAGCCAGCCCCCAGCTGTGCCGGACCCGCCCCTGCTCCCCCTTCCGCCCCGAGGGGCGGAGCCTGGGCGCGGCGCCCTCACCGGCCTCGCTATAGCGCTCCCCTTCCCCCAACCAGAGGCCCAGCGCCCCGCCCCCTCCCAGCCTCTCCAGTCAACTCGGCTCTATTGGCGCCCCACCCCGCCATACCGCTCCCGGGGCGAGACCAGGCCACCGCCCGCCCCCGTCCTTCACACGCGCCCGGAGCCCAGAGTTCCTACCCGGCCGCGCTCTACTGCCCTGGGCCCGCGGAGACCGCACACGCTGCCCGCCCGCCCCCAGGGTCCAGGATGACCACGCTGAACTGCTCCCCGCCCTCCGGCCCCTTCTCGAACACGAGGCCGGGCGCGCCCCTCACCCCCACCCAAAACACACACAGGCACACACTCCCAACACTTCGCGTCCGGGACGGGCAGAGAGCTGCAGCCCGGACACAGCCCCACCTGCCCCCCCCCCCCCGCCGCCGCGCGCCCCACAATTTCGCTGTCCCTCCGCCCCCATCCGGGGCTTTGGCCCCTCCCCGTCTCCAGCTCTCCGGGCTCCCCGCCGGGCCCCCGGGCCCAGTTCCGAGCCTCTCCGGCCGCCCCCCTCCCCGCCTCCGTACTCAGCGAGTCCCTAGGCTACGGACCCCTAAACTCTAGCCCCCGGTCTCGCTCCAGCCACTCCACAGCAGACCCTGCCGCCGCCGCTGCCCCCCAATACGCTCCACAACTCCAAAGCTTCCCCAGCCGACCATTCCCCCCCACCCCCCGCTCAAGTTGCCGGTCTTAACCCCCAACCTCGCCCCGCCGCCCATACAAGTACCCGGCTAGCCTCGCTTCCCAGTTATCTGGCCCCACAACTAGCCCTCAGGACCGGGCTCTCTGCCGGAGACAATACCCAGACCCTCTCTTCTCCCCACAACTACCTGCCCACCCCTCTAACAATCAGCAAGCTATCTCTGGCGGCAACTACGAGACGCTCAAGCGCCACCATCACAAACTCCCCCACCTCGGCCAACTACCGGGCCCCTCACTCAAATCCTCTTCGTGCTCGCTCTACTACTCTCCGGCAACCAGATTCCCCCAAGATCTGCTTCGGAGCGCCAACCAGTCCGAGGCCTTTCAGCCCCGAGCCCCCGAAGCTAGGTTTCCAGCGCCTATCCCCGGACACCCCCCCACCACCATCCACGCCGTGTCCAACTACCCCGGACCAGTCTCCCACTCCTCTTTCTCCAAGGTATCTCAACTCGTCGCTCTCCCACCTCCAGAGCCAGGCCCCCGGCCCCTTTGCCCGCACTCCCTCGCAGGGTGCCGGGGCTCGACCTCCAACTTTGCCAATTGAATCCTCACCCACTCCCTGCCCTCCGTGCCTATGGAGCGCTTACCTTCGGGACTGGGCTCCGCCATGGCTTCCAGCATCGCCCCCTCCCCTCCAACCCGGTCCGGCGACCCCCTCCTCTAAGCCGGGATTCCCGGTGCTGCCTGGGCTGCTCCGTGTTCCTACTGCCTCGCTCCACCGAAGTGTCCGCCTTGGCGCGGTTGAGACTCTAGACCGCTACCGCCACCTCCCTCTACCACTGCCTCCCGCACTCCCGGACCGGGCCCCCTCCCCCCGCACCCCCCGCACCGCCGACCGCCTGCTCCCTCCTCCTCCTCCTCCTCCTCCTCCTCCTCCTCTCTCCTCCCTCCCTTCTCCCCCTCCCCGCCTGCTCTGCCCCGCAGTGCACCAAGGGATTTGTAGTCTGCGTTAGGGCAGCGAAGAGGAGAACGCAAGGACCTCCGAAACTTCAGTTCCCAGGAAGCTACGGATTGGCGCAGGCGCAATAAACAGCTTCCCTCCACCCGGGGAGTGTCGGGCAGATCCGGAGCCTGAGGGGCAGAGCGGAAGAGTGCGCACAGACTCCAGGGAAGTGTAGGCTGGGCAGGACCAAGAAAGTAGACGAAGAAGGGATTAGAACTCTCGGCCACCATACGGCCTCATTTTGTACTTTCTCTTTACCTCTGAGGGAACCGCCCCACTTCCGGCTAAAAGAAATGGATGCTGGGAGATGAAGTTCTAGTGATAATAGCACCCTTCTCCCAGTATTCTCCTCTCAAATTCCACTTTACAGGATCCCATACACTGGCACAAACTCTGCAAATGACAGCCAGTTAAAGATAGTCTTTTTACCACCTCCTAAACATGAACATCTTTTTTAATACAAAGTAACAAATTTGGATATGCTTACCTAAAAATGGTACTTTCAAACTTTCTCAGTAAAAAATCATGGTAAAAACCACCACCCCTTTGTATACATTACAACCCATTATAGACATATAAAATTAAAGTTTCATAAAATAATGCTCACATTATTCCACGTAACAAGGAATGCACTTTTGCTTTGTTTTTTGAAACAAGATTTCTCTGTGTAGCCTTGACTGTCCTGGAACTCTGTAGAACAAGATGGCCTTGAATTCACAGAGAACTGCCTGCCTCTGCCTCCCAAGTGCTGGAATTAAAGGCGTGGGCCACCTTCCAATGGCCTAAAGATACCTTTTTTTTCAAATAGGGGAACACCCACATCAACAAAGTGTTTATATTTCTGACCTATACCCATTGCTTTTCCTTTCCCACTTCTGAAGTTCATTAACACTTCAAACAAACAAAAAAATCAGGAGGTGGAATGACACAGGGCAAAATTCAATTCAGCTCAGTGGTTTCCTCTTTATTGATGTGCCTCCTACCTCCCCCCCACAATGTCAATCCCTTCATCGACCCCCCCAAAAAGAAGGTAGCAAAAGGAAGGGATTGTTGGGGTTCTGAGCCCATTATGCAGTTAGAAAGGGAATAGAAACCAAAACAATCATCAGATGTGACAAGAGATTGACAATCAAGAAGTCTAAAGCAGAGTGGGAATGGAGGGCAAACAAGGGGAAAGAAAGGAGATGTACAGAGGCTATGTCTACCATTACCCCTCCTGCTTAGAGGGACTAGAGAGATAGCCTCAACATTAAGTGCAGGTCCTGAAGAAGGGAGATGGTGTTTTTGCCTGAAGGAAGAAGCAGATGTCAAGGAAGGAGCACCATCTCTTTTTGTAGAATGGAACCCCCCACCTCACGGACAGCAACTTCACAGACCATAGACACTTTCATCACTGTAGGCAATGTATAGAAAGAAGTCTTCTTCATGATGTTCCTGATGTGAAAGCAAAAGAGGGTGTTAAGACAACTTGGATTTAGTTACTTGAACCATTTACCACCAAGACATTCCCCCCAAGAACCATACTTTAAAGCATGGCCTAGTCAAATTCTAGCTATTGGAAAGGACTGAAAGTTCAAGGCCACCAAGGCAACTTAAGAAAGTGACTGAAAATAGACTTGAAGATACACATCATCTGTAGGGTACCTACCTACTAAGTACAGGCACCAAATATAGTCTCTAGTACAAAAGGAATAAAAGAAAAGCCATTCATCTTCTCTCTCTCCTTTAAGAAAGGCTGACCTTTTGAGGTCATTGTGTAGCCAAGATGGTTTGCAATTTACAATGCTACTGCCTCAGCCTCTCAAGTGTGTGTGTGTGTGTGTGTGTGTGTGTGTGTGTGTGTGTTACAGTTCTATAGGGTTTTTGTTTTTGACAGTGTCTCACTATATTATATATCTCTGGTTGGCCTCAAGCTCACTATGTAGACCACATTGGCCTTGAACTTACAGAGATCTTCCTGCCTCTGTTTCCAGAGTGCTGGGATTGAAGGTGTGCATGATTATGCCCCACTTTTGGTGTTTTGTTTTTGTTTTTTGAGACAGGGTCTCACTATGTATCTCTGACTGACTAGGATAGTCTCCAATTCAAGAGCTCCACCAGTCCCTGCCTCTTGATAGGATTAATATTGTGTGCAGAAGCAGCAGTTCTTATTTATAGTGAGATAGGCCTCTTCCTCCTGAGGACTCAAAGGATTAAAAGTATGTACTACTTCAACTGGGAGTGGAGCATGCCTTTAATCCCAGCACAGATCTCTTAAGTTTGAGACCAGCCTGGTCTATAGTACAAGTTTTAAGACAGAGCTACACAGATTAAACTCGGGAGGCGGGGGGCGCACACACCTTTCATAGTAGTCCACACTGTTCTAGAACTCCTAGCAATCCTCCTGTCTCAGCCTAAGTGATGGCTCACATCTAACAGACCATTCTTTTTTCTTTTTTGAGGATGAGAGGGTTAGTTTTTTGAGACACGATTTCTCTGTGTAGCCCTGGCTGTCCTGGAACTTGCTCTGTAGAACAAGCTTCCCTTGAACTCAAAGATCTGCCTGCCTCTGCATGCCAAGCACTGGGATTAAAAGCATGTGCCACCATGCCCCAGATTTCAGACTATTCTTTTGAAAGGGCCTACTAGAACCTTACTGACTCCAAGCCCTACAAATATCACT
Organism: Cricetomys ansorgei; assembly: GCA_026225945.1. Lineage (NCBI taxonomy): Eukaryota > Metazoa > Chordata > Mammalia > Rodentia > Nesomyidae > Cricetomys > Cricetomys ansorgei. The sequence goes on from JAMJFZ010001899.1 coordinate 3,742,598, forward strand.
CCTGCAGCAGTTCTGCACAAAAAGATCTCAAAGTAATCTCTGACATCTTAGACAAGGGAAAGAGACTTAGTAAGAGTTCCAATCAAAACAGCTCCTCCAACTCATTCTCTTCTCTCTATTCCCACTGTTGTGAAAATCCCAACTTGGGACTACAGTGACATTTTAAACCAGTAAGCCAGCTAGCACAGGATTGCTGACCTCTACTTTCTTCCACTCAAGCTGTCCAGGACGCCTCTCCACACACTACCATCACTCTCCCGTACTATACCTGGTATAGCTGACCCATCGTGGCACTGGTGGGTGGAATGACATTGTTGACAAAGAAAAACAAGGCATCCTCAGCACGGAGATGAATCCGCTTCCGGATCAAGAAGTAGAACTGACCAACTGCCAAAAACAAAAGATGCAAGAAAGTCACAGAGGTTATCAATGCCTCCAGAAAACAACAGCAAGGTGCAGCCCCCTCCCACTGAGAGGGCATTCCCACCCACAGCAGGAAACCTGTGCCTACCTGTAAGATCAGAAGGCACCAGGTATTTCTTTTTGTCCAGATCTCCTATCCGAGCTTTGGGTGCTTTTTCCACTATCACCTGAAGAAAGGAAGATAAAAATGAGAAGACATGCCTTTAATCCCAGGACTTGGGAGGCCAAGGCAGACAAATATCAAGTTGAAGGTCAGCCTGGTCTGAGTTCCAGGACAGCCAGGGCTACACAGAGAAAGCTTGCCTCAAAAAATAAATAAATAAATAAATAAATAAATAAATAAGAAATACATAATAAATAAATAAAATGAAAAGACACAAGGAATATAGCTCCATCGATAAAGAACTCAAGGTACAATATTCCCTGTACTGAAACCTACCACGGTCTAATTTGTTTTTGTCCTTATGTACGTGGTACACGCAGCAGTGAGTCCAGAGATCCTGGTCTCACTGGTTCACCTAAATATTGAAGACTGGTCCCAGAATGGCGCATCACAGCACATGACAATAAGTTCATCAAAGAAACAGGATGACTTGTTTGAGTCAAATCTAGCTAGCTGGGAGGATGGCCGTGGAAGCCCTGGTTGTCAAGATCTCTAAGGCCTCCATTCTGACAAACGCCAAGTCTCGCTCCTGTCTACAACATCTCAGTCCCAGCTCTACTTCTACAAGCCTCTCACCCCTGTTACCAGAGGCAACAGTTTCAGACTCCTAGTCCCAAAACAGACTGGAGCCTGACCTGACCTCTGCTTTCCCAAACTCCAGCCTAGCTTGTGGCGACGGCGTCAGCACCCCGAGCCTCGGCCCTGGCTACTGTCCTTACCGGGACCCGGTCTGGATATTTCTTTCGGATTTTCTCGCCCTCAGAGCGGCGCTTCTCGAACGGATGCTCCTCTTTGTACACGAACTTCATTCTCCCGAGAACCGGGCCGGACCTAGCTGGGCTGAGGGAACCCAGGGAGGGGGGGCTGGGACAGGGGGCGGCGGCGGAGGCGGTGGCAGCTTCGACGAACAGACTCAGCGGAGCGATCCACGAATTTACGCCACTTCCCTATTCACCAACCCCGCCCCCAACCATCCGGAACGGCCCCGCCTGCTGAAATACGCCACTAGCCCTGCTTGCTTACGCCGCTGGCGTAGCGCCACCGGCTGCCCGGCCATCTCACGCCTTCAGTGTAATCGCTTTGGAATCAATTTGTGGGCTACGCAGATGACATCGCAGAGAAGGTTGCTGTCGTTGCAAGTCAACTGAAAACCCTTTCCCCGGTAGGCCTGCAATACGAAGCTGAGGACGAAATGGGGCAGCAGTCGTAAGATTACGTTCTCCAGTTCTTTTTGGAAATTACGTAGGGAAAAGCAATTACAAGTCTGGGTATTCACGAAAGGTGTTGCTACGCTGAAGGCGCCCGTTGACACCAAAACAAAGTAGTACCCAAGATGTGGATATAGACGCTACAGTAAGGAAACAAAAAGTAAAAAATGTCTGCAGACATGTACAGAACACCCAGGGTTCGGGGATGAAATAGGAACTGCAGCGGTCCAAAAGATCGGGACGACGCCAGTGCGGAAGAACACACTTAGAATGGTAGATAAAATCATGTGACCTCAGAAAAGGGTGGAGCATCACGTGGCGGGTGCCAGAAAGTAGGCCCGGTTTGGAGAGGAGGCGCCAGGGAAGGAGGTATGGCTCCGCCCCGAGTTCACTGCTGCTGGGAGTGCCAACAGCCCATAGGCAGCGCCCTCCTAGGCTGTCCACGTCAACCTCCCAGACCAAGCCTGGCCCTTCTCCAGCTTATGCCCTTTTGAAGGATCCAGGTTTCTCCTCTTCAGCTTTCTATATTCTATTCTGAAGTTGCTCTTCCACTATCCGCCAGGGCCCCGTATCCTGTCACTGGGCCTTTCCAAGTTGACCTAAAACTACTTTATTTCTGTACTGAACCCCACTTCCCCACAACCCCAGACAGCATCTTCCACCTATGCTTAAGGGACAGGGCGGATGTGAACAAAGTTCCCTCCGCTTCCAAAAACGTCAGAGAAGGACCTAGGGCGGCTTTGGTTTCAACGTTATAATGAATGGTTTAAAAGAGGAAGGAAGAAAAGAGAAAGTTGGTTACAGGTATCCTGATTAGGGGAAAGAAAAATGAGGAAAAATAAGGGGAAGGACAAGTTTGATGAAGATCCAGTGACCCAAAATCCCAGTCTCCCACCCACCCCAGCCCTTGGAGCAGGAGTGAAGAATTAGATCAGTTTTGTACAAGAGTTTTTAAAAAATCAAATCACAACAAAGTTGACTTGGCTTCTTTCGAGCCTCAGGGATCACCATGTGTCTGTCACTCTGGCCAGTCCTGCCTCTCCACCAGGTAGTTTCAGCTCTCCAAGGCCTTTGCCTTTCCCAGTCTGGGTTTCCATGGAGTGTGTCCACGAAGAACGAGGCTGCTTCAGTCTGGCCCACGTGTCCATCAGGCTCCATAAGTGGAGTGTGGGCTTCCAGGGCAGAGGGGGATGAGAGGGGCAGACCCTGCCCAGGCAGTCCTCACATTGGACAGGGCAACAGACGGCATCCCAAGAGTTCTCCCTCCCTTCCCCCCCACCCCAACTCAGGTGGAGGGGGAGCAGCTGTCACCAGAGCCTATGTTGGTGAAGGTTTCGGCTCAGCACGGAACGCACATCAGCAGTGAACCTGGAATGACAGTAACTTGCATTAGTGTAGTATCTTACAGTTGATATCCTCTTAATACTAGCAGAGGAGCCTCACTAAAGTGAGGAGAGAACTCAATACCACTTTCACAGATCAAGACGGGCTCAATTTGACAGAAGCCAAATGGCTAAAAACAATGAGCTCTGTGGAGTAAGAAGACTTGGCCCAGCAACCCCCCATTCCCTTCTTTTTTTTTAAAAATTCTTTTAAGATTCTTCTACCTCTTTTCCTTTGGCAACCTAAATGTTGCCAGATATGGTGGTATACTCCTGTAATCCCAGCACTTGCAAGGCTAAGCCAGGAAGCAAGTTCCATGCCAGCATGGGTTAGATCACAAAGTACCTAAGACCACTTCCCTTACCTGAGGGCATCCAGCATTGGGAGAAGGTTGAGAAGGGCTGTGTCACTGGGGTCACTGAACCAGGACTTGATGGGGATGGCATTGTCTAGGGTGGGTAATTACAGTTGAGAAGAGGCAAAGAGAGCCTGTCAGTTTTTCCTGAATATTATTACTTAAAAACCCATATATCTCACCCTCACCAAAAGTCATCAGTCACCTTAGTAAAACCCTTACTTCTCCTCAACCGTCAAATTGAATTATCAACAGACTTCCTAACAGTGTGAGGCTGGAGTTTAGGTCAAACTGCCACTGTGCCTCACTTGAAGTGAATTTAACAGGGAAGTCTCATTTATAAAACAAACACTTGGGAATGGGTACCTCATTTGAAATAGAGAAACTACTTACATTCAGATTTATAGTACAGTAGGGAATCCAAACTTTGAGACTAAGACCCAGGTGTTCTGCCTCCTAGCTCCTTACATTCAACCCCCTCTTGGAGTTAGGGTATAGCTAAAATGTATAGTGCTTGCCTATGATCTAGTGTGATGCCCTGGGTTCCATCCCCAAAACTACTAAAACAAAAAGTCAGGTCAGGCCAGCCTAGGTTATATACGGAGACCCTGTCTCAGAAATAAAAACAAAACTAAAATGTCCTCAGAACCCTGTCCTGGTCCTGCCAGACTCACCACCTTTTCCCATACCTGGGTGGCTCCTATAGGCCCCAGGGGAGTTATCCAGGATCACAATGCTGGAGAGGTCACTGTGGACTACAGAGAGGTCTTTGATGTAGCTGCCCAACTCCAAAGTGCAGTGCTGAAAAGCAGAGAACTATGCAGCAAATATACACCCATCCCCAACCCCACTCCCGCCTCATGCCCTGGTAGCCTGCCTCTTAAACCTAATTCTGGCTCCTTACCTGTCTGTAGTATCTCCTTTTAAGAATGCTTCTGCTATTGTCCAGTTTATCTGCCACAGCGGAGCCATAAATTTCCATGCTCGCTGTAAATACCACGAGCTCATACCACTGGCTTACCTGAAGTAGATTGGAGAGGAATACAGATGTCATACAATGTAATCATTCATTTAGACATAATGGTTCTTTTTCAGCCTAATCCTTTCTGCCTTCAAGTAACATCAAATGTCTGTGAAAATGGAAAATATTTGAACCTCCCGCCGAATTTCCAAACTCAGATCATCTCACACAACCAAGATTCAAAGATACAAATACTAAAGTGCAGGATGCCTATGGAAGAAGAGAATTCTATCACTGTAACAGATGAACCCCAGCTATTGAAAGCCATTCCCTCACCTGTCCTTTATAAAACTGTCCTTACCCTCTGTCCTAGTTTACTTCACTGTTGCTGTAATTAAACACTGACCAAAACCAACTTGGGGAAGAAAGTGAATCATTTCATCCTACAACTCCCAGGTCACACTCCATCACTGAGGGAAGTCAGGGCAGGAACTCAAGGCAGGGACCTAGAGGTAGGAACTAAGGTAGAGACCACAGAGGAATTCTGCTTACTAGCTTGCTTTCCATGGCTTGCTCAGTGTGCTTTTACAAAACCCAAGACAACCTGGCCAGGGGTAGTACTGCCCTAAGTGGGCTGAACAACTACCAAGTTGTCCACCTCTCCAACCTCAACCAGCATCTACCAGATTCTCAGCCTCTTAGGTGTGAGAAAACATACTACTATCTTAACGTAAACTGAATTAATAAGTCATTTTAATACATATCAATGCTATCAGTTCTGTTCCTCTAGAGAACCCTATGAGATCTTGCTGTGACAGACCTGATCATGTTGATCTGGGGGAGGATTGTGGAAGCATTTGGAACTTTGAGCTGGGGAAGCCATTTAATTTATTGTTTAATGGGCTGTTCTGGGGGGAGCTTAGAAGATACTGCTTAGAACTGTGCAGAAGATGAAAGTCTAGCTTGTAAAGTTTCAGAAGGAAACCAAGACTACCAGAGCCATTTATGTAGTATTTTGGATTAAGAATCTGTGGACACAGCACCCACATAGGCACCTGTAACCCCAGTTGCAGGTGATCTAATACCAGGCCTTCATAGACACCAAGCATGCATGTGGTACACAAACATGTAAGCATTCAACATATACATAAAATAAAAATTTTAAAACTCCTTTAAAAAGCCAGGCACTTTAATCCCAGTACTAGAGAGGCAGAGGCAGTTCTCTGTGAATTCATGGCCAGCCTGGTCTACAGAATGAGACCCTGTCTCAAACAACAACACAAGCCTGTGGAAGACAAGCCTGTGCTTTAACGGGACAATGCGTGCTGGTTAGCTGGGGCTGAAGAATCAGCTGTGATTAAGAGACCAGCATCATTGAGGTGAAATCTCCTGGAAAGTATTTCCTCAGGGTTGGCACTCAGGAATATCTAGTCTAGAGGGGGTTAAGGCTGCATCGAAAGCTGACAGCCAAACCGGGAGTGTATTTCAAAGTCCCACATGATACTACTGGTTTTGGTAGCATGAAAGCTGCAGAATTAAAGGGGTCATGAAAAAAAGTTGAGGCTTGGCACTGTGAAAGGCCAGGAGACGTCACTAATAAAAGTATGGCCTCAGTTACAGTAGAAACCCCAGGACTGAAAAGTCAAGAGAAGCTGAGGCTTGGATGGTACCATGGGGCAGGGGCAAAGTTCCTCAAAAGAGACTAGGAGGACACTGGTGAAAGTGTAACCTAGACTGTAATAGGCTGAGACCCTAGCATATTGTATATGCCAGGACCACAGGATGACCTCAGAAGACAGCGGCAGATGTGGAGCAGAGCTGGCCTCTGCCTATAAGACAAGCTGTGTGTGCTACAGATGGCAGAACTGGAAAAGTAAAACTGCTCAAGCTCTTTGGAGCCCAGGAGATTAAAGTAAGTCCCAAATGTCAGACACTGAGCTATAGTATTTGATTTACGCGGATAGATGTTGGTTTTGCTATGATTTGATTCTAACTGCCCTGGTTCTTCCCTCTTAGGATAAGAGGCTACAGGAAGCTACAGTTAAAGAGACTTTAGATATTTTAAAGAAATCTTGAACTTTTAAAGTGTTTGCATTTTTTAAAGACTGTGGGACTTGTAAAGTTATATTTTATATTATGAAATAAATATGAGACTTAGGGAATAAAGTTATAGTTCCTAAGATATATTTATTTGTATATAGGTATGTACCCCTGAATGAGGTTTTTGATTTTTTTTCTTTGCTTTTTTTAAAATTGTTTATGTGGGTGTGGGTATATACATGTTGAGTGCAGGTGCCCATGGAGGCCATAGGTATCAAATCTCCTGTAGATGGAGTTACCAATAGTTGTTGAGGCACCTGATGTGGGTAATTGTAGACAACATCAGGTCTGCTCAGAGCAATAAGTACTATCCATCTCTGAGCCATCTCTCTGCTCAAGATTATAGGTTTTTAAAGTGACATATGTTAATTTGTCAACTGACAAGGTGTAGATTGTGATGTTTGGTTTTAATATCAACTTTCCACAAGTTAGAACCACCAAAGAGGGAGCTTAACTGAAGAACTGTCTTGATTGCCTTAACTGATGTGGGAAGACCCACCTTGAATGTTGGTAGAACTTTCCGGTAGCAGCCCAGGTAAGAAGGCATGATAGAAGGAAGATTATTTGCCTCTTGCTCATTTGACCTTCCCTCTTGCAGCTGTGTGGATTTACCTTGCTACAGCTGCTTCCTTCACTAAAGTTACAACCAGCATTTGCAGACATCTATCATTAACTAAGGACCAGCAGCTCTCCAGGAACCTTCCAGGTTTTCAGCACCATATTGGGACTGTTAAGATACCAGCCTCATGGACTGAGCTGGTATTGTCATCCTCTCTGGTATGAGACAAACACTGTGGGACTACTCCACCTGCTGAGGCACCCAGCCTTGAGAACTGAACAGCTACCAGGTTCTAGCCTCTTAGGTTTGAGACAACTTGTTACTATTTTAATGTAAGATGAATAATGTATATCTATATTCTATTGGTTCTGTTCCTCTAGGGAACCCTGACCAACTTCCCACCCTTTCTACAAATTCCCTAAAGACCAAGACCCCTACAACCATCCTTTCACCAGGGAGTTCCCATTAGCTCATGCACACTCACCACTTCTAAGAAGAAATCCACATGGGGTCTCTTATGTACAAAAAAACGGACAGGATGTTTGTCTATTACCACCTGCAGAGGAACAAGGAAGAGATGAGGGAAGTCCTAAGCACCTCCACACTGGCCTAGATAGAGGATACCTTTTCCCCCATGCCCACCACCTACTTTTCTCCTTCTGGCTGACCTTGGTGCCAGGTCTTGCACTAAGTCTTGCCCTAACCCTTCAGACTGGGAAAAGGAGCGCATGTCTGGACACAGTAAGAGATATAAGTATTCTATAATCTCCACACACCTTGAGGATGAAATCAGGAGGTGTTCCCGGCCTCACTGTAGGCCTCAGGACCCCATCATGGTGAGAATGAATAAGTGTTTCATCCAGATCCAGCACCAGAATCTTCCTCTTCACCTGGGCTGAACCATAATGAGAAGCAATAATATCAACTGATCTCCAGCCCAAAGCTGGAACCCTACTACACCTTCCAGTAGTCTTCCCATTCAACATACTCACCTAGTCGATTCCGGGACAAAGGAGATAAGGGAAGGACATCATATCGAACAGTTTGATACTGAATTACCTAAGAACAGCAAGAGAAAGAGAATTAGAACCCCTTATAAGGAAATCTTTCCCAGAAACAATAACAACAAATACCAAACATTCACATATGCCAGGTATATATAATTCAGGACCTCACATATAATCCTAACAGAGACAGAGTTAAAGCTCAGTGTAGAACACTTATCTAACATGCAAGAGATTCTAGGTTCAATCCTCAACATCACAAAAACAAAACAAGATCCTAGTAATACTGTTATTCTTCTTTAAAGGATGGTGAAATAGGCAACAAATATTAAATACCTTCATGCCTGGGACTACACAGCTAGACTTATCTCCTTAATTAAAATGAAAACTCTGAGACTATGAATTTCCTCTCAATCGCACCTATTTTTCTAGTGCCTCAAAGACTGTAGCAAGGATAATGAGTTTATAACAGAACACGCCCTCCTAACATGTTCCCTGCTACACTGAACAAGGTTCCCCACCTTCACCTCAAGGGTTCTTCATGGTCACTCCTGTCACTCGGGAGTCATTTGGGAACCAAGAACCAGAGACTCTTGGTGGGCAGAGAACAGGAATCAGGAAAGGATCACATGGATCACTGAGGGGACAGTACATGAGGGAACCCAGGGGTTGGCAGGTCAGCTAAGTTCCTCTGGCTAGGGGCCACCGGGACTATTTTAACCAGCCACCTGTCCACTTCTGTTTCTACTAGCCAAGTCACAAGTTGTGGTGATCTCTGAAGAGCTTCTTTATCCTGTACCCAGGGCAATGTAGAGAACATTAGAAAGTCCTACTTGCCAAGCTGACAGGATACGGAGAAGCCCAGACTGAAGTAAGGTGAGAGAAAGGTGAAGAGGGACAAGGACACCGCCACCTGGAGCTTTCCAGCTCTGCTTCTCCAAGGCTTCTCTGGAAGCTCTTTCCTAATCCCCAGAGCTTCTATGCACAGCCTGACAACTCCTTCCTCCGCTCCTTTCTTCTAAGGTACAAATGCTCTTCAGTCCATTCCTAGGCCCTAAGCCACACATTCCCTACTTGAAAACCAAAAGGCACTCTCTTCTTTAATCCCAAGGCATCTGCCCTTCTTTTCTCCCTGAGCTTGGGATGAGGCCTGAAACAGCTCGGGTGTCCTGCCCTGCTATCTCAGGTTGCACATGCTGGGCATGTAGGGAATGCTCTAAGTATCTGCCAGAAAGGGCGTGAGGAAGAAGCCAGATTGGAAAGGGAGGACAAAAGCAAAAGGCTGTGGGGTCAGTGATACAGGAGAGCAATTTGGGAAGTAACTAATCTTCCAACAGACAGGATAGAGCACTACTCTTCACACACACACACACACACACACACACACACACAATCACATGGCTGTTAGAAGTGGGAAGATTCTCAGGACAAGGTAAGAAAGAAAGGATGAGCAGAACTCAATATATTCAGAAAATCATGGAAGTTAGGCCAACACTGTCTCAGCCTTGAACACCCCAAATCTTCAGTGGATCCTATCTCTCTTATCTTAGGAGACTAGGTGTGCTTGTAACCACCACCACCACCACCCAGAATAATCCTTACCCTAAATCAGGAAGGGGAAGAAATAGAACAGACTGCTAGAGAATGAACGCAAGTCCAAGCCATTCCTCCAAATGAGTCAACTACCAACACCACCAAAGTCTTTCTGGGAATTCTCTTCACCTAGGCTGCCCAAGATGACACCCAGCTCACTCATTTTCCTCAGAGTCTGACTACAGGAGATTTGCCCTAGGGATGATGAAAACATAAGGGCACATTCATTAAGTGATGTTAGCTGAAATAATTTTACTTCGGAGAAAAGCTTGAGGGAAAGAACCCAGAGATGCTCGGGTTCGTCCAAACAGCCTCTACATTGCAGGTATCCATAATTACTAGTCTCCTGGTAAAACATGCCCACCTTCAGATGCAAGCTCTACAACTAACTGCCAGCTCTTCTAACGAGACATCCAACTTTAACGTGCTGCCTTTTACAACCAAAGATGCCCATCATAAAAGCATCTTTTTCAGTCCCGGAGTTTCAACAAATCCATATACACAAGCTAGAGGTTTCCAGAGCCTTTTTGGAAGAGTTCCTTCACACCCAAGGCTTTTCCCCAAGTTCCCATCCCTGCTACATATGCCCTCCTACCCACCCCCACCACTGACAAAGGCGTCCGACTCTTTCAACCAGGAGGGTCTTTTCAGAGCCCACACCAACAGTTTGGCTACCAGCAAACAGGTGTTTTCCGCCTCTTGCTTTCTTAAGCAAGAACTCCAGCTTTCTTAAGGAGATTACCAATTCTAGCTTCCAAGAGCTGCCAAATCCTATCCATCTAGGCTGATTTAAAAAGCCAAAACCACTACAGATCTTGATTATTTTATAAGGGTCTAAGTCCTGCTTAAAGGTGTCCTACACCTCCAGCGGGTAAAGCTCTGGCCACGGCTCCCTTCCTAGGCCCAAAACAGAGGCCCAACACCATCCAAAATTCCGTGAGCACCGCGGACAGAGGTCCCCACCACTGCCAGCTCCCACACAAACTCACCGTGCGGATCTGCCTCCGCAAAAGGTAAATAAAGAAGCTCCAGAGCTTGGCGGCGAAGGCCACGAACGTGCGCAGCCCCAGCAGACACTGCGTCCGCATCATCCCGATGACCCCGGCACCGCCGGCCCCGGGGCCCCCGCGGCCCAGCTCCGCCAGCCCCCCGGGGGCAGCCCCCCGCCGCCGGGAGGGGGAACGGGGGCCCCGAGCGGCAGGAGAGGCTGCAGAGATGGGCACGGAGTGGGTGGCTCAAAAAGCCACCCCCAGCGGAGGGAAAGCCCAGCGGAACCGGGAGCCGGGGGACTGGCGTGGGCAGCCCGCGGGGGCCCACATGAGCGGGAAGTAGCACCGACGGCTTCGCGTGGGCTGCAGGCCGAAACAGGTCGGGCTAGGACGGGGTCCTCCGAGACCAGGAGGGAAGGGGATGGAGAATTGGGGGAGGGGGCTGTGGGGGAGGGGGCTAGGGAGAAGGGAGGGAGGGAGATGGGAGGGGAAGGGGGAAGCGGAGGGCGGCCCTCTGCGCAGGCGCGCTAGGGGTCTGCCCCGGGAAGGGGGCGGGAGGGGCAGCGGCTCGCGAAGGGCCGCGACGACTCTTGGGCCGCTAAGCGCCAGAGCAGGGAAGGAGGGGGAGGGGGAGCCGAAGGGCGCGGAGCGCTGGGCCGGAGTGGCCTCCCCCTCCCCGAGGTCGGGGTCGCCTAGCCGCTGAGGAGCGGGGCTGCAGCCTCTGCAGCTGGGCTTCCCACTCTGACAGGCGCCATTTTACCGCCCAAAGGACTCCCTCCTCCTCTCTTCCCTCCTCCTCTTCCCCTCTGACAGTACTTCCGGTAGTGACGTGTATTCACTTCCCCCGGGTTGATGTTCCCTCAATTCGTTCGTATGAGGGTAGAGTTAAGGAGAGTGCCCTGAACAGGGGGAGATGCAGCGTAGCGCACGCGCGCAAGGTCACTGCGGGGCTGAACCTGGAGCGAAGCCCCGAGTTGTGTGGGCGGGGCTGAGTGACGTCACTTGCCCCCAGGGCCCGACCATCTTGGGGAGTGGAGGCTCGTGCGACCCCTATTCCCATCCCACTGACAACTGTTCCAACGGCCCTTTTCGCCCCAGTCATGTTTCAAGAACTGATTAAGGGTGTCATCTCTACAGCTGTGTACAGAGGTTCCGGAGCAGCCCCTCCGAGGACGCCTCCCCCGAGAATACGGAACATTTTTAAAAAAAGAAAACACCCCTCTTTGCAGACTTCGCATTTAATGTTGGGGCAATCGTAAGTGCCCCGCCTCCTTGGTCGTGACGACATCAGTAGGCGTCCGGAGGCATCAGAGATGCTGGACTCGCTGCTGGCCCTCGGTGGCTTTGTGCTTCTTCGAGGTGAGGGGCGGAGGCGCGCGGGGAGCCCGGGGCCTGGCTGAAGGGCGGAGGTGTGGAAGACCCTCTCGGGATCCCTGGCTTGGGGTGGCAGTCGCGGTGGATCATGAAGTCGGGGAGCTAAGGGCTCTGTCGTGGCCTCTCCCGCCTGCTCCTCACAGATTCCGTGGAGTGGGAGGGACGGAGCCTCCTGAAGGCGCTCATCAAGAAGTCTGCATTTCGGTGAGTTACCCCGCAGCTTCTCCTGATCTTCCCGGGAAGGGAGCCGGTGCCCCTGCTCTTCGACATGTTCTTCTCATCTCTGCCTTAGTGGGGAGCGAGTCCACGTTCTAGGCTGTGAAGTGAGTGAAGAGGAGTTTCGCGAAGGTCTTGGCCCTGATATTAACAGCTGGTAAGCATAAATTAGAACGGGTTTCATGCGGGCCACAAGTGCCAAGGGGCTTTTTTCCAGCATGAATCACGGAACCGTGCATTGTGTAGATATGGCTTGGGACAGTAGAAATTACAAAGTTAACTAGCAAGGTGTCTTTTAGAAACTTTAGTCCCAGCTGGCCGACTTGACTGGAGATGAAGGGACACGGCAGTGATGGGAAGGGGCGTGAGGCTGTTGCTCACTAAACAAAAGAGAGCAGTAGAGTCTTAGATATTTTCTGGGGTGGACTCTAAATATAATTTCCTGCATGTACATAAGCATACTGGCTTTAATGTTTCAGGATAATAGTCAACCAAGACACTTCGGAGTTTCTCCCATGGTTGATGCCAACATATATCATAAATGTCCTTGGAGTTTGTTCTGGGCCTTCCTATAAGGCTCCGGACTATAGATGCTATAGTTAAATTGAAATCACAGGACAAGGTAGAAGAGCATACTAATTCCAAACGGTAATAGCCTAAATTAGCCTTTGGACAAAACTTTATTTTTTATTTTTCCTTCCTCAAAAAAGAACATTTGGTTATTTTTTAAAAAATGTGATCTCTTTCTGTGGCTGCCTTGCAACTCACTATGTCGCCCGCCCACGGTTGCCTTGAGCTCTCAGCAGTGCCGCCTGATATCCCACGTGCTACGATTGTGTTACAAGCCACCATATCTAGTTTATCTAGTTTACTCAATAAAACAATGTCATAAGGCCATTGCGGTAGTGTGTGCCTGCAATCCCTGCACTCTGGAGGAACATACAGGCAGATTTCTGTGTATTAGATGGCCGCCTTGGTCCACATAGTGATTTTCAGGCCATTCAGGGCTACATAATTGGACCCTGTCTCTGAATAAATAATAAATGTAAAATAAGTAAAATAAACCTTATTTTTTAAAAGGTACAATAATCAAAGTTACTTAAATGATTGAATCCTTGAGCTGCTTTCATAATTATATGCTAAAAGGACAAAATTACTTTAAAACTTTTTTTTTTCATTTTTTTTTTTTCTTATGGGCATGAGTGTTTTGTCCACATGGGCATGCCTGGGTGCCTGCAAAAATCAGGAGAAGGTATTGAATCCCCTAGAGCTGGAGTTATACATGGTTTGAGCCACCGTGTAGGTACTGAGAATCAAATCAGGATCTTTTACAAAAGCAACAAGTGCTCTTTTAACTCCTGAGCCATCTCTCTAGCTCCCAAAACAAATGATTTTTAAATTACTATCATGTCTACAGTGCTGAAGTGACTGGAATCTTAACTCCAGATTGGAGTAACAAAGAAAATGAGCAGCATTCTCAAGGCCCTAGGTTCAATCCCCAATACCATCCAGATGGTCATGTTGCACATGCCGTTAACACCAGCACTTAGGAGACAGAGACAGGCAGGTCTCTTATGAATTCAAGGCCGGCCAAGGCAACATAGTAAGATCATGTCTCAGAAAATAAAATAATAAAACTAATAATAATAAATCACAGGGGCTAGAGAGATAGTTCAGCAATTAAGAGTGCCTAATGCCTTTGCAGAGGACCTGAGTTCGGTTCCCATCACCTACATAGGGCAGCTCACAACCATCTGTGTTTCCAGCTCAAGGGTATCTGATGTCCTCTCTGGCTTCCTTGGGCAACTGTATTCACTCACATAATTATATACTTACATGTATACTTATAATTAAAAGTTTGATACAATCCTTTTTGAAAATCATAAATTTATTTAAGAGCTAGAGACAGGGCTCAATTGGTAAAGGAGTGCTTCCTTGGCATGCTCAAAGCCCTGGGTTTGATCCCTAACACTGCATAAACCTGTGTGCTGTCATACATCTGTGATCCCAGCAGTTGGGAAATTTAGACAGGGAGGTCAGAAATTCAAGGTCATCCTTGACCACATAGCAATTTTTACCATATCACTTGAAACTAATAATAATAATAATAGTAATTTGTTGATGTACTTTTTCACATGAGAGTTTGGTAAAGAACAGAAAAAGACTTCTCTAAGATGCAAGCCTGATCGGCCACAGCAGAGGGCTGCAGCCTCTTGGACTGAGCATTAGTGGATTGAGTGCCCCACCTGTCCCATGCAGCTGTTTTATTAAAGAAAGGCACCACCCCATTGACACAAAGGCCTTATTTGCATAATGAACAGAACCCTATAGCTCAGCAATCCCCAACTTCCAGCTGACTAAACACACCTTCCAGTGCCAGCACATACCTGGAAGCTGTGGGAGAGAGCCATAAAAGTCCCTTCATTAGCAATATCATAAACATGCTTTGAACATGAAGATCTCAGAGGGTAAGATGTTTTAAATATCAATAGCTTTAGCCAAGAGTTACAGGTATAAGCTATCTCAGGAAGCAGATATTAACAGTTATGTAATTATAGGTTACATCAAGCTAGCACTTGTGTTCCGGAGAACTGTAGCTTTTCATACATTCAGAAAGCTATCTCCCACATATTCCAGTGTCTAATCCCTACAGTAACTGAAGGAACAGGTATAGATCTTTAGGAGCATCAGATCACCTGAAGCTGGAATTGCAGGCAGTTGTGAACTGGGAACTGAGGAACTGAGTGGTGACAACTGGACAATCCAAAGCAAAGACCCTAGAACTTGACGGTAATAGAAATAAAAAGGTAGACAGAATATCTTAGCACTAGACGACCTACTGTGTGGAGAATAAACAAACTTTGCCCTTTAAGTTATTTTGAATGGTGCTTAATTCAGTCATTGAGTCCAGGCTTGCATCAGCACAACTGCAGGCTACTGATGGATTTGTCCTAGAAGAGAGCAGAATTGAGTATGACAAGGCATGAGAGGTCAGGCAGATAAAGAGGTACCTGATTGTAAAAAGACCTTGCAGAGCACAATAGAAGTTTAGAGGTAATGCCAAGGACAGTTGGGAGGAAAGTTAGTCACACCATATCTCTGAGAAACACTAGTCCATTGATTACCATGTAGAGAATGCAACAAAACAAGGCAGCCTGGAAGTGGAGACTAGTTAGGAAAGTTTTGTAGTATCCAGGTTCACTCACTATGTCTATACTGAGCACCAAACACCAGGAGCTGTGCTAAGACACTGGGTTGAACAGTAGATGGAACAACTTGTTTCCTGCCCTAGTAAATCTTAGAAAACAATGGTAAGAAATGACAGAGGCCTTGTGTATGGCAGAATCTCTATAGGAGAGGGGGTTTGTCATAGTTGTTTGTATTTTGTTTTGTGTTGTTTTTTGAGACAAGGATCCACTACATATCCCTGGCTGGCCTGGATCTTGCTATCTATTCCAGGTAGACCGTAAGCTCCCAGAGGTATGCCTGTCTCTCCCTCCTTAGTGCTGGGATTACAGGCTTGTACCACCATGCCTAGTTCAGTGACGTTTATTTTTTTGATTGTGAGTATGTGTGTGGATATGTGCACCTGAGTGTAGGTGCCCATGGAAGTGAGAAAAAGGCATCAGACCCCTGTGCTGGAGTAATGGGCAGTTGTGAGCCTGCTAGGAACTGAACTCCAGTCCTCTGCAAGAACAGAGGACTGCGCTCTCAACTACTAAGCCGACGTTCTAACCCCAGAAGGGAAGTTTAGAGCAGATGTCAAAAGGACTTGAAAGGGTAGAGTTCCCAGTTAGGTGACCCTGGACAAGGTCCAGTCAAGCTTGGAACTTAGGTTATGAAACACTAAAGTCTGTGCTGTCAATCACTAAATCTTTTCAGTAATTAGCTTTCATTAATATTTAAGGTATTGGTGGAAATTGAGAAAAAATAGAATCCAAAAAACCGGAAGAAGTTTAAGGTTGTAATGTGTTTTCTATTTTCTCTTTGTAGCCTGGTTTACCATGACTTCTTCAGAGACCCTCTTCACTGGTCAAAACCTGAGGAAGCTGTCCCTGATGGACCTTTAGGAGCCTTGAGAGCCATGTGCAAGAGGACGAATTCTGGCCCTGTCACTATTGTTCTTGATTCTCTCAGCTGGCTGCTGTTTCACCTTCCCTGTGTTACACTCTGCCAAGCCCTACATGCTCTGATCCAGCAAAATGCCTATCCGGGTGAGCTTCCTCCTTTGTTAGTTTCTCTTCTACAGTTTCTCCTGCTGAAGAATTTACCCCTTTCCTTCACTCCAACAAGCAGCATCAGGGATCTGCAGGCCAATATTCTGCCATCACCTTAACCGTTTGAGGAGAATTGGGGGGTGGGGTGTTGGTTGTTGGAGATTTATTGTTTTAAGACTTGTATGTGTGTATAGCTGGGTATGGTGGTACGTGGCTTTAATCCCAGTGCTTGGGAGGCAGAGGCAGATTGATCTCTGTGGGTCTCTGTGAGTTCCAGGCCAGCCTGGTCTACATACTTCTAGGACAGCCAGAGCTACATGGTGAGACTCTCTCAAAAAAAAAAAAAAAAACCAACAAACTTGTGTTTGTGAGTGTATGCAAATATAAGTGTGCAGGTTCACGTACCTCTGGAAGTGGAAGCCAGAAGAGGCAGTTGGGTGCCTTCTCTATCACTCTCTCTTCCTTTGAGGCAATGTCTCATCTAGGCTGGAAGTCAGCAAGCCCCAGCTATCCCCCTTGTAGCTGGGGTTACAGCATGTACCTGATCCTGGGCTTATTACATGGGTGCTGGGACCCAAATTTGGTCCTTTTATTGTGAAACAAGACTCTTAAATACTGAGCCATCTCTCCAACCGTGGTTGGGGTGTTCTGTTTTTTTATTCTTTATTTTTGACAGAGTCTGTCGTCCAGGGTTGCCTGGAACTCTAGAGCTTCTGCCTCCCACCTGCTAGAATTGCACCACCACACCCAACTTAAGAGAGGTGTAAGAATTTTGTTTGCTTTTGATGTGATTTTTTTTCCTGCATGTATGTCTGTGAATCTTGTGCATATCTAGTGCCTGCAAAGGCCAAAAAAAAGGGGGGGCATTGGATCCCGTGTAACTGAAGTTACAGGTGGTTGGTTGTGAGCCATGCTGGGAATGGAAATCAGATCCTCTAGACAAGCAGCCAGTGCTCTTAACTTCTGAGCCATTTTATGACCATAAAAATCAAAGCTGACTTTGACTGGGTATATAGCCAAGAATGACCTTAACAACTTTTTTTTTTTCGTGAGAACTTTATGTTGTCACAGATACATCTTTATACATTATGTGCCCCCTTTATACATTAAGTCCCCACTATACTTAAACAGTTCTTTTTAATAATTTTTTAAATTAAAATATATGATTATATCATTTCCCCCTTCCCTTTTCTCCTACCAGTGTCTCTCATGTACACTCTCACCTCTCAAATTCATGGCATCTTTTTCTTTAATTATTGTTACATAGATATATATTCCTAAATATATGATTACAGCCTGCTCAGTTTGTATAGTGTTGTGTGTGTGTGTGTGTGTGTGTGTGTGTGTGTGTGTGTGTGTGTGATTTCAAAGCTGACCACTTGGTATAATATAACAAATTGGGGGGCTTTTCCCTTGGGAAGACTCTCTCTCCTACTCTCAGCATTCCTTAGTTGCCTATAGTTCTTTGCTAGGGTTGAGGCCCTGTGAGATTTTCCCTTCCATGTTAGCATAGCTGTTGGTGTCACCCTTGTTCAGGTCTTGTTCAGACAGCCATACTGATACGACTTAATGGGTGTAGCTTCTCTGACATTTCTAGGAGATGAAATCTCAGAGCAGACTTCCTCTTCCTCTGGCTCCTACAGTCTTTCTGATCCTTCTTTTGAGATGATCCCTCAGCCTTAGCTTCAGGAATTATGCGTAGATGTGTCAGCTGGGGCTGGGCACCACACAGTCATTTGTTCTCTGCATGTTGGTTGGTTATGGTTTTCTGTGATGGTCTCAGTTCGGCTGGATCCTGGCGAAGGATGTACAGGATCTGGCTGGCAGAGAGGTTGAACTTCTGATCCCCCTGCCTTTGCCTCCTTCAGTATTGAGTACAGGACTGTACAACCATGCATAGATGTATATAGTGCTAAGGATAGAACCCAGGGTTTCTTGTATACCAGGCAGGCATGCTTAATAACTAAGCTGCATCTCCAGCCCCTCATTCACTTGCTTAACAAATGTAAATGCAGTGCAGTGTCAGGCACAGTTTTATTTATCTATTTATTTGTTTATTTAATTTGGGTTATCGAGACAGGGTTTCTCTGTACAATGGCCTTGGCAGTCCTGGAATTCACTTTGTAGGCCAGGCTGGCCTCAAACTCACAGAGATCCACCTGCCTCTGCCTTCCCACCACACCCAGCATCAGGTACAATTTTAAATAATGGAAAAATAAAGACTGACCTTACAGTTGGGTCTTTGCTGTCTAGGAGCTTATTCTCATAAAAGATACAAAGAAGTAAATGTAGCTGAAAACAAGCTCAGCTGGTGCCCCCAGAATTTATGAAGCCCTCTGGTTCAGTCTTCAGTATCACACAAACTGGAGGAAGTAGTGGTGCACACCTGTAATCCCAGCACTAATGAGGTGGAGGATCAGGGTCATCTTCAACTAAATAACAAATTTAAGGTGAGCCTGGCATACATCAGACCCTGCCTCAAATGAGTAAATGAAAACAAACAGGTAACAGGTACAGGGCAGCCTGACAAAGGATGTAATGATAGAGGGATTATTTTGATCCATGCACTGGTACCTTAAGAGAGAACTTACTTGAAGGGTAGGGTTCAGCCAGACAAAATGTGGCCCAGGTAGAACTGTTGTGTCTGGCCTGGAAGGGCTCTGTGGGTATAGGAAGTTTTGACTGAAGGTAAAAAACAAGAACAGATACAGATGTGGTTGTAAATGCCTGTACTCCTAGCACTGTATACATAGAAGATCAGTTCAAGGTCATTTTTAGCTGTATAGAGAGTTTAAGACCAGCCTGGATAATACCCTGTCTCAAAAAAAAAAAAAGAAGGGTAGGGTGCAGATATGATGGCTTTAGGGTAAGCCAGTTGGAATTGTGTAGTTTGATCTAAAAATGCTGACTATATAGAATTCAAACGTTGGAGGTTGGGCTGGGAGGTGGCTCAGTGGTTTAGAGCCCTGCTCTTCCAGCAGGTTGGAATTTGGTTCCCAGTACCTACAGCGTGTTACTCCAGCTTCAGGGGGTTCCTACACAAATATTCTCTTCTTGCCTCTCAGCACCCACATACATACATCAGTAAAAATAAATCTTTTTGTTGTTGTTGTTTTTGTTTTTAATTAGAGCTGGCCATGGTGGCACATACCTTTTAATCCTAGCAGAGGCAGCCTAATCTCTTATGAATTTAAGACCAGCCCGGTCTATATGAAAATCCAGGCCAGCCAAGTAGTAAGACCTTGTCTTAAAAAAAAAAAAAAAAAAGAGGAGGAAAAGGAAGAAGAATTAAGATGTGCCAAATTAATTGAGCCAGCAAGATGGCTCAGTGAATAAAGATGCTTGCCACCAAGTCTGATGACCTTTATTAACACCTTGGTCCCACAAAGTAGAAGAAAAGATTTCCAGAAGTTAGCCTCTGATCTCCACAAGCATGCCATGCACATGCACACCATGGGATATGCACATGTATGCGTAAACACTGACAAAGTAAATGTAAAATATAAATTGTGCCAAAGTGTTTAGTGCAGTATATCACAGCATGTTAGCAGTTGAGTAGGAGATGCGACAAAGAGTCTTCATGCCATGCTGAAAGATTGAAGTTGGTGGTCCTCTGATCAGATCTGCCTTGGATAATTCAGGTGTGGGCTAGTAAAGGCACAGAACAGTGCGGTGAGATGGTAGGATTGGCCAAGGTAAGTCTAATTATGGTAGAACGTGAGCCTCTTTTTTCTTCTTTTCACTGTTTGCTCAAAGGCCTTCGCCTAAATGCTACCTGATGCTTTTCATGCTCTTCATTTCTTGTCCCTATCTAGGTAATAACTCCTTAGCAGAGCAGGTACGGGTCCTGGGCCTTCTACATGAAGAGCTCCATGGTCCCGGTCCCACGGGAGCACTGAGCACCCTTGCTCATGCGGAGGTGACTGTGAGTGGTAAAATGGGCCAGACTTCAGCCTCCATCCTCTATCGAAGGCCCCAACAACGTGCAACTTACCAGGTTGGGAGAGATAACAGAAGACTGGAGATTAGTATCAAGGAAGGGCCATTGTGTTAATTAGAGTTCCTATTGCTGTGATGAAACCCTAACCAAAAGCAAGTTGAGGAAAGAGTTTATTTGACTGCACTTCCGCATTAGAGTTCATCATTGAAGGAAGCCAACCAGGATGGGAACTCAAAACAGGACGAGGGACCTCAAGGCGCGAGTTGGTGCAGAAGCCATGGAGACTGCTTACTGCCTTGTTCATCGTGGCTTGCTCAGCCTGCTTATAGCACCTAGGACCACCAGCCCAGGAGGGGCCTCACCCATCAGTCACTAATTAAGGAAATGCCTTACAACTTAATCTTATGGAGGCATTTTCTCAGTTGAGGTCCCCTCCTTTCAGATGACTCTAGCTTTTGTCAAGTTGACGTAAAACTAGGCAGGACAGGCAGCTTGACGGAAGAGCAATAAAAACTGATACTCACTTGGGAGGTAGAGGCAGAACTGGGAGTTAAAAGGTACCTAGTAAGCTCGGGGATAGCCTGGGCTATGTGATATATGAGGTCCTGTGTCAGAAAATGAACAAATGGAAAGCTGATCTAATTACTTCAGTGTTGTTTTGTTTGAGGCAGGGTCTCACTGTGTAGTCCTGGCTGGCCTGGAACATTTTTTTAGACCAGGCTAGCTTTGAACCCACAGAGATCCACCTGCCTCTGCCTCCCAAGTGCTGGAGTTAAAGGCACGTGCCACCATGCCTATCCTCCTGTTTTATTTTGTGTTTGAAGATCAAACTCGGGTCCTTGAACATACTCAGCACACATACTGCCATTGAGCTGTATTTCCAGGCCCTTCCCTGTGTTTTCTTTTATTTACCTCATTCAATCTTCACAGCTACACTGTGATGTAATTGTTTTTATCCTTGTTTTTCAGACTGGAAAACAAATCCAGGTGTTAAAATTTAAGGCACTTACTTAAGTAACAAAGCATAAGCACCAAGTAAAATACCTAGGATTTGAACTCGGAGTTGCTCAAGAGCCTATAAATTAGCCAGACATGATGCTGCACACCTTTGATCCCAGCTCTTGGAAGGCAGAAGCAGACAGATCTCTGAGTTCGAGGCCAGCCTGGTCTACACAGCGTCAGGACAGCTAGGGCTACATAGAGACCCTGTCTCCAAAATAAAAAACAGCCCTTTAACCAATTAACAATGCTACCTTACTGCAAATAAATGAGGGGAACTTTTTTCTTTCCTAGACTTGGTGGTTCTCCATTCTTCCTGACTTCAGTCTGGAACTCCATGAGGGGCTTCCCCTCCATTCTGAGCTGCACCCAGATCCTCACACAACCCAGGTATCTGTCTAAAAGTGCCAGGTCCAAAACAAGAGTGAAGCTTAGAGTCTGGCAAAAGGGAAAATGAAAACTAGAGATGTTGGGGGTCTGGGACTTGAAAAGTAGAACTGAACAGCAACAGCACTTGTTCCCACAGGTGGATCCTATGACTCATTTGACCTTTAACCTTCACTTATCCAAGAAAGAAAGAGAAGCCAGAGACAGCCTCACTCTGCCTTTCCAGTTCAGCTCTGAAAAGTAAGGTTGGGCTTAGATCTCAGCATCTGGGTCATAGAAGGGTAGGGTGATGGCAGGTTATTGATTAACCTCAAGATTTTATAGGGGCTGAAGTCCACTCCAGAGACAGGCCTAGGGAGTGGTTTCCTACTCACCTGTACAATCCCACCATGATAGAGGACCTATCTGTATTTCTCTCCAGTAGAGACATGAGCCCTAGTGAGCCAGGCGGGGTGGGAAGGCGGTCCTTCTCTCCAGGCAGCAGTGCCAGAACCACAACATATATGGGTATGGCAAGGACTGGGTCACAAGTACTTGGGAGATGTCTCTTGCTCTGTGCCTTGTGTCAATGGGTGGCTGTAAAGCAAGACTGAAGAATCTTTGCCTTCTAGCCACTAAAGACTTGAGTATTATTAGCAGTACAAGACAGTCCCTATTCCAGAGCCTAGTGGATTTCAGCTGTGGTTATATCTAAGGGACTAAAAAAATGACACAAAGACCTGGGGTGGGTGGATATCACTGTCACCTAGAAGGAGCTATCCAGACTTAACTTACCGCCCACCCTCCTCAATTCTTCTTTCACAGACAGCAGGCTCTGCTGCACCCTGTGCCAGGCCAGACAACTAGCCACATCTTCTATGAGCCAGATGCTTTTGATGACGTGGACCCAGAAGACCCAGATGATGACCTAGATATCTGACTGGCCAGATTTGACTAGACAAATGGGAGAGGGAGACTGTGGGCTCTGAACCATCCTGTTAAGAGACTTTACCTCATCCCTACCCTGCCTCCGTTGCTTTGTCTGTGGAGGCCCTGTCCTGTGAGCCAAGGAGTAGCATCTAGTTGGGGGAAAGTGTGGTGAGGGCAGAGTATATAGCAAGAGAATAAGACTCCCTCTTCCAATACCCACTTCTAATAAAATGTGTGTGTGTATGTGTGTAATTAATCAGAAAAGCTCCTTGGTAACTACTTACACAAGAGTCAGTGTTGGAGACAGGGGCTGGTGAAATAGCTCAGCAGGTAAAGATACTTGCCAGAGGTCTGATGGCCGGAGTTCAGTCCCTGGAACCCACAGGTAGAAGGAAAGACCCCAGCCAACAATGCTATCCTCAGACCTACACATATACACCCATATAGCACTTGGGCACACAGGATAATCAATGAAAAAAATAAAAGCTTGGGGGAGAATGTGTAAGAACCTGAATCTAGTTGGAACTGGCAGCCTAGGGGTGCAGTAAGCACTCTATTTGGCTCTCCTACTGCTGCAAGCACACTTGAGTTGCAACTCCTGTGCAAGAACCTGAGTGTGGAGAAAGGATCCCTGAAAAGACACCTAATTTCCAAAACTTAATTTTTATTACTATACAAAAAACACGCCCCACATTTTTTTGTCTTCCTCTTCCAGTCCCCACCCCCACCCCCCAGGGAACTGTACACAGTGTTCAGGAATGGAGTGAGCAGGAGGCTTTTGTCCACACCTTGCCTCAGGCTGAGCACCCTGGCTCACACATATTCCTTGGCAGAATTTGACTTAGGGTAGGAGCGGGGTGCACGGTAGGTGGATTTGCTTTCACTTCCGGGACAAGAACAAGAGAGCAGTGCGCCTCCCAGGAGGACCAGAGCAGACCCTGCCCAACCGATAAAGATGGCAGGACCAAACTCATACCTGTGGAGAAAAAGGAGTGGATCAAAACTCGGGCTTGATGTCGTCCCAGTCCCAAGTCCCAAGATCCATAGATGGTGGACTTACTTAACATTCATGGGCGTCAAGGGGTTATAAAAGTCTGTGACAATTTGATGACCAATCCAGGAACATGCTACTAAGGAAGCAAGACCTAGAAAGAGAAAAAAGGGTCTGGTTTTGAGTGTCCAAACCAAGATCTTGGCCATACTCTTCTGAGTGGGGGAGAGAGCCCTTGGACCTGTGGCTTACCTGCCACAATGAAAACGATGCCTCCAGACATGGCTATACGGGCCTTCTTCACTTTGTCATCTCCCCCACAGCGTGTGCACTTCATGCCCATCGTAGCGACAAACATGGCCAAGAAGCCCAACACCAGAGACACCACCATTAGGGCCCGAGTGGCCTGCAAGGCCCCTGTAGAGGAGGAGGAAGGCTACGGTCATTGCTGGAAATGGCAGGTAGCCTTAGGATGGCGCCAGGCTGAGCGCCGCAGACCGCGCCCACTAACCCCTGGACCATGGTCGGCCTTTTAGGTTCCGCCACCAGTCCAGGGGCCCCTCTGTCCAAGGCGGGCCTCGGGCAGACGGTTCCCGCCCCCATCCCGCCACCGAGGCCTTCCCGTTTCCCCGCCACGCCCTCTGCTCCGGAACCCGCCCGGGGCGCCAAGGTTTCGATGAAACCGCTCCAGGTAGGGGGAAGGGAGAAGGGGCGAAAGAGAACCGCAGGTGGCGGCCAGAGCCCTCGCTTGAGCCACACTGGCCAGCGCGTGTCCTAGCTCCCGCTCCGCTATCGAGGCCACCGGGTTTGTGGCTTCAGCTAATCGGCCGATAAGATTAGAGGCCACAAGTGCGATCCCACGTCCAACGAGGGCACGGTTCTGCAGCGCTGGGCACCTCAGTCCTGCCCTCTCTTTGTCCCAGAGAAAGAAGCAGGAGAAGCCAGAGGCCACAGACTGCCCATGGCGAGGGTGCCCAGGGCTCCCCACTTCAAGCCGAGCAGAGGGGCGTGGGCCACGTGCGACTGCCAGACCCCAGGCCCGTTCCCTCCGGGCCCCACCGACTGCTCTCACGGCGTCCACTTCCTCCCTGGCAACCCGGGGCGCCAGGCCGTGCGGCCTTAGCTCTGCCCCACACCCAACCCCGCCGCCTTGACCCCGGCACGTCCGCCCCGTCGGTTCCGAAGCGGTCTTACCCGGCAGGGCGAGCACCGAATCGTACATTTTGCAGCTCATCATGCCGGTGCTCTGCGTGACGCACTCCATCCAGAGCCCCTTGTACATAGCTTGGGCGGTGATGATGTTGTCGCCTGCATACGAGCTCATCTGCCACTGCGGGATGGCAGTGCTCGCTATCAGGCCCACCCAGCCAAGCATGGCCATTGAAAAGCCGAGCAGTTGCAGGCCCGAATTGGCCATTTCCTTCTCAGAAAAGATGGGACGCGCCGGGAGGGCGACCCTACAGCAAAACAAAATCTGGGGAGCAAAACAGGAAAATGTAGATAGAGATTTAAGTCACCCAGAGATTTAAAAAAAAAAAAAAAAAGGTTTTGGTCGGTTAACTGCAAATCTTGTTAACCGAGGTAAACACAAATCGTCCCCTCCGGTGAAGCGACGCTCTCACAGCAGAGGGAACCGGCTTCGCCCGAAGGACCGGTTCCAGACAAAAGCGGTCCCCGAAGGACAGGCGGTTCCCTCCGGCGTGCCCAGAGAATAGCCAGAGAAGTGGAGGGGCCGTTAGGGCGTGGCCCCCAGAAAGTATGCGGGCCCTTCGGCCCCAGCGGCGGTGCGCGGCAGCGGGAGCGGGCGGCGGGCGGCAGGTGCGGGTGAACAGGTGCGGCGCACCTGAGTATATGAAGGGCGGCGGGGGCTGGGGCGGGACCAGACGGGCAGCCGAGGGTGACCTGACGTCACCGAAGGGACACTCACCTGAACCGGAAGTCTTGGCTCCCACCCCCTCCTTGTCCAGGTGAAGAGGAAGAAACCTGAGCGCCAGGGTCACGCCCCTTCATTTGCCTGGCTCTAGCTGCTGATGGGAAGCCGGCGAAGGCTTCCCGGAGGTCCCCGGGGTCGGAGTCTGCCATGCAGACTGCAAGCTACCGCGTCCTTTCTTTTCCCTGCAGATGCGCATGGGTTGTGCGGAGCCAGTTCCCTAGACGCCCCTGAAAAGGCTCCCTGCCACCCTTTCCCTGCGGTGGTTTGTTTGTCGAGCCTGCTTTCGCCTCCACTCTCAGATCCCTTCTCTAAAGTCTCCTACCATGGCCTGTCCCATCTTCAGGACCCGTAACCCATTACGGTAAAATCACCCTTCTAGGGATTTCTGCTCCTAGACTCTCGGTCTAGCAACCCTCCGCTTCACTGCTCAAGCCCTCCACGCAGTTCCTCAACAAAGTACAGCTCTCCTGTAACAGCCCACACTCCTGGTCTCTGGACCCAGTGGTAGGTAACAGGAGTTAATACCTGAGCCTGTCAGTGTCTCCTCCAACATCAAGGCTCCGTCTGCCTGAAGGAAGAACACCGAAGAGAGCGTTTGCAAGGGTGGGGAGTCGTGAGAAACCTAGGTCAGAGTCTCTGCCACACCCAACATTCCCCTCCCCCCCCAAACCACCCCCACCTCTAGTGTCATTTCAACCCGGTCTCCACTCTCCTCACCTCCTTCCCCGGCCACACACTTTAATTCTGAGCTTCCAGGAGCCGATTTGTGCGCCCTTTCATGTCCCCTCCCACCCGCTCTAGCGTCTGACTCGCCAAGGTGGCCTTTGATTCACCCCTTAAGAACCCTGTCTCAACCTTTCAGTCCTTCCTACTCTTTCCAAACTTTGACTCCATCTTGTCTTCCAAGTTTCTCGTTCCTCCCTTTGATCTTTCCCCTTTTCCTGCCCTTCGTATTTTTATTTCCTTCCCTATTCGCACCCTCCCAGACCCTTGGAGCCCGACGGCACAATGTGCCGGTTACTGCCTCCCCAGCCCTCTTCTAGTTGTTTTTCCCAGTATGCCTCTCCTTCACCCTCCTCACCTCTCAGACCTCCACACATCTTTCTTACTCTCGCTATTCTTCAAAGTCGATCCCTTCACCTTCCCTACCTGTGTTTCCCCCTTACACATTTCTATGTAAATCCTGCATTTGTCCAATAAGCATATATAATGCTACTTTTAGGAGCTAGAGACACTGCTCAGCGATTAAGAGTACTGGCTGCTCTTCCAGAGGAGCCAGGTTCAAGTCCTAGCACCCACATGGCAGCTCACAATTGTTTGTAACTTCAGTTCCAGGGGATCCGATGCTCTCACACACAATGCACATAAACTAAAAATAAATAAAACAAATAAATAGAAACAAAAGAAATAAAAATCCTTCTTGTTCACCAGTTAACCTGCTTTGGCTAAAGCACAGACCTTTGTGAACTCTATTATCTGTATCTAATTTTTTACCTTTTTTGATTTTTGTTTTGTGGGGTGGCTTGTTTTGGCTTCGGTTATTTGGTTGCTCTTGAGACAGGATCTCACTCTGTAGACTAGACGGGCCTGGACTCCCAAGAGAGCTGCCTGGTTCTGCCTCCCGAATGCTGGGATCATCGATAAGAGCTACTATGCCGAGATGAGATCTTTTAAAGGCAGTTTCCTGGTTTGATGTGATTGGTGCATGCTTTTGGAACACCAAGGCAGAAGAATAAACAGTTTGATGCCAGCCTTCTAGGAGGGTGTGCTTCAGCTCTGAAGTCCATCTTTCCCATTATCCCTTGTTTGTACATCCAGCATTCCTTCCTATCAGCTCACTATCACCACATGCCAAGCTGTGATCTCTTACCTGGAGACAACTGCCCCCAAACCAACCCAACTGCCCCAAACTAACCCAACTGCCCCAAACTAACCCAACTGCCCCAAACTAACCCAACTGCCCCAAACTAACCTAACTGCCCCAAACCAACCCAACTGCCCCAAACCAATCCAACTGCCCCCAACCCAACCCAACCCAACTGCCTCCAAACCAACCCAACTGCCCCCAAACCAACCCAACTGCCCCAAACCAATCCAACTACCCCAAACCAATCTCCTGCTTCCACCTTTTCCTAAATTCACTCCCCAAAGTACTCTCTTTCTCTATTCTTAAATCTCATCATTCTTTTTAAAAAGTCACTCAGTGGGGACTTGGGAGATGGCTCACCAATTAAGAGTGCTTACTGCTCTTGCAGAGGACTAGTGTTCAGTCTCCAGCACCCACAGAGGACTGACAGCCATCTGTAACTCCTGTTTTAGATGATCCAATGCCTCTTCTTTTTGTTTGTTCATTTTTGAGATACTTTTCGTTTGTTTGTTTGTTTGTTTGTTTGTTTTTGTAGCCCTGGTTGTCCTGAAACTTGCATTGTAGACAGCTGGCCTTGAACTGCCTTTGCTAGCAAGGCAGGAAGGTGTCACCAGTCCTAGTTCCAATTCCTCTTTGACCTCCTCGGGTTCCTGCATACACTCAGAAATACACACATAAAAAAAAAATATTAAAAATAAAATAAAAACCACTTGGACACTTTTTCTTTTCCTCCATTGTGGTGTGCTCCTGCTGCCTAAGTGGTACTTTCTCTATGGACACGCCTACCTGCCCCTTAGCTATACTGGCTTTCTCTCTGTCCCCAAACCATATTATGCATGTTCTGCCCCACTAAAGCACCTTTCTGTTCTCTATGCTTGAGTGCTCTAATCCATTTACCCCACCCACCTTCCTCCACACAGTCGACAAACTCATCCTTTAGCTGTTGGCTCAACTCTCGTCTAGGAAGCTGGGCATGAGTACCTCACCCACACTGAGTCAGATCTCAGGGCTCTCACAGTTACCTGCACTCTCCTTCCAAGGCTCTTACCATAGTCTGAAACTACTTTTGTGTGCTTACGGATTGAGTATCAATTTCCCTGCTGCGCTAAGTACAGACCTGTCCAGATTTTTAATATCAATGAATGAATTCTAAAAAAATTTCATCCATGCCTTGCATGTATCTTCTGCGTGTCCATAAAAATGCTGGGCACTGTGATTAACCCTAAGGATACACTGGCAGACATGACAGACAAAGACACTGTGCTCATCTGGCTCATTCTCTAGGAGGAAGCAGGGTAATAAAGACATAAAACACTCCATGTTTTGAAGGCAATGAAACAGAGTAATGTATAAGGTTGGGTCCAATCACAAGAGTGATCAGGGAGACTTTCTGAGCCAGTGACTGTTAAATAATGAGTCATTCTTGAGAGAACCATATTATGAGCAGAAAGAACAGCAAGAGCAAAGGCCCTTTGGATTGCCCCTTTGGAACTTAGTCATTGATTTGAAGCAGGGTTATGTTTTGTTTTATTTTGGTTGTTTGTTTGTTTGTTTGTTTTTTGAGACGACGTCTTGTTTCCTGGACCAGGGCAGTCTGGGCCTCACGATCCCTCTGCCTCTCTTTGTCAAGAGCCAGAATTACAGGCATGACCGGCCACGCCTGGCTTTTTTGGTGGTGTTTTTGAGACAAGAGCTTATTATGTATCCCTAACTGGCCAGGAACTCACTATATAGAATAAGAAGGCCCAAAACTTGCAATAACACACTTGCCTCTTGCCTTTCTGGGGCTGAGATTACAGGCTCAGGCAAAGAGGGATTTCCTTATGTTGACAGTATTGATACTTGGAGCTGGAAAGTCCTCGCTGTTGTTGGGTAGTGTAGGATATTTAACAGTATCCTGAGCTCTATTGATGTTAGTAGAGATTAGATGTCACCAGACCCTTGGCCACACCTCAGCATGACACTGATCTGGGAGTGGTGGCTCCTAGCCTTTAATCTTGGGAAGCAGTAATTCCAAGTGTTACATTCCACCTATCCAACCATCTGAGTCCTTGCGTTCTTGTATTCAGTGGTTTACTTTAGTACACTAGACACACACACACACTCACTGAGAGAGAAAGAGAGAGAAACACAGACAGAGAGAGAAAGGGAGAGAATCCACAGTGATGCTCACTGGAGTTTGGTCAGAAAAGGCAGGAGGACAGACAGGCACTTTAGTGGGACAGAGCCGTGCATAGTATGCTTTAGGCACAGAGAAAAAGCCAAAAACCAAAACAACAAGCTAAAAACTCTAGAACAAACCAATAGAGGAGTTGGGGATTTAGCCAAGGAGTCTTTGTGAATTCAAGGCCAGACTGGTCTACATGGCAAATTTTAGAGCAGCTAGGACTACATAGTAAGACCTTGTCTCAATAAATAAATGAATGAATGAATAAGTATTTGAAAATAAAAAATAAAATAAAATCTCCAAACATTGCCAAATGCCCTGGGGAGGGCATTCAAAACTGACCCCAATTAAGAACCTCTGCTTTAGTGTTACCAGTGAGCACCGTTACGGTTTTTTCCCTCTCTCTCTAGTAAACAGTTGAATGCAAGAACCCAAGAATTCAAATGGATGAATAGCTGGAATGTACCACCATTGGAGGTTTAGTTAAAAAGCAAAAAGCAGGAAGAAGGGCCTGCAAGAATGGCTCAGGGGTTAAGAGCATTTGCTGCTTGTCTAGAGGATCCAGGTTTGAATATTAGCACTCAAATTATGGTAATTTCAATTCCAGGGGATTTGAAGCCCTCTTCTGGCCTCTGAGGCCACTGCATGCACTTGGTGCACACACACACACACACACACACACACACACACACACACACACACACGCAGGCCAAACACCCACACATGTGAGAAAATAAATAAAATAAAAAGCCAGTTGTGGTGTGCATGCTTTTGATTCCTGCACTCAGGAAGGTGTAAAATCAAGGCAAGCCTGGGCTACATTGTGAGATTCTGTCTTAAAAAAAGAAATCTTAGCCAGGTGGTGGTGGCTCATACCTTTAATCCCAGGACTCAAGAGGCAGAGGCAGGCAGATCTCTGAGTTCTAGGCCAGCCAGAGAAATCCTGTCTTGAAAACTAAAATATTTTTTAAAAAAAAGAAGAAGAAGAAGAAGAAGAAAGAAAGAAAGAAAGAAAGAAAGAAAGAAAGAAAGAAAGAAAGAAAAGAAAAGAAAGAAAGAAAAAAGAAACAGAGAAAAAGAAAAAGAAATTATTTGGAAAACCAATAGAGAGCCTAGAGACATAGTTCAGTTGGTAGAAAGCTTACCTGGCATGTACAATTATTCTAGGATATTCATCAGAGAAGACTACCCAGACATGGGTTTAAGACAATAGAAAGTCTTTGGTAGCCAACTAGAGTCAATACTGGGTGTTTGGGACCCCAGTGTAGCCCTGAGCTTTTCTCAGGTGAACTTTTAAGCACAAAAACCATATTCTGGATTGACATACTTCAGTTAACAAGAACAGTTAACCAGAAGCAGAACTACAGAAGCTAAAAACCAAGGTTAGTATATTTTGAGACTTTCCCAGATCTATGGACTTTGATGGGTTAGGCCTTTGTTTTAGTTTTAGCAGATAGTGTTACATCCTAGATGGTGCTTCCATCATGGATCAGTTATGCTAAGGTCTCAGGTCCTACTAAGGTCTGGGGCCCTGTTACATTCCCCTCTGGTCTCAGTGAATGAGTCAAATCATGGACTCATCCTGTTTTAGTCTAAGATGTAGGGCCCCACCATTAATCCAATCAGAATTAGAATTAAAGTCCTAGTCAATACTGATAGCCAGGGGGATCAAGAGAACAGTGACTGGTACCAATTACTTTTTTAACTATGGAAAGACTTTTATTTTTAACCATGGATTTGCTTATAAGTCCTCTAATGTTAATTTGGGTTGCCCCCAGTCAATGGGCTGACAGTCTGACTAGTTCTTATCCCTATGTAGTATAGAAGTATCTAAGCAGAACCAGAAATCTTGGCTGAATCTTGGCTGGGAATGAATAATTTTATCTTCAGAGTCCCTTCCTGTGGCATGGAGTCTGATTCCCTGCGGGTGGTGGTGGTTGTTGTTGCTTCCCAAAGGCCAGAATCTTTTTTAAGCGATTTTTTAGGAAGCTTTAGTTTTACAACACTAATTTTTGTAATGGAAACACCTTGTTTTTTGCAACTAGGGAGCCAAGTCACAGGGCATGCATAGAATAATAAATTTTGTATTTTATCTCAAAAGATAAACTCTTACATTTTTTCAATACAAGCAGACACTTAAAGTGGGCATCCCCACTTTACACAGCCCCACAGATACACACCTCCCCTGTATCTGTCTTTCATGGTATTCAGGTCAAAGGCTGAGGGTGATGGGCATTGGACCATGACTTTGTATTCACACCAAACATAAGACTCAAGAGGAGGCAGAGGGGCAGGGAGTGGAAAGGCCTGGGGGCTCAATGAAACCTTCATTTCAATGGGTCCATAGTCCAGAGACAGTCTATTTGGCAGTATCCACGGCTTTTACTTTCTTGACCTAGATGTGGTGGATCATGGTGTAATGTCAGCTACCTTCACAGCTAGTAGCAGAGAGGATCACTGCCGTAGTCTTTTCCGAGTTTGTTCCAGCACCCCTTGGCTACCTGCTTGACCCAGACAGCATCATCTTTTGTTTAGTCTCAGTCCAGACTAGGGGCCCATACTCCCTTTTGTGTTGGTGTAGAGAGGCTTTGCTATTTCTGCAAACCCTGGTACCCAGAGGCAGACATTCCTAGCCACAGCCTCTAATGTATAAAGTAGGGGTTTCTTAACTATATTTTGCACCCCAAGGTCTGTAACTCTTGTAGTAGTCCTTCAGTGGCCCTTTTATAATTTATTCTTTTCAGGAGACCTCTGATGGAAGGGCAAAAGTCTGCATTTAGTGTCTTGAAATTCCAGGGCAACCTGGTCCAGGTATGTTGCCCTCAGTAACTTCCCACTGAACCTGTCCGTTTAAAAAGCAAAGAATGGTTGACTCACCTCTGCCAACCCCTGCCAATGGCAAGCTGAAGAATACATCTTTCAGGTCCAAGGCAGTGCACACCTATTCCCTGAAAGAATCAGATTCAGAAGAATCAGAGGTCCCAGGTTTCTTCTTAGGCAGGAGAGGAATATTCCAGGGTGACTGGCGGAGCTCCAGGACGCCTGACTCTTCAAGCCAGGTAGTATGGACCGCAATTTCTCCTTTTGTTTCCAGAGTCATTTGAGTATTATTTAATCTGGATGGAGGTATCTAAACTGGTAAACTGAACAACTATAAGAGCTTGCTGTTGGGCCAGTCGGGGGTCGGAGGGGATCTGCCCATACTCCCTAGGAATCTCTGTTGTCAATCTGAGAGATAAATTCCACCATATCTTCTGATTGGAGGCAGAACTTTCAGCGAGGAGATACATTTTGACATTAAGTTACCAAAATTTTGCTGGGTATCTGTAAGTCTGTTTCTCATTATCAGAGAAGGTGACGGTGGCTTTTAATTTATATAAAAGGACTTGTCTTGATCAGTTTTCTGTTGTTAAACACCTTTTGAGCTACCTCCAGTAACTGGGACCTATTTATATCTTTAACTTTCTTATAACTTTTTTTCTTTAATTATCTGGGGCCGACTGGGTGACAAAGGAAATCTTTTTAGTCACTTTTTAAATCTTTTTAAAAAGTACCTATCGAAAATTGATTAAAATTTTCTTGGTTACTGTCGGACAGAAGGAAAAATCTGTTCTGTCCAGGCTGCATGGCCTGGCACGCAACCCCCTGCCTTTTTGTTTGTTTGTTTGTTTATTTTTACTTTTTAGAGAATGATGGGTTTTACAGATCACTGATTGAAACAAAAACATAAATTATGAATGAGAAAGGAATGGAACTTTTTCTTTTTCCCTTTCCTGGGGCTGCTCAGAGCAGACATAGAGCAGAGGGAATGCTCACCTGGGGAACGCGAGGGTGGGGTGGTGGAGGTCCTTTGAGTGAAGTGGAAAAGCCAAAAGGATTCTGGTCCCCAACAGGAGGGGGCACAGGTCTTAACCACGGGGACTCTCACACCAGTGAAAGCCACTGGTCAATACAGGGAAACAGAACTGACAGAAACACCTAGAAAGACACACAGACAGACCCACACAAAGACACACAGTAAAGACAACCAGGGGTGGACACCACACATTCATACACCTGAACAGAGGGAATCCTGCGATGTCTCACAGGACACTTGGATCAATAGTCACATCTGGCCTCTCCGATGTGTCCAAACAGAAGGCACCTTAACCAGGCTTACCTCAGGAGGTGACAGACCAGGTAACTTTCTAATTAGTTTCCTTTTGGGGTGGAGGTGTCGACTTCTCTGAGGCTTTAGGCAGTGATTGATCAAAGGGAGCCCTGAGGACCTGGAACATCTCAGGTTACGGACCTCCTAGGAGTACCCTGACCATCCCACTCTTCCTTGCTTCAAGGGACTCTGAGACTTCCAGTGTCTTGAGGTCTGATCTCTGGGATCCTGGATGAATCCCTGGAAATGTTGCAGGGTATTTACCAGGAAAGACTGCTCAGACATGGATTTAAGCCAATAGAAAGTCTTTGTTAGCCAGCTAGTGACAAAACACTGGGTGTTTGGGATCTCAGTGTAGCCCCAAGCCTTTCTCAGAGTGAGCTTTTAAAAACAAAAACCATATTCTGGGTTGATATACTTCAGTTAACAAGAACAGTTAACCAGAAGCAGAACTACAGAAGCTAAAAAGCAAGGTTGATACATTTTGAGACTTTCCCAGATCAGTATGGACTTTGATGGATTAGGCCTTTGTTTTAGTTTTGGCAGGTGGTACTGCCTACCTGCTGAGTCATACAGCCTGAATGGCACTTCCATCATGGAGTCAGCTGTGCTAAGGTCTCAGTGCCTAAGGTCTGGAGCCCTGTTACACAATGATCTTGATTCAATCCCAGAACCACATAAACCAGGTGTAACGGTACACACCTGTAATCCAGCACTGTGGTAGTGGAGGTAGGAGAGTCAGCCTGAGTTTGAGGCCGGACTGTCTAAGAAAGAGAGAGAGAGAGAGAGAGAATGGAAGGGAGGAAGAAAGAGAAGGAAAGGAAAAAGAGAAAAAGAAAAATGAAGAAGGGGGGCAATGAGATGGAATGCTGTTGGAGGCACTTGCCACACAAGCCTGGTGACCTGCGCTACAGCCATGTAAAGGTAGAAGGGAACAAATACTTGGTAAAGGTGCCCTCTGATTTTCACAGACACACTGCGGCATGCCTGTGCACTCTCAACACGTACACACACACTAATAATAAAACTTAATAAATAGAAAAGAAAAGCAATAAACTGATAGAAAGCCCATTAGAGCCAGCAGGTGTGTTCAGCAGGGTTGTTATACAAGATCAACCTGCCATAAATCACTAGTATTTTATTTTTAAAAACTTTTAGATTTTATTTATTTTATGTGTATAAATGTCCTGTACGCATGTATGTGAGTAGTCCATGTGCTCGTCTCATGCCCAGGAGGTCCGAAGAGGGCACTGGGTCCTCTGGAGCCTGATTTACTCATGTTTGTGAGCCACCGTGTGGGTGGTAGGAACCAAACCCAGGTTCTCTGCAAGAACAGCAAGTACTCTCAGCTGCTGAACCGTCTCTCAGCCCCAAATCACTTTTATTTTAGCTTATCAATAGTAACCAACTAGAAAACAAGACCGCAGCATAAAAGATAAAAAAAAAGAGGGTTTGTTCTTTTTTTTTAGATATAGTCTTATTTAGGTCAGGCTGCTAAATGCTATGTAGACCAGGCTGACCTCATCCCCCTAGAGACCTGCCTGCCTCTAGCACCGGGAGTTCTAGGGAAGCAAGCACTCCTAACAACTGAACCATCTTTCCAGCCCCATGGTTTCTGAGGCAGGGTCTTAGTAGTTAGTCCAGACAAGCCTGGAACTCACAGCTTCCCAAGCGCTGGAATTATAGGCATGTACCACCACACCCACCAAAACTGTCCTCTAACTCACTATGTAGCCAAAAATTGGCCTTGAATTCTTTTTTCTCCTACCTCTACCTGTTAATGCTGAGATTTCAGATGTGTGCCATCACTTTCAGCTTTATGTGGTACTGGGGAGCAAACCCAGGGCTTCAGGAATGATACAAATAACTCTGTCAACTGAGCAATGGATCTTGCCCCTTGGCGTGTGTGTGTGTGTGTGTGTGTGTGTGTGTGTGTGTGTGTGTGTGTGCGCGCGCTGCTAAGTTGTTTTTTTCCAACTTGACATAAACTAGAGTTATCTGGGAAGAATGAATCTTAACCGAAGGGTTGCCTCCATCAGACTGTCCAAAGGCAATTCCATAGGGGCATTTTCTTGATTAATAATCGGTGTAGGTGCTGGGCAGTGCTGGTGCATCACTTTAATCCCAGCACTTGAAGGCAGAGGCAGGTGGGTCTCTGTGAGTTCGAGGCCAGCCTGGTGGTCTACAGAGTAAGTTCCAGGACAGCCAGAATTACAACAGAGAAACCCTGTCTCGAAAAACAAAAAACAAAAATTGGTACAGGAGGGACCAGGCCATCTTGGGCAGGACCACACCTATGCATACAGACCATACCTAGGCTGGTCCTGGGTGCTATAAGAAAGCAAGCTGAGCAAGCCAAGGAGCAAGCCAGTAAGCAACATTTCTCCATGGACTCTCTTCTAGTTCCTGTCCTGGCATTTCTCAATGATAGACTGTGAGCTATAAGAAAAGCCAAATAAACTCTTTCTTCCCCCAAGTAGCTTTTGGTCATACAGCTAACACGGCATCAGAGAAACAAACTAGAACAGCTTGAGTTCATTTGTGTGTTCATGTTTTGTTTTGTTTGAGACAGCTCCTCATGCTGTAGATCAAGCTGGCCTAGAGCTTTGTAACCCAATCTATCCTCAAGCTCTCAATCCTCCTACCACAGCCTCCCAAGTGCTTGGATTACAGCCATGAGCCACCATGCAAGATCAAAGTCAATCCCCAATACATAGTAATGAAAGACCAGCCTGAGCTACAGAAGCTATCTGGTGTAGTAAGCTGCTGTGTGTTTAGCAAGAGGACAAGGAGGCATTTTCATAGGTGGAAACTCTGCCAGACCTCAGCAGAAGGAACCACCATCCTGGCCAACGCCATAATCCCAGTGGAACCTTGAGCCTCTGAGCTCAGGTGTTTTTATTGATTCAGAACTCCTCAGGTGTTCTACTGATAGCACATGCAGATCATTACCAACCAACATCCCCCACATAAATCCAACAGCTGCAGACAATACAGAGCATCCTAGACCTAGGCTAACCCCTCACCCAACAGTGCATAAAACAATTTCCAACATAACTAAAAATAAACTTCCCCAACACCTACCTCAAGAAAAACAAAGGCTGCTGACATAGCTCACTGGTAGAGCACCTGCCTTATCTGCCTAAAGCCTTGGATTTGATCCCCAGAACTACCCTTGTCCCCTCAAAAAAGATGTTCTAAACCACTAGTAATAAGAGAAAACTGTAAGAAGATACCACTTTTCACATACTGTGCTTTTGTTTTGTTTTTGTTTTTGTTTTTGGCAGTGTAACAGGGCCCCAGATCTTAGTAGGCCCTAAGACCTTGGCACAACTGACTCCATGATGGAAGTGCCATTCAGGCTGTAAGACTCAGCACATAGACAGCACCACCTGTCAAAACTAAAACAAAGGCCTAGTCCATCAAAGTCCGTACAGTTCTGGGAAAGTCTCAAAACAAAAATCTCAAAACCTTTCTTTTTAGCTGCTGTAGTTCTGCTTCTGGTTAGCTGTTCTTGTTAACTGAGGTATGTCAACCCAGAATATGGTTTTTGTGCTTAAAAGCTCATCCTGAGTAAGGCTCAGGGCTACAGTAGGATCCCAAGCACTCAGTAGAGTCACCAGCCAGCTAATAAAGACTTTCTATTGGGTTAAACTCATGTCTGAGGTGCTAGAGAAATGGTTCAGCAGTTATGAGTACTGGCTGCTCTTCCAGAGGATCTGGATTCAATTCCCAGCACCCACATGGCAGCTCACAACTGTCTGCAACTCCAGTTCCAGGGGATCTGACACCTTCACACAGACATGCATTGCAGACAAAACATCAACGCACATAAAAAAGTTTTAAAAAATAATTAATTAAAAAAAATCTGGGCAGTGCTGGTGGTGGTGGTGGTGGTGGTACACACCTTTAATCCCAGAACTCAGGGAGTAGATGCAGGCAGATCTCTGAATTTGAGGCCAGCCTGGTCTACAGAGTAAGTTCCAAGACAGCCAGAATTACAACAGAGAAACCCTGTCTCGAAAAAAAAAAGAAAAGAAAGAAAGAAAGAAGAAACATAAAAGTAAATAAATAAATGTAGTTAAAAAAAAAAAAAGCCATCCAGCAATAAGAAGGAATGAAGTCAGAAGTGGTGGCATATGCCTTTAATCCCAGCATTTGGGAGGTGGGGCAGGGGGATCAGAACTTCAAGGTTATACTCAGCTACATAGCAAATTCAAGGCCAGCCTGGGCATCCTGAGACCCTATCTCAAGAACAAACAGAAAATAAGGAAATGGGGCTGGAGAAGTAGCTTAGGGATTACAAGAGAGTATCCTGTATTGTTCTTGCCAGTTCCTGCCACCCACATCAGATGGGCTCGCCTCTATCTGGGACTCCGGTTCCAGGGGATCTGATGCCCTCTTCTGGCCTCTCTGGGCACTAGGCACACACACGCTGCACTTACGTATTATGCACACAAAATTCTCATAAACATAAAATATTTTTTAAAGGATAGAAGGAAACTTTTGGGGTGATCGATGTGTTCCTTACCCTGATTATGGGGCTGGTCACAGGTGTATACCAATGTCAAAACAGCAAACGGTACACTTTATGTGACAGTTTCCATGACAGCTATGCCTTAGTAAGTCTACTTTGGAAAACAAAACAACTGAACTTTGTGATTGGATTCATTCTCAGCACTCTGCGAATACATATCCTTCACCTTCATTAGGGCCCAAAGATGCAGCTACGATGAATATCTCCCTTCTCATTTTACCAGCGAGGTAAATAAAGTATAAAGAGCTTAAGTCACTTTCCAAAGGGCACCAAGTTAGTAAGTCACACACTGGGTACCGAAGAGGAGAGTGATGACAGAGGCCTCCCGCGCTGCTGAGAGCCTGGGACAGCCTTTCTGAAGGAAGCTGGCGGTACAGTACGGAGTCACATGAGGAGAGGACAGTATGACTCAGCAACTCTGCTGCCACACATAGTTATA
The DNA here is from genome assembly GCA_026225945.1 of Cricetomys ansorgei. NCBI lineage: Eukaryota > Metazoa > Chordata > Mammalia > Rodentia > Nesomyidae > Cricetomys > Cricetomys ansorgei. The sequence goes on from JAMJFZ010001899.1 coordinate 3,781,462, forward strand.
AATACAGACGGTCACAGTCATGACACAGACAAATCTCCCAAGTCATTGATTGCCATGATTATTTGTTGTGGTTGGAACTTAGAAGGGACGTGGGAGACCATTAATGAATTGTAAGCAGGTAAAATAAGATGATCCTGCCTCCTGAGTGCTCCACTGTGTGCTCTGAGACAAGCTCTCTCTCACTGTGCTACTGTATAGAATGGGCTGGCCTCAAATTCTCTGCGTAGCTCATGGACTCCTGATCCTACCTCCACCTCCTGAATGGGATGTTGGGATTACATGCATGTGGCACCTTGCCTGGTTTAAGTGGTGCTGGGAATGGAATTTAGGGCTTCATAAATGCTAGACAGTCACTCTATCAACCCGACCATATCCTCTACCTGGAGATACACTTTCAAAAATCAAAACAGGGCTGGCAAGATGGCTCAGTAGGGATAAAGCGATTGCAGCACAAACCTGACAACCTGAGTTCAATTCCTGGATCCCCCTGTGGAAGGAGAAAGCCAATCCTGAAGTTGTCTTCTGACTTCTACAAGTGTCCACAGCACACACACACTCAAATACACACACATAACAACAGTAAGGTAAGCTAGGCCGGAGAGAAGGCTCAGAGGTTAAGAGGACTGACTACTCTTCCAGAGGTCCTGAGTTCAATTCTCAGCAACCACTTGGTGGCTCACAGCCATCTATACTGGGGCCTGATGCCCGCTTCTGGCATGCAGGTGTACATGCCGATAGAGTGCTCAGATACATCAGATAATAAAATACATAAATCTTAAAAAAATAAGATAAAGTAACAAGACATAAATCAATGAAGACATGAATCAAAATTGTGTTGTGGTGGGTGTGGTGGCTCACATCTGTACTCCCAGTACTCTGGAGACCTGAGACAGGAGGATTGCTTTGAATTCCAAGCTAGCCTGGGCAACAGAGTGATACTGTCTTAAAACAAAACTTATGTTATCAGTTGAGTACTGTGCACCTGACCCAAACACATGAATAAAATACAAGAAAGGTCTGAGAGGAGGAGGAAATGTTT